>OY754987.1:25038857-25638857 GCA_963576475.1 Molanna angustata
TGTAAAATTTCAATTATATTTTGTTTATTATCATCATGGAAGAAGGCTGGATTCGTGAAATCGTTGAATTGGCAAAATTTAGTAGAATTGGTCGATGAAATAGACATGCTCCATCCGTTTGTTTTGAAGCGTTTGCCGTGTTTTTTGAAACTAATTCAATTAATTTAGTTTTTTCACTGGGGGTAAAATTTGTAGAACATTTCCTTGGTTTGTCCATAATTATACTCTGCTTAATATTATACTTTGATAAATATGCGCGTCCAATGCCGAACAATCTCAACAATCAACAAATGCGAAGCGAATAACAATGACAGCGAGGATATCCTAGGATGTACACCGATTTTTTAAACCTAGCCTACAAAAGTTGGTAAAAATAGGTTGGTTAGGTTTGTCTGTAGTTATAATTGCGACTGGCGTGAACCAGTTGCATTATATATTAAAAAAAGTAACTAAAATATTAAAATAAAATAACTAAATTGGTGTGAATACTAAATAAACTGTGTACATGATGTGTCAAAAACAAAAACTGGTGTACAAACAAGGCCATCCCGACAGCGAGCGCCGCTGGCGCCATCTGTTGGCGGCAGCGGCAATTACGTATACTCATGAGATCAAAGTAGTACTTTTTTATAATTTATTTATATATAGAGTAAAAATCGTGAAATTCACACGTTAGAATATTTTAATAGTTAATTATGTATTTCTTATTTGGTATATTTTTTAAAGTAAGGTTATCTTGAGTCCATATTCATTTTCACCGGAAACATAACAAAAAATAATCCTGACATCAACTTAGTGTGGCTGTTATTTGTTGGTGAAATGCAAATTTATTAAGTAAGCCACTTAAGGATTTAAGTTCGAATGGGTACTTAGCTGATGTTCGGTTTTGAGGGACCTTGGAGAAATTGGCTGTATATCTCAGTACCGTCCAACGATGCACTTATTAATAATACCTTACAAAATACTGTCAATATAAGTTATATCTATAATTAAAGGTAAAGACTTTTTGATTCTACACTAATTTAATTGAGCGCGATAGGCCTATTTCGCCTTGTTAGGGCATTAACTAGCGTATAAGCTAGTTAATGCCCTAACAAGGCGAAATAGGCCTATCGCGCTCAATTAAATTAATGTAGAATCAAAAAGTCTTTACCTTTAATTATAGATATTACTTATAATGGAATTCTACCAAATAAAAACTTCATCGATAATTACTGTCAATATACTCAATAACAACCTAAATAAAGAAGATATCGATTCAAACTCTATCACAGAAACAAATTAGACCTTAAACTTGTAACTCGCACAACAATTCCCTATATAATCTTTTCATACAAAATTGCCTTAAACATTGCCCAGTGGAACTGCAGAAGTGCAATACCTAATAAAGACTCTATTTTAAAATTGCTATCCGAGAACCAGGTACAAATAGCGGCACTATCTGAAACCTGGCTCCGCGATGAAAAACATTCAAAATTCAATGCCTAAAAATAAATCCAATGCCTATAAGATAATAGACATGATGGCAAAGGTGGAGCTGCGTTATTAATAAAAGACACATTTTTCTTTAACCAGATAAATTTAAAACCAATAAATTGTCCATCACAAGTTGTTGCTGCGGAAATAGACGGTACAACTTTTGTCTCAATTTATATTTCTCCTAATTTCCAACCCACCAAAAATATTTTAAGAACCATAATTTCTCGAATAAAACATCCCTTTATAATAATGGGAGATTTTAATGCTCACCATAACATGTGGGGTTCATCATCATGCACAAAATTAGGTAGAATTATAGTTGATCTGCTAAATGAGTTGAATCTTTGCATTATTAACGACGGATCACCGACACGTATCCCTGTGCCAAATCAACGAATCAGCACAGTAGATTTAACAATATGTAGTCCCAATATCGCTCCATACTTGAATTGGAAAATACTTTCTGACCCATTCAATAGTGATCATCTTCCAATAATTTTGCATTATTCACAACCGTCATACAGATACATATATACCTCTCATATTGAAAACTCAAAATCCAAAAGAAACAACAAATTCAATAAAAATGTTTGCAATTTTGGAAAAGCTAATTGGCCAGGATATAATCACTACACCAACAACCCCAATATAGCATTTACTCCCCCCTCAATAGAAAACCTACAAGAATGCTACGATGAATTTATTAAAACGATTGAAATATCAGAAAAATTTATACCTTAAAAGCATCCCAAATTCAAAAAGTATCCTTTACCTCCTCCTTGGTGGGACTCAGCGTGCGAAGAACATTCGTCGATTAGGAAGCAAGCATATAAAGACTACAAGCATAACATGACACTTGAAAATTTCTTGTATCTTAAAAATGTTCAAGGTAAAGTCAAACGGTTCCTCAAAAACAAGAAAAGAAAAGGGTGGAAAGACTTCTGCACATCACTTAGTATCCAAGTTCCAATTTCAGAAGTTTGGAATAATATCAGAAAATTTTGCGGCTCATACAAAACCCCATCTCCTAAATCATGCCCTAAACTATGGTCAGAAGATTTCTTAAATAAAATGGCCCCACCCTATGCTGTTAACATCGATGAAATCTCGTTACAATATTCACATACTAGCAGTAACTGGCTAGATGCCCCATTCCAAATAGACGAATTAAAATCAGTCTTACAAGTGGTAAAAAATACTTCACCTGGAATAGACAGGATCCCATATATTATCTTACATAATAGAAGCGACAAAATTCATCATCGAAAGAATTTCAGTCCCCTATCCTATCGATATCTTTGTACAAAACGTTTGTCAGAAGTACTCTCGAACACTGCTCAGTGGTTTGGTGCCCTAACTATCAGATACACTCAGGGAGAGTTGAAAGCATACAGAGAAGATTCACACGAATCCTTGCCTATCGTACTGGAGTCTCAGATCAACTCGAAACGTACAATGATAGATTAAATTATTTCGAAATGCAATCACTATCATATAGGAGGAACATGACAGATTTAATCACAATTCACAAAATTATTCACTGTGACTTAAGTGCCCCCAATTTGCTCGAACTTGTTAAGATAAATATACCCATAAGAACATGCTCCAGATTACGAAACATTTTTAACATCTCTCATTACAATACAAACCTGGGTTTCCATGCTCCTCTACCATGGTCACTCAGACAATACAACAGACTACATAATCAACATGAAAATGACGATATATTTTCACAATCACGGACATTGTTCAAGAGCGCTTTAAGAACGTGCCAATTTTGATAAAAGCTTTGAATGTTTCTTGTTATATTAATGTTTGTTTGTTTTTTTTTTTAATTTTTTTGTTGTTTTTCCTGCAGAAAATCATTTCTTAAATATGTATTCTTTGTGTAAGAATGGTGAATGTATGACTGGATGAAAATTATGTACGTGCGTTCATGTATGGGGTATGGATGATAATTCAATCGTCCAATCATTCCATACATTATATATGTTCATCTTTATGCTCCAGGCTTAATTAAATCTAAAAAATCTTGGAGAAAACTTTTATATTTAGGAGAAAAATCAAATAAAATAGCAATTTCACCAAGAATCATTTCAAATCCGCTTTCTACACTAATTAAATTCTTCATAAATTATTATTTAATAGCAAAGACAAACAAGACCCATTGGAAAAGAGTGGTGTGTATAGTATTAACTGTAACAATTGCGATGCAGTTTATATTGGTCAATGTGGTAGAGATATAGGAACTCGGATAAAAGAACACCAAAGAGCTTTCAGAGGGTTATCGGGATACTCTGAGATGGCTGATCATTGCAACGAAAATGATCATACTTTTAATGTTAATAATGTAAAAGTTTTACATTTAGAATCAAAAGGTCGCAAATTAGACGCATTAGAAACTTTAGAAATTAATCGTATAATTAAATCTGGTAGATTACTAATCAATATTCAAGTTCCTATATCTTCACCTTTACTTGAATATTTTAGTTTTGTACGCATTAATTGATTTACATGTTGTTTTTTTATTTATATTTATCGTTTCATTTTCTTATAAATACTGTATGTTTATGATAACTCCCATTCCTAGCTATTAATTCTTTTACATTAGTAATTTCTACATATAAGTACATACATACCTAATTACCTAGTGTTATATATTGAAATTTGTAAATTTTTTTTGTAATTTATTTATATGTATCATAAATATTACCTATATCAGTTAATTTCTCTACCTTGTTATATTCTTTATTCATTCTTATAATAATTGTTGTAGGTACCTATGTATCTGTTATTTATTGAACATTTTACCATGTATAATTAGGTTTTCCCCTATTTCTTAGTAATTACTTGTATTCAACTTTCTTTTCTCTCTATGTATTGACTTTGTATTCCCGACACCCCCCCCCCCATCTCACTCATACCTCACACACCACCCATTTGCTATGTAACATTTTGTTTTAATTTTGTATTTAGTTTGAATTTTGCCTCTGAGTATGCTGGCTGAGTCCAATGAAAACGCTTAGGCTTTATTTATTTATTTATTTCTTAAAGACACCAACAGAACATTGAAATATACACACACAAGTTAACACATGATACAAACACATAATGCTCCAATGACAGGCGTCTGTCACATACTACTGAATATTAATTTATTTAAAAAAAAACAATCATCGCTTAAAACGTATTTGAGTAAAATAACACTGGTATCGGTGATAAAACAAGAGCCTTTAAATAAGGAGAGAGATTACAATAATAAAGTCTCCATAAAAATAACATTTACCGATTGCAAGATAATAATGTTGCCATCAATGCACAATGCGAGCGCACTCGGATATTTAACGTAGGTACATGGCGGCACGACCGGTCATCATAAAACGTCGCAGACAATGTTCCGAATTCAGCAAAACAAAATGTTCCCATTTATATTTTTATCATTTAATAATAATAATAAGTAATTTATATAGCGCCGTTTAATGATTTAAAATCATTCCAAGGGCGCTGGTAGCTCAATTCTGTAATGCTCTGCGAAATAAAGTTGTTTTTAGTTTTTTAGAGAAGGTGTCTTTGCTTTGAGCACCGCGGACATCAGGAGGTAGTTTATTCCACTTTAATGGACCGCTCACACTAAAGCATCGATCATAGTATGCCGCTTTGTTGGCTCTGTCCACCTCCTTCAAGGAGTTGGTACTCTGTGATCCAGACGACCTAAGTGTGAGGTGCCTCCCAGAGAGTTCTTTTCTTTGACATAGTTCTTGTATGTAATTCGGTGCTAGATCATTCAAAGCATTAAACACCATCAGACAGATTTTGTAGTCAATTCGTTCTGGACACTTCAACCAGTGCAGTTCGTTAAGAAGAGGCGTTATATGACATCGTTTATTTTCACTGTAAATTAGCCTAGCCGCTGCATTAAACACCATCTGTAATCTATCGAGCTGATACTTGGGCAACCCAGCATATATACCGTTGCAGTAATCAAGCCGAGATACAACAAATGCGTTTATGAGTGTTTTTGTCTCATTCTTTGGTAAGCTTCGACGAATACTTTTCAGTTGTCTTAGTTGGAAAAAACATGAGCTGATCGTTTTAGAAATTTGCAGATCAAGCGACAACTTGTTGTCCAAGTAAACACCTAAGAATTTGACGCTTGCAGCTGGCACCAGCTTTTCTCCATTTATGTTTATGGGAATATTTTCAATAAGGTGTTGTCGTTGTGGTGATGCTACCCACATGAATTCTGTTTTTGTTGGGTTCAATTTCAACTTATTGTCGGACATCCACGCAGCGACTTTTTCGATGCATTGAACTGTATCCTCTTTAAGAACATGTTTGCATGCAGGATTACAGAATCTAAAAAATATGCGATCGTCGGCATAAGCAAACGAATCAAACCCCTCATTTTGAATAAGATCATCAAGCTTTTTTATGTACAGAATGAATAGAATAGGCCCAAGCACTGATCCCTGAGGCACACCAAATTTAACGATTTCCGATAAAGATGCATTTTTATTGATCCACACAGACTGGCGTCTTTCTGACATGTATGAGGTTATCCATTTTAGAAAATTTCCGCAAATTCCATATTCATTTTCCAGAAGCAGAAGGAGAGTTTCATGGTCCACAGTGTCAAAGGCAGCACTCATGTCTAGAATAGACACTAGAGCAATGTTTCCAGATTCAACTCCTGTATTTAGATCAGACAGTATTCTCATAAGTACAGTTTCAGTAGAGTGGTTTTGTCTGTACGCTGACTGTTTTTTTGGAAACAAGTTGTGTTCTTTCAAATACTTCGTCATTTGATGCACAACTGCTCTTTCAAGTAATTTTGAAAGTACTGGCAAATTTGAAATTGGTCTGTAACATCCAGCATCTTCTGGATCGAGGATTGACTTCTTTAAAATAGGTGTTATGATTGAAGTTTTTAAAGTTTCTGGGACGTTCATCGTTTCCACCATTGATAAATTTATAATTCTCGTTATCACAGGTACCAATTCATTCACGCAGGTTTTCAAGAGCCAAGTTGGAATTGGATCTACAGACGGTGGCCAAATTAATACAATCAAATGAATTTATAGCAGTTTTTAGACTTCGAATCATTGAAAATTATTATTTTTTTATTTTATTTCGATCTTTCTAGAATATTATGGGAGATTTAATATATTTTAATAAAATAAAATGCATTTACTATGAATATATAATAGTTTATTGATAATAAAATACGTTTTATGGTAAAATGATCAATATTTAGTAAATCCTCCCTTAGCTTTAATTACTGCTGATATTCTTCTGGGCATGCTGGGGATACATTTAATTGAGATATTTTTTAATTCTGGTGTGTTGTGCCATGCCTCAATTATGTTTTCTATTAGTTGTCTTTTGTTGGTGATGACACCTTTTTTTACAATTGCCCTTTTCAGAGCCTCCCAAACGTTTTCAATTGGATTTAGATCCGGTGAATTTCCTGGCCAATCTAATACCTTTATTTTTTCTCCTTCTAGAAATTTAGTAACGGTTTTCGCTTTGTGGCAGGGTGCAGAATCATGCATAAATACATATTTTCCATTTGGAAACCATTCGGCCACTTGAGGCTTTAGTCTCCCTTTTAAAACTTCTATATACTGGTCCTGGCGCATTGTGCCATTCACAATATACAGCCTTCCCATACCCATCCCACTAATCACTGACCAGATCATTATTGACTGAGGGTGCTTCACTCTTTGGACCACACATTCCTCATTATATTTTTCACCTGGCCTTCTTCTCACATATTGAGTTTTGTCCTGCAGTATTTGGATTGAGGATTCATCAGAAAAACAAACCTGAAAGAACACGAGAAGTTTTCACTAGTCAATTTTATTTAATACAGAAAGTTTCATAAAAACTTATTTTACATTCTAATACCTTGCTCCAATCGTCTTCGTTCCAATTTTGGTGTTTTAGTGCCCATTCTAGTCGCTTTTTACGCATTTCAGGTGTTAGTTTTGGCTTTTTCACTGGGCGATAACATTTGAGGTCCATTTCCACCAATCTTCGTCTCAATGTACGATCAGATATATTGACTCCTGTGGTCTGCAAAATAGATTTTATTACTTTTCGAGGCTTCTGTCTATTTTCTAGAGCAACATTTCTGATTTTTCTTTCTGTTCGCGGAGTAGTAATGCGCTTTCGTCCACATTTTCCCTATTCGAGATGGTTCAAGGGGTACATTTCCTTTCATTTGCCTACTTATTTTGTGCACAGAATATTGAGAAACATTGGTAAGTGTGGCAATTTCTCGTTGACTGTATTCACAGTGACCAAGAAGGGTTGCAATTTTAGATTTTTTTCTTGGAGTGAGGTCACAAGATCTTCCCATTTCTAAAATAAACCAAAAAATTCTGAAATTCAGCATACATTTAGAAAATAATTTATCAAAATCGTAATAATTTGATAAGTAGTATAATTGTGATAAATATTTAGTAATAAATATTAGGTTTACCTGTTATTTAAAAAAAAATGTAAGAAACACTCAAACACTGTCTCAAATAAACACAAAATCAATGGGCAAAATATTCCATTAACACCCGCACACTCTGTGAAGACCAATACTAAACTGACATTATCGTATCTTGTATGTGACAAACTTCATGTTGATGCTTAAAAAGTGTTGCAAGTACGATAACAATAATGAAGGGAGTTGCCACAATTAAAAATATACTGATGTGATTCGATTTTGCTGGATAACAGCTAAAGATACAATTATTTTTGCATTTTTTTCCTTTGATTGTATTAATTTGGCCACCGTCTGTAATTTACATTGTTTATTAGGACATGCTTTTATCATCTTTGACACTTCTATCTCAGTTGTTGGCTGAAGTGTCTCGATTTTTGAACTTCTACGTTATGGTTCACTTATAGTAGGAATTTCGTTAGAGATTTTTACAGTATTACGGATATTTTCTACTTTTTTTGAGAAGAAGTCAGCAAAGTCTTGTGCGTTTAGTGATGTTTTGCATACTGACTTATCTTTTTCTCTCACAATGTCTAGGTTTTGCCAAAGTTTTTTGGGATCATTTTTATCGGCTTCGATTTTTTGTTTCCAGTAGGAGGCCTTTTTATGTTTGATTATGTCTCTGTATGTTTTTTGTGAGGTAAGCCATTCTTGTCGGCTTAAAAGAGTTTTGAGTTTGTTAAAGTTTCTTTCATATTTTCTCATTATCTTTTTCTTCTCACGACATTCAGAATCAAACCATCTATTGTCAGTAGATCGTTTTCGGACTATTTTATTTATAACGGGAGCAAGATCGTCAATTAAAGAGAATAGCGTTTCATTATATAAGGTTAGAGTATCTTCTAGGGAAGCATTTAAAACGAAATTTGTGTCACACAGAGACGAGTTTTTAAGTGCTTGTGTAAAATTTTCTAAGTTAAAATTTGTCCAGTCCCTACTCAAAATGGCTTCATACACTGGTGGTGAAAGGGAAAATTTTACTTTTGCGATAACAAGTCTATGGTCTGATAGACCAATGTCAACTACTTGATTTAACTCTGGTTTTAAATCTCTGTGTGACATAACCACATCCAAAATACCGCCAGCGTCGTGAGTCGGAGAGTCGACCCATTGAACATAACCAAAATCATTCAATATTCTGTTTAATTTAATCATATTTTGTAATTTATGTAGGTACTAATGATATGTACCTTTATAAATATTTATATACTTAAACAAGCAACATTTAAATACAAACATAGATGTACACAAACATACACACACATACATTCACAAACATACATACATATACAGACACATATACATACACACACATATATACCTGCTTCCCGTTTATCACTGTGCTACGTCACTGTGTGTTGATTGTGAATTGAGGCACTCGCGTACTGATCTCTTAAAAGAAGACGCTGGGTTCGAAAACACATCAAGGTCAAGGTAGGCTTTAAAAATAAAAACTCATTGTGGATTAAAACTTTGTGATTTAATTATTAAAATAAAACCTTCTATTTTATAATTATGAACATCCACTGTGTTAACGAAAAAACCTTAAAATTGTTAAATATATATTAGATTAGACAAATGACATAAAGCTTCAACACAGAATTCCCAAATGTATGATGCATTCATTCATGTTGTCGTGTGGTTTCGAGATAATTTCTCCTCACAGAAATTGTATTCATGAGGTTTTTCATCCGAATGAGTTAGTCTGTGTCGTTTTAAATGTCCAATCTGAGAAAATGTCTTTCCACAGACACTGCATTTATGTGGTTTTTCACCCGAATGAGTTAGTTTGTGTCGTTTAAAACTTCCCAACTGAGAAAATGTCTTTCCACAGACACTGCATTCATGTACTTTTTCACCCGAATGAGTTAGTTTGTGTAGTTTTAAATATCCCACATGAGAAAATGTCTTTCCACAGACACTGCATTCATGTGGTTTTTCACCCGAATGAGTTAGTTTGTGTAATTTTAAACTCCCCAACTGAGAAAATGTCTTTCCACAGACACTGCATTCATGTGGTTTTTCACCCGAATGAGTTAGTTTGTGTCGTTTTAAAGGTCCCATCTGGGAAAATGTCTTTCCACAGACACTGCATTCATGTGGTTTTTCACTCGAATGATTCAGTATATGTTTATTTAAATAACCTTTTATCAAAAATGTTTTTCCACAGACACTGCATTCATGTGGTTTTTCACCCGAATGAGTTAGTTTGTGTAGTTTTAAACTTCCCAACTGAGAAAATGTCTTTCCACAGACACTGCATTCATGTGGTTTTTCACCCGAATGAGTTAGTTTGTGTCGTTTTAAACTTCCCAACTGAGAAAATGTCTTTCCACAGACACTGCATTCATGTGTTTTTTTGCCCAAATGAGTTAGTTTATGTTCGTTTAAATCTCCTTTTTGAGAAAATGTCTTCCCAGTGACGATACAATCGTGATTCATGTGTATGTTTAATTTGTCTTCATTTTCAACCACAGAATGCCCTTCGATTTCTTTTTTTAAATCTACTTCACACTCTTCAATTGGAAATTCAGGAAATTCTTCACCAATATATTTGTCAATTGAATGAATATACTCTTCTTTTATTAATATTTTTGCCTCTTGGTTCACTGGGCTGTCCATTGTCTGAAAAATATTTATACAAAAGATTAATTAAAAAACTTACTATATGTTACGTGTAAATTTAATATGGTAAGACATTAATAACCGTCTTATTTATAAACATAAACTATCTATAGTACCTGGTAATATAGCGTGATTTTCGAAAAGTTTACCTTTATTTAGTTGACGTCAAGTTAGAACCAAAGATGGAATATAACCAAAGAGTACTAATAAGTAGAGAGATAACGGACGTATTTTGGTCTTCTGCGCAGAAGCCAACATCTATCTGTCAAAACGCCCGCGGTTGGACAAAAAACTTGTCATTAGTGTCAATTTGTATGTCCGTTTGTGAGTTTCCGAAGTGTTTCTTTAAATTATTAGGTAATTATTTACAAGTGGTATAAGTCTTCAATTTTGCTGAATTTTTTTCTATAGATAGATAAAAATATACAGATTACGGGAAAAATAGTAATTTTCCCGGGAAACGCCTAGAAAAATTAAAAAAAAAAAAAATTACATTACGAAAAATATATGAAGTTTCCCAAGCAAATAGTTGCTTTTCTGAAATCTATGGGCGAATATTCAAACTAATTGATAGTATAGAAACACGCCGCGAAAATCTGAACTAAATGAAAATTCTATGAAATATCGAAAATTAATAAAGTTTACAAAAAACAAGGTTATAAAATATATAAATGCTACTTACATTTCAGGTCTTGAATTTTTTTAACACTGAACCTAACCTAACCAATTTTTACCAAAAGTTTGCTTAGAATAGGTTGGTTAGGTTTGTATTTAGTTTTTATTGCGACTCGCGTGAGCGAGTTGCATTATACATTGAGTGACAGTATGTAATGCAACTCGCTCACGCGAGTCGCAACAATAAATACATACAAACCTAACCTAACCAATTTTTACCAAAAGTTTGCTTAAAATAGGTTGGTTAGGTTTGTATTAACCAACCTATTATTATAATTTTGATGATGTATTCGCATTTGTTTATAATTTACAAATAAATTATATTTAATAACAAATTTAGGTAGTTGTATGGTACCTACCAGTTTTAATATTTTTATGTGATATTTTTTCGCAAATATTGTCTGTCATATATTTTGTAGTATGCATTTATCTGTGGTTTAGTTTTCAGTTTTATGTCGCAGTTTTCGTATTAGCTCGCGTATTTAATCGTATTTAATAAACGTTAAAAATAAGAAATTAGTAATGATTTTTCTGGTTTTTTATCGTGAAAATCGAATGTTTATAGATAATTTGCGTGTTAATAATGTGTACATTGTGATTTAATAAAAGTATTGTTGGTTATTTGACTTCAAATGAGAAAATAGTCACGTGCAATCTCGGCGATAGGTGTCGTTAAATCGTACAAGGTTTCATACATTGCAATTTTATTTTTTTTAATTTTTCTAGGCGTTTCCCGGGAAAATTACTATTTTTCCCGTAATCTGTATATTTTTATCTATCTATAGAAAAAAATTCAGCAAAATTGAAGACTTATACCACTTGTAAATAATTACCCATTTCTTTTTATGGGTATATTATATTTGGTATATATTTTTCAATTCATAACTAAAATATTAATCACAACTAACCACCACGATCGAACATCTTTTCTTTTTGACATTGACTGATTTTATTTAATCTTAAGAAACTTATATATGTTTAATAATCTATACAACATATTTTATTCAATTTCTAGATTTCCCAAGGATAAATTATATTAGATAATTGTGGATTCGAAATATATAAGGAGAGAGAATTTCAGCATACTAAGTATGCTCCAAACATTTTCACGAGGATAGTTTCATAAATGACAAAAATGGGTCAAAACATTTACATAAAACTAGCGATAGCTACAAGACAAAATGGAAAAATGTGGCATTCTATTCTGCTGCCTATGTGTGATGGTATTTGTATTTAGTTTATATTTATTTAAACATGTAGATTTTAAACAGGCGTTACTTGAAGTTCTTACAAGTAATGTATTTCTATATAATACTTTTTGTCATTTTATGTATTTTTTTATTCTCTTATACATATAATGATCCATTTTGTTTGTGAATTATTTTATTTATTTATAGATGATGTAAGATAGATCAGCTTCGAAATAAACTTAATATTTCTGAAACTGCTAGTCAAATTTTAGGGGCAATAAGTTTTATATTAGCAATTAATTTCTAATTATGTTTATAACACCTACCTATTATATCTTGTACTGTTCAAAAATAAATATTATAATTTGTTTTAGATGTCATTCATTACCAAGTGGAGTTAATCAGCTGGCTGAGCGGTCGCGAAACGATAAAAAAGGAGGCAATTATTCCCCCGAGCTCCGAGCGTTGGCTCTAACGTCACACTTTTACTCTGCCATATCATATAAATATGTTAGAAAATAGTTTAATTCATCTGTGTATTTACTTATAGAATTGGCTGTATGTACTCTAAAATAATGTAAAATATAAAATAGCACAATTAGTGAAATTATAGCAATTTTAATTGCATTATTCAATTTATTTACTTGCTACAATATTGAATAATATGAAGAAATATTAAGTAAGTATATTAGGGAATTATGATATACATATGTACTTACATATGACCTGCTTTTTGAATACTTTTTGCTATTGAATTTTTGATTCATATTGATTAAATGAAGATTTTTTGTTCAATTATTTCCTTTTATTTTGGTTACTTCTTTACCAAGAATTTATCTTTGTATTGATTTTTTTGTTGCATATCAATTGTAAATGTGTTTTTGTATAAGTACCTTATTTATTTGTATAATATAGAGATTCAAAACTATTATCCGCCTGTGTTTTGAAAGATATATGAATGATTCCTAACCTTTTTTTAAATATATTCTTTACATTTGATCATCTGTTGAAAATCTTAAAACTACTGTAGTTTGCCAAAGTTGTTGCCAGAAAGTAATCCATTATATTAAACCCCAGACAATCAGAGCCGCTGCAAGTGGAACAGAATCTTATGTACTTACATAAGAAATTACACACAACTCATGTAATAGGGTAAGTATTTTGTAAAACTAAATTTTGGGCGAGCCACAAGTTGACGCTTCACGAGCTAGCAAATGTTAATGTGATGACTTTCACACTTAAAAAATACTATATTATTTACTCACAATTGTAACCTAGTTTCTAGAGATAGATATTAATTCAGATAGATACAAGTCATGTCACATTAAATTTATTCATGCTATGTTTTAAAACAGATTAAATATGACTTGTTTTTCATTGATAATTTTGAACAATTTACTATATATTCATTCTTGGAATCTGCATAATAGGAGAATATTTGGTAATTATTTACAAGGGCTGTCCCTCGCCGATCGTAATAATTTTTATATCAATAGATAGATAAACGCGTATATATTACGGGAAAAATAATAACTTTTGGCGGTGAGGCTTCAAAAAATTAAAAAAAAATAAAAAAAAATTGCGTAAAATCTATGAAAAAAAATCAGAATTAATTATAAAAATGGTTGGTTTCCTGACTCTACTCAAGTTTTCGAAATTCACCGCTAGAGTTGAAGAAGCAATAATTAAAAAATACGATTATAACATATTTTATTAACACTCACATTTTCATTTCGTGAAAAATTTTTGACGCAATTTTGAATAAGGATTCCAATGAAATATATTTACACAAAAAAACACCTTACATTTTTCGCATGGTGTTGAATCTTTTAAAACACCATGCTCAATTAAAAAATCGAGGACTTGGTCGTGTCCATTCTGATGGCGTCGCGATCACTAATGTTACAAACTTCACACGGCATTATTTTTAACTGTAAATAATAAATAATATTTAAATCACAATTTCCACACAATCACACGCGTAAAAATGATACAGAAAACACACAAAAATAACATAAAATATGTAATTACAATTATTTCGATTGAACGACGAAAATGGACGGCTTTCTGAAAATCTAGATATTTCCCTCCAATGAAAAGCTAAGAAATGTTCGTATTTTTCATTTAAAATGTTGCCATAATCGGAATTCTAAATTCATCAATAGAACGAGTAGGAACATACATATATTCACAATATAGAATATGTTATTTAAAAACATGATCATAAACTAACTTAACAGTAGCGAATTTACTGTAGAATCTATAAACCGCGTATTTCTATCAGAAACACATAATACTTTGATACAGTTTTGAAAAAATATTGTTAAAATAAGCGCATTCATAGAATAAAAAAATATTGTTACTATACGTTACAAACCTAATTAACCTTTTTTAACCTACTTTAATAATGAAAATATTATTTCAATACTTTTAATTAGGGTAAATTTAATGATAGTGGTATTTTTCTACAACACTTAGTAACTCAATCAGTAATGCAACTCGCTCACGCGAGTCGCAATATTGTCTACATACTAACCTAACCAACCTATTTTAACCAAACATTTGATTAAAATAGGTTGGTTGTGTAAGTATGTAGACAATATTGCGACTCGCATGAGCGAGTTGCATTATATACTGTATTATAAAATCAATAAAAATAATATAACGTGTGAACATCATTTCAACGTTTTTCAATTAGGGTAAATTTAATGATAGTGGTATTCCTCTACAACATTTATTGACTCAATCAGTAATGCAACTCGCTCACGCGAGTCGCAATATTGTCTACATACTAACCTAACCAACCTATTTTAACCAAACATTGTCGCATGACAGATTGCGACATAAAGTTTAGTAGCATAATTAATACTTGTTAAAAATAATTTTTAATTCTATCTGTTGATTTATTATTAATCTAGAATAAATCCTCTTTTGATTCAACCTATTAAGTCACCGGACAAAATTCCAGAGTAAGAGTTATTTGATACCTAATATTTGATTTCATATTTAAATAGTTGCCGACGGAACGGGCATAGATTCATATACGAATTTGTGGGTGGTAACCAATATTGACTGTTCCGCCCGAAACGGTGAATCTATTTTTAGCACAAGTTTGATTGACAGCTCGTATATTACGCAGTTAGTAATTAAAAATGACACATGTTATCGCTATCCTTGTCGGATGCATGCTTCTCTATAAATCCCTCTTTGTCGTCCAAGGTTAATCCGATTGACGCGTGTAAGGGAGGCCCTATGCTTGATGTCCCCAGTTCGGTAATCTTCGACAGTCTTCGGCCGTTTTCGACAGTGTTAAAGAGGCCCTGGAGTGTGATGTCCCCGCTCGTGGGGTGTCCATATTAAATACATTGCTCGGATTCTGTTGGTACATTCTATTGTAAAGAAAATTGAAGCATGGATTTGCGGATTATGACTGTTTATGAATGTCATTCAAATCATTGTATATAACTATCTCATTACCGTTAATAACATTATTGAAAAATGGCAAAAATACTTGATAGGGACACAATTTAATGTACGAATTTTGGCACAACATAGTTATGAAAAAGTTTAACAATGATAAAAGATTGGTATACCATTGTGATTTATGAAAGATTGGTGTCATCTAGTCGTGTTTGTTCAAGTTTTACTTAAGAAATTGTTTTGTATTTTTCTCGTAATATTGATCTAATGGTTACTGCATTTCACAAAGATGGCATCCCTTGAGGTAGGTTATGTCCTGGATTTCGGACATGCCTTAATTGATTGTAATTGGTATATTTGAACCAATGGTGTCACAGGAGGCGCGTCCAAATTCTCAACTTTAATTTCCGGAGAGGTGATTTCACATCAGTCATAGTTTATCGGTCAAAGGAAGTTATCCTATTTTAAGAAAACGTTCCGTGGTTTCAATGTAATAAATTTTAGTCTCTTGGAATATATTCGCGGCCACCTCCAGCGGTTGTCTTCAACCGTTGGAGGATGGTATTACTACGAAGCATATTTAAATTAGAATGAGAAAATTTAAAAAGAAAAAATAAAATAAAAATAAAAGCGACGCGTATAATTCTTCGTTTTTTTTTTTAAATATTTTTATTTAATGTGTTATTTTTATTCTTGTTTTATTAATTCGTTAAAGAAGAAAAATTTGTAATTTAAAAACATTAATTTACTTTGCCGACGGGAGAAGAAAAACTTTGAAAATTTTAAACATTAATTTACCTTGCCGACGGTACTAAGAAAAGACATTCTTCTTTGTGATTAAATGAGTGTTTTTCTTTGATGTTGTAACTTAATTAACAACGTAATATTTTTTTTTTAGAAAGAGAGAGGAACTTATAAATTGAACAATGGTGAATTTTAAATGTCTTGTGCAAAGACTCTTTTTAAGGAAAGCAAATATAAAGTTGAACATCGGTGAATTTTAGAAATCTTGTGTATAGACTATTCATTAGAAAAAAAAAAGAACGATTAAAATTGAAAAGGGATTTGTAATTATCGCGTTGGGTTTAAAGTTTGTTTCAGTCCGACGGCCGCGTGTGGTAGAGAATAGAAGTCAAATTAGCTTACCTTATACCTTCCAAAGAACTCTAAAGTGGATAGCAAAAACTAAGTTTTTGAACTTTTGTGATTGAGACATTTTCTACTTTGCTCTAAAAGAAAAATAAAAGAAAGAAAACGCGATAATAATATTTAAAATAATTGACTACCAAGCGTGTACACCAAGTGATTTTTCTATAAGGACTATATTATGATGCTTAGGTATTTTGTTGAACAAGTGATTTTTCTGTCATCCGAACTCTATAAACAGTTAATACAAAGAAGGAAATAATATAATATTTTCGCTTGAGTAAAGGAAAAATAAAATATATATATATTTTTGTTTGCCAATATAAAAATAAAATCATTGTTTTCTACATTTTTTTCTCTAAATAACAATAAAGAGTGATATTTGAATTATTTAACATTAAAGTGAAAATTTGTTATTCGTGGCATGTGTCTATTATGGAACCTATCTCGTAGTTAATACACTGTGGAAAATTACTACAACCTTTTCTCCTTGTCTGATTTGTGACACAAGTTCCTAGCGTGAATTTGTATGGAAGGAAGAACCATCTGACTGACTATCATAACCAGGTAGGAGTTGATTACAAATTAAAGTAACCATCTTAGAGGTCCAAACAATTCCACCGTATTTCTTGCTTGAGAGTGTAATGCTCTAGAAGGGGATGCAGTGTTGCCAAGCCAATGTTCAACCGAACCTTGAGTTGATATTTCTTCTTTCTATCCTGGATTGTTCTACGCAAGGAAACTGTGAATTTTAATTGGGAACCTTACCTATGAAATTGAATGTTTACTAAGTAGAAAAGTTACATTCTGGTGTTATTTTGTTTCAGTGTGAATATCTATTTAAATCCAATACGCCTCATATATTTAGTGCATTTTTCTTGTCAGTCTGAAGCCAAAGATACCACAAATTTTGTTGTCCTTATCTCTTGAAGTTCATCTGTATGCGATGTTCTTAATTGAAGGATATTTTTATAAATATTATTTTTATTCGATGACATTAAGTGAAAGATAAACATATATTTTTTTTTTAAATTTGTTTTATGTGATGAATTTTTATTCGAAAGATTTCTATTTCCTATTTATTCCTTTTATGTGATGATCTTAATTGAAGTGATTTCTAAATTTATCTTTTCCTTTTAAACGACAGATCAATTGTCTGTCCCGTTATTGTTATTTTTTTTACGAGTACTTTCATACATAAGTGGTTATTGCATATATATATTAAATTTTATATGTATCCGGAGTTATCCTAACCCAGATTTAACTTTGATTATTTCTAAATTCCGTAATTATTTTTAATTACTCATTTCAATTAAAGTTAAATTTTATATATTCGGAGTTATCCTAACTCAGATTTAATAATGTTTATTTCTAAATTCTGTAACTATTTTTAATTACTCTTTTCAATTAAAGTTAAATTTTATATATTCGGAGTTATCCTAACTCAGATTTAACGTTGTTTATTTCTAAATTCTGTAATGATTTTTTTAACTACTCATTTCAATGGAAGTTAATTTTTATATATTCGGAGTTATCCTAACTCAGATTTAACTTTGTTTATTTCTAAATTCTGTAACTATTTTTAATTACTCTTTTCAATTAAAGTTAAATTTTATATATTCGGAGTTATCCTAACTCAGATTTAACTTTGTTTATTTCTAAATTCTGTAACTGTTTTTAATCACCCATTTCAATTAAAGTTAATTTCTATATATTCGGAGTTATCCTAACTCAGATTTAACTTTGTTTATTTCTAAATTCTGTAATTATTTTTACTCACCCATTTCAATTAAAGTTAATTTCTATATATAGGAGTTATCCTAACTCAGATTTAACTTTGTTTATTTCTAAATTCCGAAATTATTTTGATTGCTCACTTCATTTGGAAGTTAACTTTTATATATTCAGAGTTATCCTAACACAGATTTAACTTTGTTTTATTTTTAAATTTTGAAATTATTTTTTTTATTACTCTTTTCAATTTAAAGTTAATTTTTATATTCAGAGTTATCCTAACACAAATTTAACTTTGTTTATTTTAAATTCTGAAATTATTATGGATTACTCATTTCAAGTATAAGTTGAATTTTATATATACAGAGTTATCCTAACACAGATTTAATTTTGGCTTATTTTAGATTCTGAAGTTATTCTATTGATTACTCTTTTCAATTGGAAGTTAATTTGTATGTGTTCGGGGTTGACCCAAATAGTTAATATTTTATTTTGGTTTTGATAAGTACCTTATTGTTGGTCTGTTTGTGTTATTTATTGTTTTATATTTCCACGCTCATTGATTTCCATGTTATGTATTCATAGAAAATACAGAGAATTATACGTGTCTAAGCGCTCTTTTCTTTGACGATTTAAGCAGGAGAAAATCCTTGCCCCTAGTTATTTTGTTTTTATGTTCCTTTCTGAATCCTGCCTCACAGGATCTCTTTTTAATTAATTAAAATCTGTTAGAAGGGTTAAAATTAAAATAACCAAAAAGATAATAAAAGAAAAGGAATCTTTTAAGCAGCCTGAGTTCCTGTGGAACCTCTATGTTTTATTTTAACTTGTCATATTCTACGTATGTAGACACTCAAAAGCCCACGGAAGACATCCAGAAAAACATATGGTAAGGAAGCCTATAAGGTCATAACTTCATTATTCTTGGCTTCGATAATTCCATCTAAATTCTTCCTTTTATTAATTTTTGTTTATATGTAATTTTTGTAATGTCCTGTTCACGACGTTATCCATACCGGGCCTGTGATTGTGGCGTATCTTACTAAAGAGCACCCACAGTCTTAGATATAACGGAGTGGGTGGGAACGTTGCAATAATTGGCGAGCCCAACGTGTGGCCTTTTTGAGTTTTGACAGTTAATTAAGACGAACCATTCGCTGCAGTAAATCTCTGTATTTTTCTTTTCTCTTTTCTCCTTTAATTCTGGTTTATTAATAACACTTGTTCTTTACGTTCATAATTGAATGTTCTTGTTTTACAACAAAAGGTATCTTGGCTGACGACTGTAGGGACCTTGTATTGTGTTTATTATAAACTGTTTGTATTTTATTTTATTTATGTGTTTTTGTTTTATCAAATATACTGTACAGGGTTATCTTGGCTTCCAGACGATAAGGAAATTATTGAGGACATTTGAAACGATTATTTTTTTTTTTTCTTTTCTCTGTTTTATCAATTTTTTTTTTTTTTTTCTCTCTCTCTTTTAACACTTTCTTGTTTTACCTTCTTTAAATAATAAATTGAGATGGAATCCTTATTGCGTACTCCTATTGAAGATTTTGAGGGTATGAATGCTATCGCGTTGCGTGCCGCGTTTCGTAATAGACGCATTGCCCCGAAACGTGAGTGTCCTGATACGAGGGTGGTTGGGACGAAGGGTCCGTATTCAAAAACTCGTTTGCCAAACCGTGCGAATCCCGTTTTAGTAGATGTTTCTAGGCCACCGCCAACAATTAAAAACCAATCAAAAAACGTGTCATAGTTCAATCTTGTGCATATTTCTCCTCTAAATTATCCCCAAGATGTATTAAATCCTGTGTAGTGGAGAAGATTTCTAGTAATGTGTATTTGTTGCGAGATGTTGATTCTGGATACACAGCCAAGTATCATGTTCAGGACATCCTAAAGTGTGAATAATTTATTTTTTTTCCTTATCTTTTTCTTTCTCCTCTTAGAAAGATAATGCGTCGATCGTCATGATGTTGTTCGGGTAACCCCTCTCAGTGAATGTGTATCAGCAAGTTTTGTTTCGTGATAAGTGATAGCATGATAGGAAGTAGATAATTTTTTGGTACCAATTTTATAAAAATGATAGGGTGTAAGATTCGCGAAAGAATATGTTTATGAATGGCCGAATGAAAGTGATAATTCATTTACCGGGTGGGCAAGCTTGAGCTGTGTCTTGCGACTGATGTACCTTCAATAGAGAGGATTATTTTTCAGTTCATTTTTGTTGTGTACAGCTGCTGTTAATGTTGTGAAATTTTTTTTTGAGAAGACCAAATTCTTGTTAAAACTTATAAACTAATGTTCTGTTTTGATTAATGATATTTTTTGAAGTCGGTGTTGTTTTCTTATTTCTTAGGGTGCGTTACAGTGATACACATTACGATTATTATTATGTATTTATTTGATTATTATTATGTATATGATGTGGCGGTCTTTTCCGTGTTGGTTATTTGTATATTATGTATTTATATTCGGAAGATGTGCGTTTGTCTGGTACAGATGTACATGCTCAGGCGTACATCGGGAATTCCGAGGGTTTTTATTGATTATTATTATGTATATGATGTGGCGGTCTTTTCCGTGTGGATATTACATTTATTCATGGTTAATCCATGGGGGCATGAGGAAACTCATGGCAATGCTCGGTATAGAGTCATTGGTCAGTCGGCGACCGGTACAATCCCGACTGGGCAGGTTAAATGTCTTCCGATTCATTCTCGCAAGAGGTGATGAAGAATTTTCCTGGGTGCGCGATAGCTGGGAAAAGCTTACAATATTTCTGGGTTATTCGCGATAGTTTTTCTAGGAAGCTGAAAATTCCTAGGTTCAGCCTTGTCTGTGTCAGCGAGGTTGGACAATTTGCGGGGAACCCAAGTCATTTTATATGATCCCGAATTGTTTTATACACGTTTTAAGTGAGCCATGTCTTAGAATTAGCTGAAGTTGAATCTGTCTGATTCAACAAGAGGTTCTTTTTATGCTGGGTTGCTTATTTGTCCGTCCGTAGAGTCTATTTTAGTTCTTGTGTAACTGCGTTCCACGAATTGAATTTGATCTTTCGTATGAGAGCATCGTGGTCGCAGATAGAATGATAGCATTGAATTCCTTCTGAATTCGAGAGCAGGAGAAAATCCTTGCCCCTAGTTATTTTGTTTTTATGTTCCTTTCTGAATCCTGCCTCACAGGATCTCTTTTTAATTAATTAAAATCTGTTAGAAGGGTTAAAATTAAAATAACCAAAAAGATAATAAAAGAAAAGGAGTCTTTTAAGCAGCCTGAGTTCCTGTGGAACCTCTATGTTTTATTTTAACTTGTCATATTCTACGTATGTAGACACTCAAAAGCCCACGGAAGACATCCAGAAAAACATATGGTAAGGAAGCCTATAAGGTCATAACTTCATTATTCTTGGCTTCGATAATTCCATCTAAATTCTTCCTTTTATTAATTTTTGTTTATATGTAATTTTTGTAATGTCCTGTTCACGACGTTATCCATACCGGGCCTGTGATTGTGGCGTATCTTACTAAAGAGCACCCACAGTCTTAGATATAACGGAGTGGGTGGGAACGTTACAACATTTGATTAAAATAGGTTGGTTAGGTTAGTTTGTAGACAATATTGCGACTTGCGTGAGCGAGTTGCATTATATACTGTATTATAAAATCAATAAAAATAATATAACGTGTGAACATCATTTCAACGTTTTTCAATTAGGGTAAATTTAATGATAATGGTATTTCTCTACAACATTTATTGACTCAATCAGTAATGCAACTCGCTCACGCGAGTCGCAATATTGTCTACATACTAACCTAACCAACCTACTTTAACCAAACTTTTGGTTAAAATAGGTTGGTTAGGTTAGTATGTAGATAATATTGCGACTCGCGTGAGCGAGTTGCATTATATACTATATTATAAATTCATTAAAAATAATAATATAACTTGTGAACATCATTTCAACGTTTTTCAATTAGGGTAAATTGAATGATAGTGGTATTTTTCTACAACACTTAGTGACTCAATCAGTAATGCAACTCGCTCACGCGAGTCGCAATATTGTCTACATACTAACCTTACCAACCTATTTTAACCAAACATTTGATTAAAATAGGTTGGTTAGGTTAGTATGTAGACAATATTGCGACTCGCGTGAGCGAGTTGCATTATATACTGTATTATAAAATCAATAAAAATAATAATATAGCGTGTGAACATCATTTCAACGTTTTTCAATTAGGGTAAATTGAATGATAGTGGTATTTCTCTACAAAATTTATTGACTCAATCAGTAATGCAACTCGCTCACGCGAGTCGCAAAATTGTCTACATACTAACCTAACCAACCTATTTTAACCAAACTTTTGGTTCAAATAGGTTGGTTAGGTTAGTATGTAGACAATATTGCGACTCGCGTGAGCGAACTTGTTGCATTTTAACATGGTTTACAGGTACGCAGAGCGCCAATTTGTGTTTATTTGCGTCTTTGGCATACGTGCAAATAGCCCCCTTCTCAGCGAAACGGCTCAAGATATTTTGTAGGTACCTACCTACTCATTTTCAAACTTGTTATTTCTTGTGTTGGCAATAATCACGAAAATATATCTTTGGAAAAATAAAATAGAATGACCTATGGTATCTATGCTTTTTATATTTCCTGGTGTTGTTTAGTTAGATAATGCGTGTTATTTTTTTTATATTGGTGCTTCATTTTTACTTAAAAATCATGTTTTGAATATAAGAATATCGTTATATTAATATGTGATTACAATAATTTTAATGGAATATAATATATTCCACGGGTGTGAATGTGAAAATTGCAATTTAATCCTTGTTCGTAATTTGTATTCAAAGCGCTAGAGGTTTGGAGGCAGAATTGCCACCTATCAGTGACTTTCGAAAGTTTAAATTGTGTTAGAAAACTAACAAATCGTCATAGAAGTTCCATATATTTTTCGTAAGTTTATTTTATTTTTTTAATTTTTTTAAAGCTTCACCGCCAAAAGTTATTATTTTTCCCGTAATATATACGCGTTTATCTATCTATTGATATAAAAATTATTACGATCGGCGAGGGACAGCCCTTGTAAATAATTACCCATTTTAATTAATGTTTTGTACAAATATTTTTCAGACAATGGACAGCCCAGTGAACCAAGAGGCTAAAATATTAATAAAAGAAGAATATATTCATTCAATTGACAAGTATATTGGTGAAGAATTTCCCGAATTCCCAATTGAAGAATGTGAAGTAGATTTAAAAAAAGAAATCGAAGGGCATTGTGTGGTTGAAAATGAAGACAAATTAAACACACATATGAATCACGATTCTATCGTCACTGGGAAGATATTTTCACAAAAGGGAGATTTAAACGAACATAAACTAACTCATTTGGGCAAAAAAACACATGAATGCAGTGTCTGTGGAAAGACATTTTCTCGTGCGAGAAATTTAAAACTACACAAACTTACTCATTCGGGTGAAAAACCATATGAATGCAGTGTCTGTGGAAAGACATTTTCTCGGTTGGGAAGTTTAAAACTACACAAACTAACTCATTCGGGTGAAAAACCACATAAATGCAGTGTCTGTGGAAAGACATTTTCGAGAAAAGATCAATTAAAAATACATATACTAACTCATTCGGGTGAAAAACCATATGAATGCAGTATCTGTGGAAAGACATTTTCTCATTTGGGAAGTTTAAAACAACATGAATGCAGTGAAAAACCATATGAATGCAGTATCTGTGGAAAGACATTTTCTCATTTGGGAAGTTTAAAACAACACAAACTAACTCATTCGGGTGAAAAACCACATGAATGCTGTGTCTGTGGAAAGACATTTTCTCAATTGGGGAATTTAAAACTACACAAACTAACCCATTCGGGTGAAAAACTACATGAATGCAGTGTCTGTGGAAAGACATTTTCTCAGTTGGGAAGTTTAAAACGACACAAACTAACTCATTCGGGTGAAAAACCACATGAATGCAGTGTCTGTGGAAAGACATTTTCGAGAAAAGATCAATTTAAAATACATATACTAACTCATTCGGGTGAAAAACCATATGAATGCAGTGTCTGTGGAAAGACATTTTCTCATTTGGGGAGTTTAAAACTACACAAACTAACTCATTCGGGTGAAAAACCACATGAATGCAGTGTCTGTGGAAAGAAATTTTCTCATGTGGGAAATTTAAAACTACACAAACTAACTCATTCGGGTGAAAAATCACATAAATGCAGTTTCTGTGGAAAGACATTTTCTCAGTTGAGAAGTTTAAAACTGCACAAACTAACTCATTCGGGTGAAAAACCACATGAATGCAGTGTCTGTGGAAAGACATTTTCTCAGTTGGGGAGTTTAAAATTACACAAACTAACTCATTCTGGTGAAAAATCTCATGAATACAATTTCTGTGAGGAGAAATTATCTCAAAACCACACAACATGCATAACATGAATGAATGCATCGTACATTTGGGAATTCTGTGTTAACTAAGTTTATGAATAATTGGGTACATCGCATAAAGGTTCACAAGCATGCTCACATATTATATTATACACCTTCTCACTTGCACCTACACCATACACTCCCTGATACACACACGCACCTTCACACACACACAAACATGATTACATTATATATCTAACTTTATTTATTAATTTTGTTTCCTGCTCTACTAAATCCTATGTATGCATGTAGATAAGTTGGGTATTTTTTTCTTTGTTCGCGTATCAATCATAACCTAATTATATTTTTAAAGTGTAATATGTATGTATGTGGATATGTATTTTTGCTTTGTTGGACTATCACTCATATACAAAAAATTAAAACGTAAAAAAAAGAAGAGTATTCAACCAAATGACAATTTCTTTCAAATAACCAGTGTTTCCAGCCCAGAGAAGCAATAACTGCGTGATAAATAATTTTAAATAATTTTGTTCCTGAGAATTCAATCCAGAATTTCACCACAGAAGTCAAAAGACGTATATACCACTATACTACAGCAGTCGGCATTTTTCATTCTTTACCTATGTATGTATGTGGATACATACCTACAAAGGTAAAAAATGTCGGCCTTCATGGCTCAGTTGGTTGGGTATCTGGCTGCTGATCCAAAGGTCCCGGCTTCGATTCCCGGTGGAGACACAGTTTTTAATTGTGTTTTCAGTCTGGATCTGTGAGACGATAAATATCGTAAGTCTCCAGAATGTGGCAACTTGTTATTGGGTGCGTGTTAAATTAATATTTGACATAGTACCTGTTAGTTGCCCGAGAAGTAATAAAAAGATAGAAGATAAAGATATGTATTTTTGCTTTGTAAGTAATCATAACCTAATCATATTTTTAACGTGTAATATGTATGTATGTAGAATATGTAGATATGTATTTTTGCTTTGTAAGTAATCATAACTTAATCATTTTTTTAACGTGTAATATGTATGTATGTTGATATGTATTTTTGTTTTGTAAGTAATCATAACTTAATCATATTTTTAACATGTAATATGTATGTTTGTGGATAATATGTGTTTTTGCTTGTAAGTAATCGTAACCTAATCATTTTTTAACGTGTAATACCTATGTACATATGTATGTAGATATGTATTTTTGCTTTGTAAGTAATCGTAACTTATCATTTTTTAACGTGTAATATGTATGTACATATTATGTTGATATGTATTTTTGCTTTGTAAGTAATCATAACTTAATCATAATTATTAACGTGTAATATGTATGTATGTGGATATATATTTTTGCTTTGTATCACTCATAACATACAAAATAATTAAAACATTAAACCGAGGCGAGTATACTACCAAATGGCAATTTCTTTCAAATAACCAGTGTTTCCAGTCCATAGAGGCAATGACTACGTGAGAAATAATTTCAAATAAATTTCTTCATGAGAATTCAATCCAGAATGTCACCACAGAAGTCAAACGACGTACAGCAGTCGACACTTTTCATTATTTACCTATATGTGTGACCAATATAAACAAAAATGCCACCCGCATACTAAAGTATATAAAAAAATAATAATTAACAGGAAAATATGCATCAAGTTTAATAAATATAAGAAATTAATACATAAATTCTACAACAGATTGTTTATTTAAACAAACTGGATTAATGTAGCCGTACTTACTAAATCAAAGTGATATTTAGGATATATATTTATTTATTTATTCATACATCTTCTTGTACATAATATAAACAACTTTTTTATAATATATATAAGTACAATAACCACAGAATAGGGAATCTAGATTTTCTCTTCTGTGACAATAATACAATGGAATCTAAATAAAAAATATCATATTTAACAGTTCCATAAAACAAAATACAATTAAGTTTAGTTTGTCGATCGACAATTCTTGATAGAACTCCATTGTACGTTGATATGTTATAAAAAATATAAAAATACTTGGTAATAGTTCTATTGTATAATAGAACTATTACCAAGTATTTTTATATTTTTTATAACATATCAACAAAATACAATTGAAACAAATAAAAATGTCCTAGTTCCATAAAATAAAATTAACCAGACAATTACTTAATTGAAGCTAAATAAAAATATTACATTTAACAGTTCCAGAAAATAATTGAAACAAATAAAAATTTAATAAAATATTTCCATACAGTAAAATGAAAATGTCCATACAATCACATAATTGAAGCAAAATAAAAATATCACATGTCACAGTTCTATAAAATAAAATGAAAATGTCCATACAATCACATAATTGAAGCAAAATAAAAATATCACATGTCACAGTTCTATAAAATAAAATGAAAATGTCCATACAATCACATAATTGAAGCAAAATAAAAATATCACATGTCACAGTTCTATAAAATAAAATGAAAATGTCCATACAATCACATAATTGAAGCAAAATAAAAATATCACATGTCACAGTTCTATAAAATAAAATGAAAATGTCCATACAATCACATAAATTGAAGCAAAATAAAAATATCACATGTCACAATTCTATAAAATAAAATGAAAATGTCCATACAATCACATAATTGAAGCAAAATAAAAATATCACATGTCACAGTTCTATAAAATAAAATGAAAATGTCCATACAATCACATAATTGAAGCAAAATAAAAATATCACATGTCACAGTTCTATAAAATAAAATGAAAATGTCCATACAATCACATAATTGAAGCAAAATAAAAATATCACATGTCACAATTCTATAAAATAAAATGAAAATGTCCATACAATCACATAATTGAAGCAAACTCATAAATTTATCATAAAAAAATATTTTTCTTAATAAAAAATGTTTGAGAAACCCTGGATTTTTTTTGAAAAAACACATTGGAGATTTTGTATTTATCTATGTTTATACCAATTTTCAGCATTCTACCTTTTATGGCTTCTGAGATATGTGGAAAAATAAACCAAAAATTCAAAAGTTGATAACCTCTGACTGAAACAAAAATTCAGAATTATGAGTATAAAAGTTTTGTAGGCCTATAACTGTTTATATATTCTAAAATTTTGGGCTCTGTAAATTGAGCGGATCAAAAGCTATAAGGGACACACACACATAGACACACGAAATGTTTTACTCCGAATTCTGAGTAGGTAAATCCGTATATGCTGCGAAGCCTCTAAATTGGTGTTTTTTGACATTAAAGTTGGAAAAGCCGTGAAAAAAGTAGACCATGCATACAATTCACGCGTATCCTGGCTTGAAACATTGTCGATATGTTAAAAGAACAAATTTCTCCTGAACAAATCGACAGTTGGACAACACATGTAGGTATGTATGTCAATATAGGACAGTATGGAGGTCAGTCCTTTTTTCTACCCAGAATATAAAAACAGAATGATGGTATGTATGTATGTTTGGAGATTTAAGTATCAAACTATTAAGTCTTCTTACATAATATTATTGTGTATAGGCGACTGCCATACAAATTGTATGAAGCAATGTCGTCACTAAATTCAATTTTTATAATTATTTTTAAAAAAAGTTTGAGATATATAACTATAATGTATACAATTTTTATAGAAAATTAAATTCTATAGTTGACATGTTTCGGCATTTTTCGATATCTTTAAAAGAAATGGAAATAAAGGCAGTTAAAGACAAAAATTTGTCAAACCAATTTTTTGTTTCTTAATAAAAACAGTTTGAGAAACCTTGGAACTGATTTTCGAAATTAATTTTGAGATACTATATTTGTACAAAATTTCAACGTTCTGGATTTTATAGTTTTTGAGATATGAGGACAAATGCTATAAAAATTACAATATTGATAACCCCTGACTGGAACAAAAATTCTAAATACTGAGTATAAAAGTTTTGTGTAACTAAAATTGTCTATATATTCTGAAATTTTAGGCTTTGTGAATCCAGCGGATCAAAAGTTATAAGGGGGGGGGGGGACAGACACACAAAACTCACATTAAATGTTCTACTCCGAAATCTGACTAAATCCATGTATGGGAACATATATGCTGCGAAGCCTCTAAATTGGTGTTTTTAGCATGCAAAAAGTCCATTACGCCATACAAAATGTTCCTTCGTACACGCATCCTGGCTTAATACTGTCGATTCATTCTGAGAATTGAATTCTCATGAACGAATCGACAGTTGGACAACCGAAACATGTGGCATTCGCATGTTGAGTTGTGCAACTTTCTAAACGATATCCTTTCATAACACATAGGTAGGTACCTAAAATTACGAGCGTATACTCGCCAATCTATTCCCCCCACTCCTACGCAGATAGTACTGCCATAATAGGAAAAAATATTGTATTTTAAATCAAATTTATGTTATACCTATGGCAAGGAAATATTGACCATACCAGATGTCAAAGTATATTTGATTAATCAGATCAAAAATCAAAGTTTACTTTATGGTTTACTTCTATATAATCTGTGAATCAGATGAATTTATTCACTTATGGAATTCACGTAATTGTGTTGATTATTGATGTTCCAGGTGTTAGATATTTAAATGTAGTATTACTTTCTAAAATATCGAAGACGCCTATGTTTTTATACAACGCATTTTGTTCTGAAAAAAAAACTGTAGTTTTAGACATAGGACACAATACATAACCTATAAGTTTCTTAAAGGTCGGTATAAATGTGTAAAAGATACTAAGATCGTGGATAGACAAAGCATTAAATAGTTTAATATGATCGTGAAAAAAACAAAACATGTCAAAATGTAAATAAATGTCTTATTATGCATTTATATAAATGGTGTAATCAGGTTCATTACACACAAGATCTGTTTTTCATAAGAGTTGGAATTTTACTTTATGTCAAACCCTATGGTTTGGACAAAGTCCTCTTATCTTCATGCTGAAATACACTCATGATCTAATATTAATGTACCGTACATCCAATTTTACATTATTAACATTTTGTTTGATTTTCACCATGTACAAATACCATCACTTAAGATTGATAGCCCTCATTCTAATCAAGTTTGGTACATTCATCAAATATTATTTTTATCAACCCAATCCAGGTCTTCCACACGCCACTGCCTAATGGGTGGCAAATTTACACAAGTTAGTTCTTATAGAAACAAATTGTGTAAGTAAAAATATATATTTCTTTCCTTTTCTTAACAATAAAAACATAAAAGGAATATAATAATACAAAATAAATATATAATAATAATAACACAACATCCAGCCATCTCATTTTTGATTTTCCTCTGCTTCTTCCGTCTGGTGTGGTGTTTGTTTAGAACCTTGTTCAGAGTACGATCATCACTCATCCCGTGGACATGGCCCAACTATTGCAGTCTTCTTATTTTAATGAACTGTATAATGTTAGGTTCGCCATAGTGTACCTACAGTGCCTCTAATTTGTAATTGAATCGTCTCTTCCCATTAGATAATATATATTAAAAATGTATGTAATTCTAGGTTCATAAAGTATTTTTTATAAAAACATTGCGAAAACATTATTTTTTTCTAATTTGGTAAGTAGAGAATAAGAGGTAAGTAGTTAAACATTTCACCTAATTATAAATATAACACAAATGTCACAATAATATAATACACCCTGCATTATAAAGCAATAGCCCATATATTTTGGAATGTGAGATTTATTTATTCAGTATTGCTTCTCGGGCAACTAGCAGGTACTATAGTCAAATATTAATTTAACACACTCCCAATAACAAGTTGCCACATTCTGGAGACTTGAGATATTTATATATCGTCTCACAGATTTAGACTGAAATCACAATTGAAAATAGTGATGGGAATCGAACCCGGGACCTTTGGCTCAGAAATTCAGATATCTAACCAACTGAGTCACGAAGGCCGACAAGTAAGATGTAAATAAAATGTTGTTGATAAATTAAAATGAATCTTGTTGTAATTTCTTTAATCGAAATTGGAAATATGGTGCGTCGAATGCAGAAATATTCTCTATCATAAATAGTAAACAAAAATATAACTTATGATTTTAAAAAAAGTTATTTAAAGTGGGTTTTGAATAATGGTCACTTTTGTAAGAGAATATGAAATTAAAAAAATATTCATCATAACATATTGAAAAAAACTGCTAATCACCTAATTTTTTATTTATTTCATTTGTCTCACCAAATTTTACATGCGTCATTAAAAATAGACAACTGCTGCCCAACTAGGTATACCTGTTCTAGGGCTAGCAGTGTACATAATATATTATAATACTTCACAGGAGAAAAATATCTATTTGTACTGAAAGACAGTGATTTGGCGGCGGAGTTTGAACACAAATTCCGGATCAAATCAAGACTGCACAAACACGGGAAGGATAAAGTATATTTCAAATGTAGTATTTAAATACAGCATTCCTCACAAGATTTGAATACCCATGGGTATATTTTATTTGTTCACAATGTAAAACATTAATATTATTTTAATAATACTATAAAAAGACACATAACTGATAATTGTTTTAACATATATGTATGTATGTGATAAAATTTAAAAATTAATAAACGTTTATTGCTACTGGTGAAGAAAAGTGTACATAATACATATAATAATGTCATTTGAGTATTATTCAGTATTCTGTCTGTAAATGTATTTAAAAATAAGGTAAGATAAAAAAAAATAAGAAATACACAAAAAATTGATGGGTAGTGGCTGAGCGGTTAGCGCACTGGGTTTGTAATCCAGAGGTCGCGAGTTTGAATCCAGCCTCTACTGATTTCGTTCACCTATAGCACAAGCATTTATGCTTATTTTAGGGAATGTAGGAAGATGTATATGTACTTATTTATCAAGGACATATTCATTTTCATTAAAAAAAAAATTAAATGTGAGTAACAAAGAAGAATTAACAATAACAGTGGTCATTATTTGCACATATAGGTACACATAAATAAACAAAAAAATTAAATGTGAGTAACAAAGAAGAATTAACAATAACAGTGGTCATTATTTGCACATATAGGTACACATAAATAAACAAAAAAATTAAATGTGAGTAACAAAGAAGAATTAACAATAACAGTGGTCATTATTTGCACATATAGGTACACATAAATAAACAAAAAAATTAAATGTGAGTAACAAAGAAGAATTAACAATAACAGTGGTCATTATTTGCACATATAGGTACACATAAATAAACAAAAAAATTAAATGTGAGTAACAAAGAAGAATTAACAATAACAGTGGTCATTATTTGCACATATAGGTACACATAAATAAACAAAAAAATTAAATGTGAGTAACAAAGAAGAATTAACAATAACAGTGGTCATTATTTGCACATATAGGTACACATAAATAAACAAAAAAATTAAATGTGAGTAACAAAGAAGAATTAACAATAACAGTGGTCATTATTTGCACATATAGATACACATAAATAAACAAAAAAATTAAATGTGAGTAACAAAGAAGAATTAACAATAACAGTGGTCATTATTTGCACATATAGGTACACATAAATAAACAAAAAAATTAAATGTGAGTAACAAAGAAGAATTAACAATAACAGTGGTCATTATTTGCACATATAGGTACACATAAATAAACAAAAAAATTAAATGTGAGTAACAAAGAAGAATTAACAATAACAGTGGTCATTATTTGCACATATAGGTACACATAAATAAACAAAAAAATTAAATGTGAGTAACAAAGAAGAATTAACAATAACAGTGGTCATTATTTGCACATATAGGTACACATAAATAAACAAAAAAATTAAATGTGAGTAACAAAGAAGAATTAACAATAACAGTGGTCATTATTTGCACATATAGGTACACATAAATAAACAAAAAAATTAAATGTGAGTAACAAAGAAGAATTAACAATAACAGTGGTCATTATTTGCACATATAGGTACACATAAATAAACAAAAAAATTAAATGTGAGTAACAAAGAAGAATTAACAATAACAGTGGTCATTATTTGCACATATAGGTACACATAAATAAACAAAAAAATTAAATGTGAGTAACAAAGAAGAATTAACAATAACAGTGGTCATTATTTGCACATATAGGTACACATAAATAAACAAAAAAATTAAATGTGAGTAACAAAGAAGAATTAACAATAACAGTGGTCATTATTTGCACATATAGGTACACATAAATAAACAAAAAAATTAAATGTGAGTAACAAAGAAGAATTAACAATAACAGTGGTCATTATTTGCACATATAGGTACACATAAATAAACAAAAAAATTAAATGTGAGTAACAAAGAAGAATTAACAATAACAGTGGTCATTATTTGCACATATAGGTACACATAAATAAACAAAAAAATTAAATGTGAGTAACAAAGAAGAATTAACAATAACAGTGGTCATTATTTGCACATATAGGTACACATAAATAAACAAAAAAATTAAATGTGAGTAACAAAGAAGAATTAACAATAACAGTGGTCATTATTTGCACATATAGATACACATAAATAAACAAAAAAATTAAATGTGAGTAACAAAGAAGAATTAACAATAACAGTGGTCATTATTTGCACATATAGGTACACATAAATAAACAAAAAAATTAAATGTGAGTAACAAAGAAGAATTAACAATAACAGTGGTCATTATTTGCACATATAGGTACACATAAATAAACAAAAAAATTAAATGTGAGTAACAAAGAAGAATTAACAATAACAGTGGTCATTATTTGCACATATAGGTACACATAAATAAACAAAAAAATTAAATGTGAGTAACAAAGAAGAATTAACAATAACAGTGGTCATTATTTGCACATATAGGTACACATAAATAAACAAAAAAATTAAATGTGAGTAACAAAGAAGAATTAACAATAACAGTGGTCATTATTTGCACATATAGGTACACATAAATAAACAAAAAAATTAAATGTGAGTAACAAAGAAGAATTAACAATAACAGTGGTCATTATTTGCACATATAGGTACACATAAATAAACAAAAAAATTAAATGTGAGTAACAAAGAAGAATTAACAATAACAGTGGTCATTATTTGCACATATAGGTACACATAAATAAACAAAAAAATTAAATGTGAGTAACAAAGAAGAATTAACAATAACAGTGGTCATTATTTGCACATATAGGTACACATAAATAAACAAAAAAATTAAATGTGAGTAACAAAGAAGAATTAACAATAACAGTGGTCATTATTTGCACATATAGGTACACATAAATAAACAAAAAAATTAAATGTGAGTAACAAAGAAGAATTAACAATAACAGTGGTCATTATTTGCACATATAGGTACACATAAATAAACAAAAAAATTAAATGTGAGTAACAAAGAAGAATTAACAATAACAGTGGTCATTATTTGCACATATAGGTACACATAAATAAACAAAAAAATTAAATGTGAGTAACAAAGAAGAATTAACAATAACAGTGGTCATTATTTGCACATATAGGTACACATAAATAAACAAAAAAATTAAATGTGAGTAACAAAGAAGAATTAACAATAACAGTGGTCATTATTTGCACATATAGGTACACATAAATAAACAAAAAAATTAAATGTGAGTAACAAAGAAGAATTAACAATAACAGTGGTCATTATTTGCACATATAGGTACACATAAATAAACAAAAAAATTAAATGTGAGTAACAAAGAAGAATTAACAATAACAGTGGTCATTATTTGCACATATAGGTACACATAAATAAACAAAAAAATTAAATGTGAGTAACAAAGAAGAATTAACAATAACAGTGGTCATTATTTGCACATATAGGTACACATAAATAAACAAAAAAATTAAATGTGAGTAACAAAGAAAAATAAACAATAACAGTGGTCACTATTAACAGGGCACATATAGGTAATAATAATAATAATAAATTGTAATTTATATAGCACCGTTTAATGATTTAAAATCATTCCAAGGGCGCTGATAGCTCAATTCTGTATTGCTCTGCGAAACAAAGTTGTTTTTAATTTTTTTGAGAATGTGTCTTTGCTTTGAGCACCGCGAACATCAGGAGGTAGTTTATTCCATTTTAATGGACCACTCACACTAAAGCATCGATCATAGTAAGCCGCTTTGTTGGCTCTGTCCACCTCCTTTAAGGAGTTGGTACTCTGTGATCCAGATGACCTGAGTGTGAGGTGCCTCCCAGAGAGTTCTTTTCTTTGACATAGTTCTTGTATGTAATTCGGTGCTAGATCATTCAAAGCATTAAACACCATCAGACAGATTTTGTAATCGATTCGTTCTGGACACTTCAACCAGTGCAGTTCGTTAAGAAGAGGTGTTATATGACATCGCTTATCTGCGCTGTAAATTAACCTAGCCGCTGCATTAAACACCATCTGTAATCTATCGAGCTGATACTTATATTCCGTTGCAGTAATCAAGCCGAGATACGACAAATGCATTTATGAGTGTTTTTGTCTCATTCTTTGGCAAGCTTCGACGAATGGTTTTCAGCTGTCTTAGTTGGAAAAAACATGAGCTGATCGTTTTAGAAATTTGCAGATCAAGTGACAACTTGTTGTCCAAGTAAACACCTAAGAACTTGACGCTTGCAGCAGGCTTCAGCTTTTCTCCATTGATGTGTATGGGAGTATTTTCAATAAGGTGTTGTCGTTGTGGTGATGCTACCCACATGAACTCTGTTTTTGTTGGGTTCAACTTTAACTTATTGTGGGACATCCACGCAGTGACTTTTTCGATGCATTGAACTGTATCTTCACATAAATAGTACACTTCACATTAAGGTACACATAAATACACAAATAAATAAAATGTGAGTAGTGAAGAGAATTAACAATAACAGTGGTCATTATTTGCACAATTAGAAATAAATAGTTCTGATTCATCACTTAACATGGCTTTAATTTTAACAATTTCCATTTTATTAGGTTTGCAAATACTTTTGTTACCACGTTTTGCTTTTTGTTTGGTGGATATAAAACGTAATTGAGGGTTTATATTTTTATTTGATGGTTCTTTGGGATTTTCCATGTTGTTAAAAGAAATACGACTTGCTGAATTAGTTGCTAAATTCTTTGCTACACGTATTTGCTCAGCAATTAAAGACATAGTATCACCATCTAAATTATTACTATTTTCTAGTACATGACATATTTTCTTGATGTCTTTGTATAATTTATCTTTTGTACTTTCATTTTTAGATTTAGCCTTTGTACATGAAAAAAAATTCTGAATTTCATCATCATCCTTATTGGATGAAGAAGATCTTGTGATAGAGACATCAGCTTCACTACTTTGAGGACCAAACTTCATTATTATTATGTAATGTATATGCTTGCATATGCTTAAAAAATGTGCATAGCCATAACAATTGCAAGAATACATGTGAACACAAATATTGCAACTAGAACAACTGACTTCACAACAACGTAAGGGTGAAACATATTTCACTAAATATTTGTCGACTGCCCAAGAATCACCACTTTGTGCAGTAACATTAAATTTGCTTTTACCTGCTGACTTATGTCTTTTAAAAATGTCTCTCTTATAGATAGTATTCTTTCCCTTCACTATTTTTATCAACCTCTCAAAACTTTTGTTCCGTAAGAATTTTAAGACCGCGTGTAACCCTTTGTCTAATCGTTTGGTTTTTTTATGGTCCAAATAAAAATATTTTATAGTTTTATGCATTGATTCTAGTCTCATGTTGGTGTTAATCCCCGTATTTTTGCGATAACAATATGCCCATTGTTGACAATTACTAAAATAATTTGACTTAAAATAGCTCCCAAAATTCTGTGTATCTTTATCGTTTAACATTAATTTGAAAGATTTTGTAATGTCTATTTTAAATTGATTTTCGTCAATCTCTTGTTGCAGCATTTTTAATATATTGTAAACATCCTTCCGCTTATCCTTGTTATTTATTTTTGACAAGTTGGATTGCCATGCCCTATCAACATGCCAAGAACAAAATAGTCTGTAGGTAACAGGATTCATAATGTGAGACCATGCATTATAAAATGTCTCATCCATGTCAGACATGAATGTTTTGGCTGTAATTGTTCCCACTTTATCTTTCACAGATTGGAACAATACTTTATATATATAAGTATCCTTCCTGTTACTAAACATGAAGGTGACTGGAAATCCCTCCCCAAATTCATCAACAACCATCACTGTTGTTAATTCGAAGGCATAATTATTCAACCCATGGGTGCCGTCGATAGTTATTATGTTGCTTCCAAATTTTTTTAACATTGACTCCTGAAATTTGTTCATAATGATCAAACAAAAATCAGTAGATTTTAACAAATTGGAGACTTCACCCTGTTTTTTATACAACAATATAGAAGATTCATTATTTTCTTTTGATTTAATTTCATCTTGAACCCATAAATCTATAGATATTGCATCATTTTGTACATCTATTTTGTAAGAATTAATAATATTCGTCAAATCTCTATTTGTTATTAAGTTTTCTCTTTTCACTTCTCCTTTTATAATTATTTCATCTCGTGCCTGATCAATAATCCTGTAAAATAATAGTTGATTTAATATAATAGTTATTATTTTTTTTAAGCTCATCAGACCATTTACAAAAAAAAATCTCACAATTACATACTTAACAATTATAAAGAAAGAAAACAATAAAAAAACAAACAAAAAAAAAATTAGTAAGTACTAAAAAAATACACATAAAAAAAGGTTTTTATGCAACATACTTTGTTTTGGGGATTCCGTTGATTAATTTTAAAGCGATTTTGTCTCTATCTTGAGTGGAGAGCCTAAGATGCTCTAACTCCATAGTATGGCCATAATGTTTCCGTTGCCAAAATACTGTCACCTGATTGTTTTCTTCTTCATTGTACAATACTTTTATTTGGCTTGTACAACCATAATTTAATTTGCAGCTACCTTGACTTTTAGAAAGCCGCTTTCCTGTCGATATCGATTGTTTTCCTGTTGGATAAAAATATTATAACAATATTTTTTAAAATATATCATTTACCCTAGGTACTCCTGAGCCCAATTAAAATGTTTTGCCTTCGCCATCATGTATGTGTATGTGCGTATTTATGCCTTCGCCATCATGACTATAATATTATTTGTTAAGTACCTACCTATGATAACTTTAACATTTCATTATTCATTCTTGGACTGTTTATTGGATAATGTAACACTAACTTGCATTAAGTTTTTTTTTTTTTTAAAAAAAATGAATATGTCCTTGTTAAATAAGTACATATACATCTTCCTACATTCCCTAAATTAAGCATAAATGCTTGTGCTATAGGTGAACGAAATCGGTCGTGGCTGGATTCGAACTCGCGACCTCTGGATTACAAACCCAGTGCGCTAACCGCTCAGCCACCACCCATCCTTTTAATGTATTATCATTATATTAAATGTATGTCAAGATAGAATAGTGTGTCATTCTGTTATCTCTGCCTACCCCGCGAGGGAGATGGCGTGATGGTATGTATGTATCTATTAATACTAGTTGATAATTGGTGGATAGAGTTCAAGTAATGAGGATATTTTCAAGTGAGTAAAAATGAAGGTAAGTAGTATAATTAACAAACACTTTGAACATCCTGAACTAAATCCTGGTAAAATTTTGAACATCCTTTTAAGTTTTTTTTACATAGAAAGATGATAATAAGACGTCCAATATTTAGATTATTAAAATAATGCACCTGTTTTTGTTCTGTGACAATTGTAATATATAACTTTCCCCTTGCTATGATTTGCAACAACATACATACAATCAAAGTTTTTTTCGATTTCGTGTTTCCAACTCTTGAACAAATAATCATGTTATAAAAAACTATTTAAGCAATATAAGTAGAATGACAATGTCCTAACCCATCATAAAAATATCATCCTCCGAATGACCTTTTGGTATTTTTATTAGTAGTTTACACTTTATTTATCTTCATCTTTTTATATATATATATATATATATATATATATATATATATATATATATATATATATATATATATATATATATATATATATATATATATATATATATATATATATATATATATATATATATATAGGTATATATATATATATATATATATATATATATTCATCTTTTTATATATATATATATATATATATATATATATATATATATATATATATATATATATATATATATATATATATATATATATATATATATATATATATATATATATATATATATATATATATATATATATATATATATATATATATATATATATATATATATATATATATATATATATATATATATATATATATATATATATATATATATATATATATATATATATATATATATATATGTATATATATATATATATATATATATATATATATATATATATATATATATATATATATATATATATATATATATAATATATATAGGTATATATATATATATATATATATATATATATATATATATATATATATATATATATATATATATATATATATATATATATATATATATATATATATATATATATATATATATATATATATATATATATATATATATATATATATATATATATATATATATATATATATATATATATATATATATATATATATATATATTTTCTAGGTACGTAAACACATCTTCATCTCATCATGCTTCAGACAATTTGCGAAAAAACCACCATCCTACACCCCCATCTAATTTTATATTAATGTCTCTAGATTCAGGCCTTCACTAACCCTTATGTTGATGTAATATTATGTTATTTTACAAAAATAAAAATTGGTATATTTGTTAACATACTTACCAGCTATGTTAGCAAAAGTAAATTTTTCGGTTTCAAAAACCTGATTATGTTCATTTTGGAGATGACATATCAAATCCTTTGTCATCAGGTATGAAGCATTGCAGTTAATTTCCTGACAAACATACTTATATTTGGATTTTGTGGTATTGGGCATAATATTATGTACTTCTTTCATGTGCCTAGTTAGTAAAAATTTCTTCTGAAAGATTCTTTGGCAGATACCACATGTTAAAGACATCACAATTCCTTGGTTTACACACAAAAAAGCTGATATTATTATGTATGTCAGTTAACAGAATATTTTTGTTTGACTTGCCGCGTTATACAATTCGTTCCTTGCCATATAACGAGAATTTTATTTAAAATAAAAGGATTTTTTTATTGAATGGCAACACTATACTTAGCGTTAGAGTGGGGGGAATAGATTGGCGAATATACGCTCGTCCTAAAATTGACATCCTAGAAACATAATATCCATGAACAATGTAAAACCATTTTAAGCAACGAAACTGAATATTATACAAGTCACTTTATATCAATTTATATGAATCCAATTATGTGTAGGTACTCGCTTTTCAAGCTACTACCTACGTAGATTTACTTCATTAAAATATTGTTTTCATTTTTTTCCATATTTAGTTCTTTACTAGGCTATACCTGCTTTTTCTTGAACATCAAATTAAATTAAATCGTCGTTGGCCTAATGTTTGAAAATGGTGGGTCGGATAGTGATCGGCAACAGTGCCAAAATTTATCACTACCCAACACTAGTAATTATATTTTTATTGACAAACCTCTTAACATCTCAATAGAGACGAAGTTGGGATATTATAGAAGAACCAGGAACTTAAGGCATAAATCACTTAATGATCACGTAAACCAGCCGATGACAGGTCGTAAGCCCTGTGGGTGCCTTGAGTTCCTGGTTCTTCTATAATATCCCAACTTCGTCTCTATTGAGATATTAAGAGGTATGTCAGTAAAAATTTCATTTGACTCCCGACAGGAAAAAAAATCCAAAGTTTGCGTATTTGCAATTAAAAAAAATTCGAGGATTAATTAAAATAAGTAAACCGTGGGTGATTTCCCAGAGATTCATAGTGGAATAATCAACGCCCAGCCTATAGTGGTAATTTCCACTGTGATTCGCAGTGGAATCATCGAATCATAAATGTTTTATTCCGAATTCTGAATTCATCTCTATATGGAACATATGTAATAAATTTAATTTTCTTATAATAATAATAATAAGGACAATTTATAAAGCGCCGTTTAGTGACAACCGTGGTCACCTCAAGGGCTATACATTTCTTTTACTATAACTTTAATAATTTTTATCGTATATATGGTGAGAAGCCTTTAAATTGCTGTTTTCAGCATGCAAAAAGTCCACTATGCCATACGAAATGTTCCTTCTTTCATAGTACCACGCGTCTTGTCTTAAAACTGTCGATCTGTTTAAAGAAATTAATTCTCTTGAATAAATCGACAGTAGGATAAATTTACGTAGGTACCTCTATAATATTCATAGATATTTACAGACTACGTATTCATATTGCTTATTTTTTATGCGGAAAAACTATTTCATATAGCTCCACTACTAAACTAATTACACTGGTTGAAGTGTCCAGGGCGAGTTGACTACAAAACTTGTTTGACGGTGTTTAATTCTTTGAACTACCTGGCACCACAATACATTCAAGAAATGTGTCAGATAAAAAAAGATTCCTGGGAGGCACCTGTCGCTGGTAACCCCCACATTGCGGGTTATATGCCGTGAAAAAAATATTTTTTAGGTATCTGGAGAATTTAAAGATACATAATATGTTGGTATATGGCTGATATCACGTTAATAAACATCGATATTTCGCTTATCAAAGTTAGTGGAATCAAATTTATTTTTCAGTTTATATATTACGATAGATTTTTATTTATGTTATTGACGTTGTCTTATTGCATAATCTCTTTGAAATCGTATTAGAAATGTTCTGTTTTGTCTATGTGTTGTATTATCACCGTTCTTATTTGTCAGTGTACTGATTTGTCAATGTGTTGTTTTGACTGTGTGTTGATTTGTCGCTGTTCTGTTATGTCGTTTTCTGTTTTGACGTGTAACGAATTGTCGTGTTCTGATTTGACTTTAACGATTTGTCCGGTCACCAAAAATATCTAATATAAAAGGGGCGTTCGAAATGCCGCCATATTTTTGTTTCGTGATGGCACCAACTGAGGCGCTAGCGTCGTTTGGTGTATGCATATATTTTGTATGGAGTTGTCATTCTTCCCTGTTAATGTGTTCTGTGGGTTACAACTGTCAAAAGTGCAAAGTGCTGTCTTGATCCACTCTTATATTCCATCTAATTTTAAACCATTTCCGATGATTTTATACCATCTTTGAGACTGATTTTTTTAAAACTTATGTGTGTGTTAGTTTTTATTTATGTATTGAATATTTTATACATTTTAATTTATCATACCTAACAAATAAACAGAAAAAGAATGTTCACATGGGATACGCAGAGACAAATTATTGAGTCTCTTTAGGCAGTGTGGAAGAGAGTGAGGTTGCGTTGGTTGGTTCGCAACTACCCCGGGCAGTGCCGGGTATAAAAAATAGTAATTATTTGGATTTGAGGCTTTATATTTAGGCACTTCTTTTCAACTGTAAAATTAATGACTCACAATATCGATTAGATTGCATGCAACTAGTATTTCTGATATTGATTGAAATATATTGTGAAACATTGAACACTTACTATGATTTCGTCAGAATAGTTTTTTCCCTGGAGTTTTCAGTCTACATTTTCCAGAATTTTTAACTAAAATAATATATATGATTTATTTATACATATATATTCAAAATATAAATATACTTTCAGCCAATGGACACCACAGTGAACCAAAAAATAAAAGGTTTAATAAAAGATGAAAACACTGCTTCAAGTATGCTTGAAGAAATTCCTGATTTCCCAATTGAAAAATGTGAAGCTGTTTTAAAAAAAGAAATCGACGAGCATTCAGAGATTAAAAAAGAAAAAATAATTACAATTCCTTACAGTACTAATGAATGCAATGTCGGTGGGAAGACATTCACTCAAATGGAAGATTTAAAAAGCCATAAACTAACTCATACAAGCAAAACACCACATAAATGCAATGTCTGTGGGAAGCCATTCACTCAAATAGGATGTTTAAATAAACATAAATTAACTCATTTAGGAGAAAAACCCCATGAATGCAATGTTTGTGGAAAGATATTCTCCGAAAAAGGATCTTTAAAAAGGCATTTGATAATTCATTCAGGTAAAAAACCACATGAATGCAATGTCTGTGGGAAGTCATTCATTCAAGCAGGAAGTTTAAAAAATCATAAATTAACTCATTCAGGAGAAAAACTCTATGAATGCAATATCTGTGGAAAGACATTCTTTCGAACGGGAACTTTAAAAAGCCATAAACTAACTCATTCAGGCGAAAAACCACATAAATGCGATGTCTGTGGGAACTCGTTCACTCAAATGGGAAGTTTAAATAAACATAAATTAACTAATTCAGGAGAAAGACCCCATGTATGCAATGTCTGTGGAAAGGCATTCTCTGAAAAAGGTGCTTTAAAAAGACATTTGATAATCCATACTGGTGAAAAACCACATGAATGCAATATCTGTGGGAAGTCATTCAATCAAACGGGAAGTTTAAAAAAACATAAATTAACACATTCAGGAGAAAAACTTTATGAATGCACTGTCTCTGAGAAGGCAGTTTTTCAAATAGGAAAATTTAAAAGTCAAAAACTAACTATTTCAAGCAAAAAACCACATAAATGCAATGTCTGTGGGAAGTTGTTCACTAAAATGGGAAGTTTAAATAAACATAAATTAACTCATTCAGGAGAAAGACCCCATAAATGCAATGTCTGTGGAAAGGCATTCTCTGAAAAAGGAACTTTAAAAAGACATTTGATAATACATACGGGTGAAAAACCACATGAATGCAATGTATGTGGAAAGTCATTCACTCGAACGGGAAGTTTAAAAAAACATAAATTAACACATTCAGGAAAAAAAATACAAGAATGCAATGCCTCTTGGAAGAAATTTTTTCAAACAGGAACTTTGAAAAACCATAAGCTGACTGATTCGGTCGAAAAACCACAAATCAAATGTGTGTGGGAAGTCTCATTAACTTAAATGAAATGTTTAAATAAACGTCAATTAACTCATTTAGGAGAAAGACCACATGAATGCAATGTATTTCGGAAGGCTATCACTCAAACGGGAAATTTAAATATCATTTATTAACTCATTCTGGAGAAAAACCCTATGAATGCAATGTCTGTAGAAAGACATTCTTGGAAATGGAATTTACATGGGTGAAAAATCACATTAATGCAATGTCTGTGACAAGTCATTTATTCAAACAGGATGTTAAAAAAATAAAGTATCTCAGGAGAAACACCACATGACAATGTCTGTAGACATAAACAGAAAATTTAAAAAATCATAGGTATATGAACTTGTTTGAGACAGACATTCGTTCAACCAAGTAAATTAAAACATTATAAAACAGCCATTCTGGCAAAAAAATCACATAAATGCTGTTTTAAGTTGAGTTTTTGTGTTGACTGTCAGTCAGGCTAAAAAGTTACCTTTATTTTATTACCAGAATAAGAAAACATAGATAAGATCATAGACATAAACCAAAGAAAACATCTTCAACATTTTAAATACTCAATGTTTGTGGAAAGAAACAGATGAAATGAGAATGCTAAGATGGGCAGGGGGCGTGACTATAATGGACAGAGTGCGGAATGTCCATGTCCGAGGAAGCTTTGGCGTGGCCCCAATCACCGATAAGTTGCTTGAGAGTAGATTGAGATGGTACCGACACGTCATAAGGTGACCAGAGGACAATATGAAACGCAGAGCGATAGACATTCAATTGCAGGCTAGAAGACTAGGCAGACCGCTAACAGTGTGGTATAAATTAACTCCACAATCGATAAATCGATATAAATATATCAATAATTTCAATGTTTTTTTAAACACAGTGGAAGTTCATAATTATAAAGTAAATATTAAATTTATATATGAAAATAAAACACCGTTTTAATCCACAATGAGTACAATTTAATGAGCCTAAGTGCTTTCGCTAGACACAATTTGCATCTTCAGAGGCACAATTTATACTAAATATGTTACTAAAAAATTGAATAAACAATATGAATATTTTAGAACAAGGGGTGTGTAAAGATGAAGGGGAGGGAAGTTTTGAAACAAAAAATTCTTAAGTAAATACAAAACAATGAACAATAGATTATTTATTACCTATATACAAATGTTTAGTGTTCATTCATACCATCACGGCATATCCCACAAAGTGGGGTAACCAGCGAAAGGTGTGCGCAACAATATATAAAAGGGAGCACAACACATCTGTGTATACCCACACACCAGTCTCGTCTCACCTAAAAAGCACTACATTCAGAATGGGTGGTGAACCTCATTGCTGAACTATGTGCGATGTTATTGTTGCCTGTTGTATTTTCAATTACCCGGCTCTAACGGGACACTCGAAAACAATAATAGAAAAGAGTGAAAAGAGTTTATGCTGTGAGGCACCGGCTTAGAATAGTGCTTCCACTCTTTTCTATTATAAATAATAATAATAATAAATAAAAAGTATATTTTATGGTTTTTTGGATTACAGTGAAAAAATATTACTGTCCAGTGTACAAATGTTTAGTGAAAAGGGGAAAAACCATAATTATCAATAATTAGGTATAATATGTACCTAATACAGAATAAGTATTATTTTATATTGAGTACAATACCAAGAGTTGTATCTAGATAGATAGTTATTAACATCAACAATGGCGCCACAGCCCGATGTGGGCCTTGGCCTCCTCAAGATCAACTGCCTCCATTCTGCCCTGTCGGCAGCAAGTCTCCTCCAATTTGTCTGTCCGATCGCTCTTATATCTCCCTCGATGTCGTCCAGCCATCTCATCCTAATAGATAGTACATAGGTATATAAAAAAGATGAAATAAATTGAAATGGAGAACATAACAAATTAAATGGTTACAAGATAGAAAATACGAAACAAATATCCATGGATGATAAAATAAAGAATAAATTTAACCATATATGTATGTAGGTAACCAGAGTTATATATGTAGGTACCTAGGTACATACAATATTTTAATAAGGTATAGACATTTAAGGAAATGGAATTAACCTTGAACTGGGATTTGGATAGCTTTCGGGGATATCTGAAGAGTTGGCATCTACTACCAACCCCCCCAAAGATTGTTACACTGGATTTGACTTTAAACTACAGGGAATTAGTGCTCCAAATTTGTGATGAGATGAACCCGAATTACCTTGGAGTAAAAATTGATAAACAAGGCCAACATCAGCAATAGCTCTGGTGTAGTTCAGCAGAACTGCTCTCCAGTGTGGAACAGAAGTTTACATTGTAATAAAATAGGTTTAGTTTATGTCATTTTAAATTTCTCATGCGAGAAAATATCTTCCCATAGACATTGCATTAATGTGGTTTACAGCCCGAATGAGTCAGTTTATGTGGTGCATTTAAATGTCCTCTTTGAGAAAATGTCTTCCCACAGACATTGCATTAATGTGGATTTTCACCCAAATGAATAAGTTTATGACTGTTTAAATGACTTTTTCCAGAAAATGTCTTCCCAAAGAAATTGTATTCATGTGGTTTTTCACCCGAATGAGTTAGAAACATCCCGTTCAATATACAGACTTGGTTCTAGGGACTCACTGAGGGAGCTCTTCAAGGAGATCAAGATTCTTACAGTCACTAGTCAATATATTTATGAAAATATAATTTATGTTAGACAAAACTATAATTTGTTTACCAGAGTTGAAGAACTCCATAATATACTGACTAGGAATAGAAAAAATATATATATACCTAAATATAGATTATCTAACGTAGACAATTCTTTTTTGGGTCAATGTATTAGAATTTACAATAAGATTCCACATAATATAACAAACCTAAATAACAGAAAGTTTAGATCTCATATTAAAGAAACACTTATCAGAAAGGCATATTATAGACTGGATCAGTACATGAATGACAAAGATGCGTGGTGTTAATCACGGTCTGCTTGTGTTTGTTGTTTAATCTTGTATCAATTTATATGTTTGTAATTGTCAGAAAGGCATATTATAGACTGGATCAGTACATGAATGACAAAGATGCGTGGTGTTAATCACGGTCTGCTTGTGTTTGTTGTTTAATCTTGTATCAATTTATATGTTTGTAATTGTCAGAAAGGCATATTATAGACTGGATCAGTACATGAATGACAAAGATGCGTGGTGTTAATCACGGTCTGCTTGTGTTTGTTGTTTAATCTTGTATCAATTTATATGTTTGTAATTGTCAGAAAGGCATATTATAGACTGGATCAGTACATGAATGACAAAGATGCGTGGTGTTAATCACGGTCTGCTTGTGTTTGTTGTTTAATCTTGTATCAATTTATATGTTTGTAATTGTCAGAAAGGCATATTATAGACTGGATCAGTACATGAATGACAAAGATGCGTGGTGTTAATCACGGTCTGCTTGTGTTTGTTGTTTAATCTTGTATCAATTTATATGTTTGTAATTGTCAGAAAGGCATATTATAGACTGGATCAGTACATGAATGACAAAGATGCGTGGTGTTAATCACGGTCTGCTTGTGTTTGTTGTTTAATCTTGTATCAATTTATATGTTTGTAATTGTCAGAAAGGCATATTATAGACTGGATCAGTACATGAATGACAAAGATGCGTGGTGTTAATCACGGTCTGCTTGTGTTTGTTGTTTAATCTTGTATCAATTTATATGTTTGTAATTGTCAGAAAGGCATATTATAGACTGGATCAGTACATGAATGACAAAGATGCGTGGTGTTAATCACGGTCTGCTTGTGTTTGTTGTTTAATCTTGTATCAATTTATATGTTTGTAATTGTCAGAAAGGCATATTATAGACTGGATCAGTACATGAATGACAAAGATGCGTGGTGTTAATCACGGTCTGCTTGTGTTTGTTGTTTAATCTTGTATCAATTTATATGTTTGTAATTGTCAGAAAGGCATATTATAGACTGGATCAGTACATGAATGACAAAGATGCGTGGTGTTAATCACGGTCTGCTTGTGTTTGTTGTTTAATCTTGTATCAATTTATATGTTTGTAATTGTCAGAAAGGCATATTATAGACTGGATCAGTACATGAATGACAAAGATGCGTGGTGTTAATCACGGTCTGCTTGTGTTTGTTGTTTAATCTTGTATCAATTTATATGTTTGTAATTGTCAGAAAGGCATATTATAGACTGGATCAGTACATGAATGACAAAGATGCGTGGTGTTAATCACGGTCTGCTTGTGTTTGTTGTTTAATCTTGTATCAATTTATATGTTTGTAATTGTCAGAAAGGCATATTATAGACTGGATCAGTACATGAATGACAAAGATGCGTGGTGTTAATCACGGTCTGCTTGTGTTTGTTGTTTAATCTTGTATCAATTTATATGTTTGTAATTGTCAGAAAGGCATATTATAGACTGGATCAGTACATGAATGACAAAGATGCGTGGTGTTAATCACGGTCTGCTTGTGTTTGTTGTTTAATCTTGTATCAATTTATATGTTTGTAATTGTCAGAAAGGCATATTATAGACTGGATCAGTACATGAATGACAAAGATGCGTGGTGTTAATCACGGTCTGCTTGTGTTTGTTGTTTAATCTTGTATCAATTTATATGTTTGTAATTGTCAGAAAGGCATATTATAGACTGGATCAGTACATGAATGACAAAGATGCGTGGTGTTAATCACGGTCTGCTTGTGTTTGTTGTTTAATCTTGTATCAATTTATATGTTTCTAATTGTTTTTTTTATTTATATACTTTCTGACTTTCAACATGTGTGCAAACTGCATTTACGTTGAAAAATAATTATTTGATATTGATTTTTATTATTTGATCCCATTAATTTGGTTTTTTGCCTGAATGAATCAGATTATATGTCCTATTCTGATTTATCTAAATTTATCCACTGTGTTTGGTATATCTGATGTGTACAGGTCAAATAAAAGTGGAATCAAAACTGATCCATGTGGCAGACCTTTTTGTAATATTTTTATTCTGCTCACTTTCCTGTCCTTACACAATATATTCAAGCAATGTCTTCCTTATCAATTATATATTCTTCAAATTATAATATAAGTAATCAAATTATGAATTTTCTGTATGACTGATATACATACATACATATACATATATACATACCATCATGCCATGTCCCTTACGGGGTAAGCAGAGAGAACCGAGTGCCATACTTCTCTGTTTTTGCACTCATTTCTGACTTCCTTTACATCCATGCATCGCCTCATACATGCTCGTTGATTGTTCAAACTTTTTATGTTCCTTTCTTTCAAAATATCATTCACATGGTCATGCCATCCCTTTCTGGGGCGACCTCTGCTATTCACTCCATCTCTTGCACCCATGTATATTTTTTGGTCAGTCGTTCATCATTCATTCTTTCAATTCACTTTAAGCATTCACTTTCATTTTACATTTATCTTGCATTCTCTCCTTATGCCCTCGTTTTTTATTCTATCATACCTATATCGTTCTATTACATACTCTTCTTAGTGATGTCATTTCTACAGCATTTATTCTACTTTCATGTGTCTTTTGCCATGTCTATGTTTCACTAGGCACTACAATTGCATTGTGTACTGCAATTTTGGCTTCCTTTGAGATACTTGGATCGGACATTACTAGTCTTACCGATTCATTCCACCAAGCATCACCTTTCTGCATTCCTCTTTTACTTTCACCGCACGCATTCAAGTCTTTCCATACTTCATCTACACTTCTTTCACTATGTGTTTGAGAATTTAATTCATACTCAACATTCCTTTCATATTCATGTCTTACTTCCTCATCTTGTAATTTTTCCACTTTGATGCGCATTGGTGGTGCCATTTTGATTGTTTTAGAGCGCCAGCCGATGAACAGATGTAGTTAAGTAACAAGTTAATAGTGGTCTGTCTCCAGCTCTGCGCCCCTATATACCCTAGTGTCCATGCAAATGGTAATAATTGATATTTATAAAATATCAATCACCTACCTCCATGTCAAAACGATTTATATTAATTTTTCTAAGCCTTATTAGTTTTGAGTTATGGATAAAAAATCTGTGAAAACAGGTTTATTAAAAGATAATGTCTCCCTGACCAGCCAGGATAGCCTAGGATGTACACCGATTTTTTAAACCTAACCTACAAAAGTTTGGTAAAAATAGGTTGGTTAGGTTTGTTTGTAGTTATAATTGCGACTGGCGTGAGCCAAAAAAAAGCAATTAAAATATTAAAATAACATAACTAAATTGGTGTTGGTCAAATAATTTTTAACCAGCTGGCTGGTCAGGGAGGCAGTACCTTACTAAAAAAGATATTAGAAATAAAGTACACAAGTTGAAAGAAAGTGTATCGGGCCAATGTATAGACAAATAATGAGAGAATAATATAAATTTTTGTTATAGACGTAACTTTTAAGAGTATGGCGTAATCAGCATCCAAAAATTACCTTGGAGCCTATCCTGTCACCTTAAAGGTTTTTGACAATGAAAGAAAAATGGTATAGAGTGAGCCACAGTAAACTCAAGCACCAAGTGACCTTACACCTCGCTGGGACAAACACCGCCACACGCTGACCCAGAATTTACCAAGTGATAAGTTGAATATAATATCTAAATCACGCATTTTGGTGTTAAACAATCTACATGATCTATTTAGGAATGAGTTGTCATAGTAATTGTTATTACATATAAAAAATATTAAGACGACATACGCTAAAGACTCTGTTTTAAACAGGACACTATCTACATATAATAACAAATTTTATAATATTGACGTGTTTCACATTAAATACGAACCATATATAAGTAAAATCAAAACGATCCTCAGTTCAGGCAACGATATTTCCTGAAATGAATTTTAACTTCATCTTAATATAGACATGTTTTTTCTCATCCGTTTATTTTTTTTTCGTTTATTTGATAAATTCATGACGTAAGTCTTGAGAGATTGTGCATCTCGATTTTTCCATCTCGATTTTTCTATTGATTTTTTACACAATGTTTTAAGATTTCTTCTCTATATCATTAGTATATTTATTTTTTATTTTTCAAATTAATGTGAATTAAATTCATTGTTATTGTTACTTCCCCTGTCATCATAGTTCAATTTGTTTTATTTGTTAATACTTTTTTTCTACCAAGCTTTTAAAATTGTTATATTTCACGAGTAAATTCATAATTGGAATGTATTTATATTTAAAAGATTATGTAATTAATGTTATGTAATACATTCTGTGAATTTTCCAATAAATAAAATAAATAAATAAATTACAGTGGGAAATGTAGAACTGTATGTCACCACGTCTGGGCACGATCATACAATGCAGCATTGGGCTATCAACATAGTTATTTAACAGTTTAAACAAAAATACTAGATCGAGTTTATCTCTGAGGCTAGTAAATCTGTAATGAATCAGAGCCGCCTCATAGTCCCAAACCACAAGGTAGAGGCCCTCCCGACGCAGCTACATGACTGCTTTGCTTCTGTGTCACCTTTCTTATTGCTTCTGCCTTTGCACAAGTCGATGCATGGCGCACTGGAGAGTTGATGCCACTGAAATAATGCTTATATACTTAAATCATCATTCCATTTAGGTATATATTTTCCCCTATTGTTTTTATTTTGTCATTTAAAGAATGAAAATATATATAATGTCCTCGTCAAAAGTACATATACATACACTGTCTAAATTAAGTAAAAATTCTTTCGAATGAGATATGTCGAGGTGTGGTTTGAACTCACACTTAGTAAATTACAATATTACACACTCTCCTTCTATTTTTTGTACTTTTGAATTTTGTTGGTAAATACAGGGATAATATAATTTTTATACTTTGTATAATTTTTTTAATCAATATTTTAATCATAGAGAAATTGAAATAAAATTATCATGTATGTAGCTATTGCTCCAATGACCTGAAATAAAATCAGCATTTGTTTTATTTAGTAAAGACTATAGGTACATCTAAAATTAATAATAATTAAAGTCCAATAAACATATTATACATAGATAAGTAGGTACTTTATTAAATCTTACTATGATATAATAAAGAAAACTTGTGAAAAGAAAAGAATGTACGCACTTTTCAATCTTTCGATTGTGACGGCTTCTAATTTGTAGAATTCCATTATGACAATGATTAATATGAACACATATATAATTCCACAATTTATTTTATTTTTCTCCCGACGACCGTTTCGGCTTATAAGGCCATAATCAACTGGTTGATTATGGCCTTATAAGCCGAAACCAGTTGATTATGGCCTTATAAGCCGAAACGGTCGTCGGGAGAAAAATAAAATAAATTGTGGAATTATATATGTGTTCATATTAATCATTGTCAGAAAAGAATGTGTCTACTAGAAAGAAAAATTATAATGGAGTTTGTTGTTTATTGGAAAGTAAACTTGCAGTAAAATGGATTGTGTTGTTTATTGGAAAGAAAACTTACAGTAAAATAGAGTGTGATGTTAATTGAAAAGAAAACTAATAATAAAATGAAGTTTGTTGTTTATTGGAAAGAAAACTTACAGTAAAATAGAGTGTGTTGTTAATCAAAAAGAAAACTACTTGATAATAAAATGAAGTGTGTTGTTTATTGGAAAGAAAACTTTCAGTAAAATGGAGTGTGTTGTTTATTGGAGAGAAAACTTGCAGTAAAGTGGATTGTGTCGTTTATTGGAAAGAAATCTTACAGTAAAATAGAGTGTGTTGTTTATTGGAAAGAAAACTTACAGTAAAATAGAGTGTGTTGTTAATCAAAAAGAAAACTACTTAATAATAAAATGAAGTGTGTTGTTTATTGGAAATAAAACTTGCAGTAAAATGAAGTATGTTGTTTATTGGAAAGAAAACTTTCAGTAAAATGGAGTGTGTTGTTTATTGGAGAGAAAACTTGCAGTAAAGTAGATTGTGTTGTTTATTGGAAAGAAAACTTACAGTAAAATAGAGTGTGTTGTTAATTGAAAAGAAAACTTATAATAAAATGAAGTGTGTTGTTTATTGGAAAGAAAACTTGCAGTAAAATGGAGTGTGTTGTTTATTGGAGAGAAAACTTGTAGTAAAGTGGATTGTGTTGTTTATTGGAAAGAAAACTTACAGTAAAATAGAGTGTGTTGTTTATTGGAAAGAGACCAGCTGCCGTATAGTAAACTTTTGTATGAAGCATATAAATTGAGAACTGATGAAGCTGAAAGATAGTTAGTGTAGGTTTAGTTTATAACAGGGCTGTGGTGAAGAAGGGACCAAAACTTAATTTTATTTTGTTAAAGTAGTAACAATAGACAAATATTTTCAGTGCAGTGAAAATGTTAAAAGTAACATATTACAGTGGATAAAGTTCATAATCATTTTGTCTATGTTCCATATTATAATAGTTCTTATTGGTTGATGTACTATTTTCACTACGTCCTGTTTTATCACTGTTCTGTTTTGATGAGTTATAAATTGTCATGTTCTCATTAGACTGTTACAAATGTCGTGTTCTGAGTAGATTGTTATAAATGTCATGGTCTGATTACATTGTTATAAAGGTTATGTTCTCATTAGACTGTTACAATTTGTCCCTAATTATCAATGTGTACTCATATTTGTTATTTGCATTTTTGAATTTATAAATTTCCTAGCCTTTTTCTGATTGGTCGTTCACTAACCAATAGAATACCAAGTATTAGTAAAACGTGCCATACTTAAAAACAATAAATTTCTTTTTGTTATTATGAAACTGAAAGGACTCTATTTAATTTTCAACCCCAACATTATTAATTTATCAAGTTTTGTGTACTTATTACTTAGTCGACTTAACCTTAATATATATCTTACACAACATCGAGTTGAAATTATTATTTTTTTTAAATAAATAAACATGATGTTTACCTTGTTAGTTATTTCTTCATTATTTTCTGTGGCCATTAAATTGTTTACTAACCATATTGTTTCACTTGACTACAAATACAAAAAGATTATATTAATCTCAAAGTACCTATATTATGATTGATAACACAGTACGAGGATAAAGTTACAGATAATACATTATAAAAATATTCCATGCACAATAAAAGACATTGCGCATTGTCTTGTATTTTGAAGAATTCTGCAAAAAATTTGTAATTAGTATGATCTATGAATAGTCGTTATATAGGCAATACGAAGGTTGCCGGGTTTCGTTAGTATATTATATATACCATATACTTACCTGTATATTATATCAAAGTGTTGCATACACATAAAAAGACGAAAAAATAAATTGAAATAAGTGGCTAGTTCTAGCTATGGTTGATACAGAATGTTAATAAAAGTTGGTACCTATTTGTTATAATAACTAATGAAGTGTAGGATTATTCATTCCATGAAGCTAATTCATTCCGTGGTTATATAATATTGTATACAATATCTGCTTTTTCTGGTATCAGATTAATATGATACATATGTACATATATTACTTTTTCTTACCTTTGTTTCACTCATTTGACATATTTGGGTGAGTATAAATAACTCTAAAATATTGTATATTAAGTGCATCAATGCCTTTAATACATTTTCATCATTTATTCCTGTATTTCTTATTAACACAAACACATAAAAGTTATTGAATAAGATGTTCAAAAATAACACAGATATAGCAGACACTAAAAGCTTAGAAAAATATCTATTTATTGTCCTAGAATTTTCATATATCTTTGAATAAGCCGCCCAAACTAAGTTAATTTTCTCTATAACAACAAAATCTCGTAATCTTTTCGAGTTGTTTTTGTAATATACTTTGTATGTGTCTTGTATAACACATTCTTGGGTGTGAAATATTTCTAATATTACATTGGTTAACAGTTTCATATCATAATACACAAAGTACGCAAACGAACAGAAACAGAATATAGTTTGAAAAGTCAAAAAATTTGGTAGTATTAATGTGATGTATTTGATACAAATGTACAAGTCACCGGTTGAATCTGCATAGAATCTATATATGAGAAATGAAACGCAAAAAGAATATTGTAAAATAAATATAATGTAAAAAGTAATCTTTGAATTTTCCAAATTTTGTTTTACTCTCAATTTTTGAAATAAATCATCGACTTGATTGAATAAGCTCAGAGATTTTGCCAAGTTATCTTTCTTGTAAAATTTAAACAAAGAAAACATCACCATGGATAAGAAATTGTTGTATATTCTTAATTTTTCACCGTATATTCCGATTGCAGGAATATTTATGTTTATACCTTTGATTTTTTCGTCTGTTATCGAAACTATGACCAAACAGAACATATAAAAAATTAGGCTCAGTATAAAGAGAAGGAAATATGGTAGATTGATTTTTGTTTTGTATTTTTTTGAGGTTATCTCATATCGAAACGGCAACAATGTACTGATACATCCGCATATTAATATGGGCGATAAAGATTCAGTGATTTTAGATGATTTAAAACGTTCTGTTACAGATTTTTTAAATTTATCGATAAAAGCCACCATATTGTTGATCCATGTACACCATACAAATTAAACTGATTCATTTTTTCTCTCATACAAAACTGATTAATTTCATGCGCATTATACTTATTTGAATGTAAAGTTACAATATTTGTAAATTCGTGCTTTATATCTTGATATAGGTACCATTTGTTTGATCCATATACATTATGAATTGAAAACTTTTCAAGTAATTGCATACTCTTTTATATTAATTAACATGAGTAATTTTATTAATTTTCACAATGTGACTGTCATTGTATTATGTACTTAATTAAATCAATATTCATTTACTTACTTATTTAACAATTACTTAAAGGAAATTGGTATCAAACTCTTGTTTATTTTAATTGTGTATGAGTATATTATGGACTAATTGACATTTAAGTGTGTATACATATATGGACTAAATGACATTTAATTGTGTATATTATATGAATTAAATGACATTTAATCATTGAATTATATGTACTAGTAGGTACATATAAATCAATGCATTTAATTGTGTATATGTATATGAAAAAATGACATTTAATTTTATAGATATGGACTTAATAACATTTAATTGTGTATAGGTACTTTATTAAATAAATGACAATTGTGTAAGTATATGTATATGGAATAAATGACATTTAATTATGTACATATGGCATTTAATAGTGTATATTATATTATGGACTAAATGACACTTAATGATATTTAATTGTGTATATATATTAATTTAATGATTTTTAATTGTGTATATATGAAATAAATGGCATGTAATTGTGTATATATGAATTATTTGGCATGTAATTGTGTAGGTATATATGAAATAAATGGCATGTAATTGTGTATATGGACTAAATTACTAAAGAAATTTGCAACTTGCTATCGACAATTAATAAATTAATTATTTGCAAAATATATTTTATTGATAACAGGAAGGGAATTATTGTGAGTGTGCAGAGCTACTATACACACAAACACAATAGCACGACATTATATACCATACATTACATCACATTATATGTACATAAGTTTCGACAATAGCACGACATGATATACCATACATAACATCACATTATACATAAGTTTCGACAATAGCACGACATTATATACCATACATTACATCACATTATACGTAAGTTTCGACAATAGCACGACATAATATACCATACATAACATCACATTATACATAAGTTTCGACAATAACACAACATTATATACCATACATTACATCACATTATACATAAGTTTCGACAATTGCACCACATTATATACCATACTACATCACATTATAGATAAGTTTCGACAATAGCACCACATTATATACCATACATTACATCACATTATACATAAGTTTCGACAATTGCACCACATTATATACCATACTACATCACATTATAGATAAGTTTCGACAATAGCACCACATTATATACCATACATTACATCACATTATACATAAGTTTCGACAATTGCACCACATTATATACCATACTACATCACATTATAGATAAGTTTCGACAATAGCACCACATTATATACCATACATTACATCACAGTTTACATAAGTTTCGACAATTGCACCACATTACATACCATACTACATCACATTATAGATAAGTTTCGACAATAGCACCACATTATAAAACATACATTACATCACATTATACATAAGTTTCGACAATAGCACCACATTATTTACCATGCTACATCACATTAAAGATAAGTTTCGACAATAGCACCACATTATATACCATACATTACATCACATTATACATAAGTTTCGACAATAGCACGACATTATATACCATACATTACATCACATTATACAAAGGTCTCGACAATAGCACCACATTATATACCATGCTACATCACATTAAAGATAAGTTTCGACAATAGCACTACATGATATACCATACATAACATCACATTATACATAAGTTTCGACAATAACACAACATTATATACCATACATTACATCACATTATACATAAGTTTCGACAATTGTACCACATTATATACCATACTACATCACATTATAGATAAGTTTCGACAATAGCACCACATTATATACCATACATTACATCACATTATACATAAGTTTCGAAAATTGCATCACATTATATACCATACTACATCACATTATAGATAAGTTTCGACAATAGCACCACATTATATACCATACATTACATCACATTATACATAAGTTTCGACAATAGCACGACATTATATACCATACATTACATCACATTATACATAAGACCCTGAGTGATGAGCCAAAGAGTGGGGGGATCCAGAAAGCCTTAAAATTTGATTGAGCTTATATCTCGAAAACTTAGGTTCTAGAAAAAAAATCAAATGTAACATTTTTTTACTAGTAAATTTTTTTTTATCTAAGTACAACTATTCTCGAGTTATGTGTGTGTGTGTCCCCACCCCCCTAATAACTTTTAATCCGCTTGATGCCTACAAAATTTCTAAAGGTATAGAAAATGTTTATAGCCTACTAAAATTTCATGATCAGAAATTAGAATTTTTGTTCCAGTCATGGCGTTGCGGGGGTTATGGTGGTCGTTGATTATATTGGTATAGTATGTGAGGTGTATTTACTATGAATTTAATTAATCAAATGGACAATATTCCATCGTATTATATATGATTGCAATGTCGAATCTCTAACTCCAAACTCGACACCTGGTATCGAACCAGTTAATCGGCTAAATATTTCTGCGTGTTCTTTAACCATGCACGACTGTAACTGACAATAGAATTGGGTATAAAAGTAAGCGAATAAATAAGAACTCAAAAATAAACTTAATGGTTTTATTCACATATAAACTAGACACACTACTGATAAATAATATTTAATTAAACACGTTAGATTATTAAAGACTTCAGGAATGTGGCTGAGCTGTAACGAAATCCGGGCGAGTGAGTGGGTGATGCAGAGAGACAAGTTTGAAAGCCGGTAGATGGCCCGCTGCGTATCTTTATATTTGGCGTTATGTCACCGATGTGTGCGCGCCGGTTTGACAACTAGAGATGGGCCCTGCCATACTGTACTGCTCTTCATGGCTACAAGGTCCGTATGTCCGATGGATCCAAAGAAATTCCCTCAGACATTTTTGTAGAGTTTTCGTTGGATATTAAAAAAATAGTTCTCGTTGATTGAACAATTAAATATTGTTCTTTATAGATTATCTGTTTATAGATCATCAATTACGTAGATAAATCTCTCGAATCTTCATTTCTTTCTTACCAATCTTTTTTTATTGAAAATTGAATAATAATGATCATATATGTAGTCAAAGATCCTAGCATCTGCAAATTAAAACAAAAAATATTTCAAAAATTCATTTACATTTTTATTTAGCTTTAAAGAGCGGGTTGTGACCAACACTAAACTCTCCACTTTATTTTTTTTTTTTTTTATATAACCCATCCAGAGACCCTCTCACGTCGACTCAATAGAAGTCCATTGTGATACTTTGCCTGCTAGATGTCATTCCATAGTCCTATCTCCTGGAAGAACTGTAAAATCCTTTGTGGATCAGTGTCTCTGATTTGCTTTTGATCAGCAATATGCAAACCTATTTTCTTTACTCTTGTTTGCATTAGTGGGCCACATTCTGTAAGTAGATGCATCGGTGTTTCATGTTCATCCATGCAGAACCTGCATAGGTACATTTCCGATAGATTCATCGTGCATAGATGTTTGTTGAGTCTACAGTGACCAGTTAAGATTCTAGTAAGAATCCTAAGGTTATTCCTGCTCATTGTTAGGATCCGCTTAGAGTGTGTTGAAGAGAATCCTGAAATGAGTGCTTTTGAATGTCTCTGTCCTGGGGTAGATAACCAGAGTTCAGTGGCATTGTTAAGCATTCTTTGGTAAAGTGTTGATTTGACAATACTATTAGCTAGGAGACAGTGAGGCTCCGGCCCATAGGTAGATATGTCCGCTCCCCTATTTGCCAGAGCATCAGCCTCCTCGTTACCTTTATAATTGGAGTGTCCAGGTACCCATCTTAATGTGATTTTGTTACCATAGTTTACTGATAGAGTCTTCAGCGCTTCAATGCAGTCTAGTACTGTTGATGAAGTTACTGTGTAGGAATCAAGAGCTTTAAGAGCAGCTTGACTATCAGAGTAAATGTATATTCTGTGGTTCTTATAATTCCTTCTTAGGATTTCATAGGCACAGAGTGTTATGGCACATATTTCTGCCTGGAAGATCGTTGCATACTGTCCCAAGTGCTTGTGGATCTTCACCCTGGGCACTTGCCCATATATGCCCGATCCTATACCATTCTTTTTCTTGGATCCGTCAGTGTACCATATAAGTGCACCATTGGATTCCTGATACCAAACATCTGCTATTGTAGTTTTAGTTTGTATTTCTACTTTGTATGGTTTTTCAAAGTTGTAAACAGTTAATATTTTATCTGTTGGGAATGCAAGTAATTTGTCTTGAGATTCTATTTTGTTTAGATTTGCTTGGATTTCTAAATTTGTGTTTAGTTTATTTCCACTTGTTAGTCTTATAATACCTTCCTTTGCCATTTTTTCAAGGTATAAATGGAGAGGTGGTAGACTAATCATGGCCTCTAGAGAAGCGGTGGGAGTTGTGTGTAAGGCTCCCGTAATGAGCAAGCAGGCTAATCTTTGTAAACGTTTAAGTTTATCTACACAGCCTCTTTGTTGTAGTTTGTCATTCCAAACTGTTACAGCATAAGATACTATGGGTCTTATTATTGTAGTGTATGACCACAGAGCTTGTTGGGGTTTTAGTCCCCAATTATTCCCTATGAGTCTATGGCATGTCCATAATGCTTTGATTGCTTTTTGAGCAACTTTTTCTACATGTTGTGTCCATGTTAATTTACTATCCAATGTTATACCTAGATATTTTACTTCATTGGAAAAGTCCAGTTTTTTTCCAAAGAATATTGGAGGTGAGAGTTTATCCAACTTTCTTTTCCTAGTGAAAGGTACAACAGTTGTTTTATTTGCATTAACTGTTAGTCCATTATCTTTGCACCATTTTTCAACTATTTTTAGTGCATTTTGTAGCAGATCAGAGATTGTTTCACATTCTTTCCCTCTGATTGTAATGACTATATCATCCGCATAGCTTTGTGTATTATATCCACATTCGTTCAGTGTGCTTACTAGGCCATCCACAGCCAGCGTCCACAGGAGTGGTGATAAGACTCCACCCTGCGGACACCCCCTGTTTGTTTTAGCCTTAGTAGTCTCATCCACCAGATTAGTTATGATGTATCTATTGGATAACATGTTGTCAATCCATTTTATTATAGTGTTGTCTACATGTTTCTGTCTTAGTCCACTCATTAGTACGCTTATTGGTACTGCATCAAATGCTCCTTCTATGTCAAGGAACGCACACAGAGTAATTTCTCCGCTATCTAGAGATTTTCTTATATTTCCTACGATTTCAATGAGAGCTGTTTCAGTAGATTTGCCCTCTTGGTAAGCATGTTGCTTTGGATGAATAGGATGCAATGTTATTATATTGCTCACTATGTATCTATGTAAAATCTTTTCCATAGTTTTTAGCATGAATGAAGATAGACTAATTGGTCTATAAGCTTTTGGAGTCTTATAACTTTCTTTACCTGGTTTTGGTATATAGGTTACTTTGACTGTTCTCCAGCTTTGTGGAACATAGCCCCATGCAAGACTGGATCTGAATATTTTCAGCAGTGTCGGCATGATTTTTTCTATACCGTTCTGTAGGAGAGCAGGGAATATGTTATCATTTCCACTGCTTTTATAAGGCTCAAAAGAGTTGATAGCCCATTTGATTTGATTAGGCCTGAAGATTTTTGATGCTAATCTCCAGTCATTTAAACTTGGTTTATCGCATCCTGGAGGCTTAGTGATGGTTTCCTTCACCGTTTCGCATCCAGGAAAATGTGTTTTAGCTAATAGCTCAAGTGTTTCCTTGCATGTTGCAGTATAATAACCATCTTCTTTTGTTAGGAGACCTATATCAGGTTCCTTCCTCCTGGCAAGGATTTTATTAATCCTTGCTGTTTCTTTAGTACCATTTATGGTACTGCAGAACTTTTTCCAAGATTCCGTTTTGGCTTTCCTTATAGCCTTATGATATTCTGTTAGAGATTTTCTGTACTCTTCCCACAGGCTATAGTGTTTAGCTCTATTGAACAGTTTCCTAGTTTTTGCCCTAAGGGTGGATAGGTTTGAGTTCCACCAGGGAACTTCCCTTTTTCCAGTTTTTGTTTTAATAGGGCAGTTCTGTTCATAGGCCAAAATTAGGTTTTCCGTAAGTTCATCCGTAATTAAATCTATTCTTCTTAGATTTCTTGTCGACTCTATTGGGCTAGTACCACCCTTAAGGTCGTCTTTGAACCCAATCCAATCAGTAGATTTTTTATTTCTATATTGAATTGTTGTTTTTGTCAGGCTTTTAATGTGGAACATTAAATGTCTATGGTCAGAAGCTGATTCTTCTGACGATACGTGCCAGTCCATAACTTCATTACTGATATTTTGTGAGCAGAGGGTGAGATCTAAAACCTCAGACCTTGCTTTGGTAGTGAATGTAGGTTCATTACCTTTGTTCACAATGTTTAGATTATGTGTGATGATGAAATCTAAAAGATTTTCCCCTCTTTGATTACAGTCTGTGCTGCCCCATATTGTATGATGAGCGTTTGCATCACACCCAACAATGAGTCTCGCATCATTCTGCTTTGAGAAGTTTATTACTTCTTCAAGGATTGTAAGCGGTAATGCTTCATCACCTGCAAAGTATGCTGAACAGAGTATTAGTTTTCTGTTGTCTGCTTTTTGTGGGATCATTATAGCCACGAGATCCCTTTTGCAAAATTCTGGAATGCCAATATATTTGGTATTATTGTTTATCACTATACATGCTCTGGGTCTAGATTCATGGTCACAGGATATAACTGTTCCCATGGAGCCCAAGCCACATACTCTGTTATTAATGGTCCATGGTTCCTGTACCAGTAGTGCTGTTAGGTTTTCTTTCTGCAACCTTCTATTGGCAATAGCCGAAGCAGCTCGAGCCTGGTGAAGGTTTATTTGAAGTATACCTATCTTATCATTGATATTTTTTCCAGTGTTAGGGTTTATGTATCCTTCACCACTGTTGTAGTTCCGTTTTTTAGTATTGTCAGTAACTATATTTGCCTTTATTATATTTTTATTGGGTATTGAGTGTCCATCAACATGGTCCTCAATGCCTTCTAGGCCCTTTCCATTGGGAGCCCCTGCTCTTCAATGGATATTTATTTACCGCTTTTGGGTTACCGCTTTCGTCATAGGTATACCCTCCGGCGGGATATGAGGTTTTTCTAGGTAGCTTTTTGCCACCTCTAGCACCTCTTATTCCTTGAGCCGAGTGTGCCGGCCCCAAAATCCCTCCAGCGGTCGTCCCCGGTGCCTCCCCTGCCGGGCCAGATGTTGTCCCAGCATTGGCGCCACCGAGGGCAGAAACCGTCCCCGATGCCGTCCCTACCGGGCCAGACGATGTCCCAGCATTGACGCCATCAATGGACACTACCCTCGGTGCCACCTTTGATGGGCCGGTTGATGTCCCAGCATTGGAAGCACCGGCAGACACAGTCCTCGGCATCACCTTTGTCGGGCCAGATGTTGTCCCAGCATTGGTGACACCGATGGACTTTCCACTGGCAGGATTCACTCCGACTGACGCCCCGGCGACAGGCACGAAACCCCCAGAGCCACCCAGAGCAGGTCGGGCCAGGCCTGGTGTTGACTCAGCCTCAACCACGATCTCAGAGGCTGCCACATGAGGATTCCGTGGCCCCTCGCCAGGGCCTACGTCTCCAGCATTCAGCCCAATTTCCTTAATGACGGCATTAGTTGAGCTAGGTCCAGCCCTAGCTAATCCATCATTTGTCGCAAGGCCCTTTTCCTTGTTTAATCCCAGCTCCTTTATCATAAAGGATATCCTGGTCATGCCCATATAAGGCCTGTATCCAGCCCTCTCAATTGCTTTGGCTGATGCCTCGTCAATTGAGAATGCCATTTTGTAACACCAGTCAAGTTTATTGATGTTTAACACCTTCCAGTGTCTGGTGTTGATTCCCTCATTGCTCTCTAGTAATCTTAATACCATATGAGGTTTTAGGTAGGCTTTACCTGGGATGGTTGCCACAGCTATGTGATTCCTAGGCAGTTCATGCCCTTGGATCACCTTTAGTTCCGCCCCCTTCCAGGGTAAGATAGGAACTAATTTCTCGATCCATTCCTTGGATCTTTGGTCTATGCATGTGATGGCTAGTATGCCCACCTTGGGAACACAAGATTCGAATCTTGGAATATACTGCCTTGCATCCATTGCCTGAAACACGGCCTCGTTTAGCCTTACCTCAAGGGTGGTTAATTCCTTGTCGGTAAGTTTTGAGTCGGTCTTAGAGCAGATTCCGACTTTGTGGCTGATGGCTTTTCGGTAGGACATTGCTTCAGCTTTGTCCTTCTTACTGGGATGCTCAATAGAGTCATCCTGCCTTGGCCTTTTAACAGCTGAAGGATGAATGTCGGTGGCGGGCTTGTCAGCAGGGTCTGTAGACATCCCACCCCTAATCAGAGCCTTCTTCAGCCTTCTTCTGGATGCTCCACAGCGTTTTACACTGTGTTGTCCAATATTGGATTCCTCACAGTCCTCTGTCAGGGTTTGAGACGTACTCGCCACTGATGGGATCTGTGGGATATCCACATACTCCATTATATCAGATAATGGAGAATTATTCCTAGTAGATTGGGCCAATTCAGTCCCTGTTTCCACATCGGAATTTACAGTCATTGGGGAGTCACACCCCTCCGACTGATCTATCACTGTTCTGCTGAGGGCCTCTGAACAACCCTGCAGCAAGACAGTGATACTGTCTTCTTCGCTCTCTCCTTCACTATCATAAGATTTTATTTTTTTAAAATTATCCATGTAGTTCCCACGAGTATTGAGGAAATATACGTCACTGCGCCCAGAGCCTCTTAGACGCAGAAGGCTACATTACAAGGGGATTTCGCCCGGTTTCCCCAGGAGTCGCTTCTGACACTATGTAACCCAAGTGCCATTCAGCTCTCGGCACGACAGACCTTAGCTTGGGTTTTTCATCCGTCCTCGTTAGCTTTAACGGCCCATGGGCCGCCCCAAGCGTCCACACGCGTAGGCATGAGGATACACGTGACGTCCCATATGACCGTCAAATTACCAGGGGGCACCGCGAGGAGGTGAGGATCGGATAAGGATGCACGATCAACGACCACCATTCCCCGCCCCGTTTTGTGAGCAGACAACAGACCCGCCGACCGTGCACCCCCTTTGCCCCCCTCTCCACTTTATAAAGTTAGTAGACAATTTTATACCTCCATTAAAAGGTTGAAAAATCAAGTCAATTGTTAAATAACACAATGTCCTAGATCTGTATGTTTGTTTGTCTAATAATGAATCAACTTATCAGGCATACATAGAGTACCGCGTAATGTTGCTATAAGAACTACAAGGTATTAACATATCAGGCATACATAGAGTACTGCGTAATGTTGCTATAAGAACTACAAGGTATTAACATATCAGGCATACATAGAGTACTGCGTAATGTTGCTATAAGAACTACAAGGTATTAACATATCAGGCATACATAGAGTACCGCGTAATGTTGCTATAAGAACTACAAGGTATTAACATATCAGGCATACATAGAGTACTGCGTAATGTTGCTATAAGAACTACAAGGTATTAACATATCAGGCATACATAGAGTACTGCTTACTTACTTACTTATCGAGTCCGGAACTCAGATTTTGCCACTCCAATGTGTGGCGGCGGAAATCGCCCTGTCGGTAAGTTTAATCAGGTCGTCCATGTGGCAACCCTCGTTCAATTCTGGGCAGGACAGCAGATGGTCGTCATCCTGCACTGCCCCACAATCACAGAAGGTATCATCCTCCGTCGAGAAGCCCCACCTGTGCAGGTTGCTCTTGCAGCCACTCACACCCACCCTCAGCCTGTTCAGTGTCTTCCATATTGGGAATGGCAGGCAGTGCGCCATATTCGCCTTCTCGCATGTGTCCATCCATGCAGAGATTGGGTCGTCCATCCACAACTCCTCTCGGCGTTGCTTCTGGGAGGTCTGCAGGTCGGCTGTGGACTTTAGGAAGCTATTCCTTGACTTGAGGCGAGGGTTTGGTGCTTTATGTTCATAGAGTGGGTGTCTTGGGTCGTGTATCTGCTTATGCCTCTCCGCATCTGCTGCCACTCTTCTTCTGATGTTAGGGGGTGCTATGCCTATTATGGGATACAATTTGTTTTTGGCTGTGGGTCTAAGACATCCTGATATAATTCGTGCCATTTCATTAACTGCAACATCCACTTGGTTGGCATGAGCTGATCCAAACCATACAGGGCAAGCATATTCGGCGGCAGAGAGGCACAGTCCCAGAGCAGAAGTGCGCAAGAGCTCAGGGTATGCTCCCCAAGTTGATCCGACAAGCTTTCTCAAGATATTATTTCTGGCGGAGACCTTCTGTTTCGTGTTTAGGCAGTGCTGCTTGTAAGTCAGAGATCGATCCAGTGTCACTCCCAGATACTTTGGTGCGTGGCAGTTTTCGAGTTCCTCATTTCTCCAGTTGACTCGCAACCCTCGACCCGCCTCTCTATTTTTCAAGTGGAAGGCGCATAGTTGTGTTTTTTTGGGGTTGGGTTTTAGGTGATTTGCATCGTAGTATTCCCCCAATTCATTGAGTGTTGACGTAAGTCTATCCTCTACCTCATGAAATGATTTCCCCTGTGCTGCCACGGCGGTGTCATCGGCATATATGAATTGGCGTGTTCTGTTTGGTCTTGGTTGATCATTTGTATATATGTTAAACAGTAGAGGCGCCAAGACACTACCCTGAGGAAGTCCATTCTTCTGCATCCTCCAGCGGCTGTCCTTCCCCTGCAGCGTGACATAGAACCGTCTATTGCTCAACAAAGTTCCAATTACTGAGGTGAGTTTGAAGTCTCTCGAGATCCCGTATACTTTGTGTAACAATTTCCTGTGATTGACTGTATCATAGGCAGCAGTTAGGTCAATGAACGCTACTCCTGTAATTTTGCCTTCCTCGAAACCGTCCTCGATGTGCTGTGTCAAGTTAAGGATTTGTCCCGTACATGATTTCCCAGGCCTAAACCCTGCTTGTTCGTTTATCAGGTGTGGGTCCAGAGTGTGACCAACTCTGTTTAGGATCAGTCTTTCAAAAACTTTACTGAGGTGGCACAGCAGAGATACAGGTCTAAAGTTTTTTGGTTCGTTGGGCTCCTTGCCCGGTTTGAGAAGTGCTGTGATTCGGGCTTTCCTCCACATTTTTGGTATTTTTAGACTGGTCACACAATTATTCATTAAGTTCAGGATCCATACAAGAGTTTTATTGCCAAAATGCTTGACTTGCTCTACCCTTATATCATCGAGCCCAGCTGCTTTGTTGGTTTTTAGGCAGGCGACTGCATCTTTAAGTTCGGAGTCGGAGAATGGTGATTCAAGTGAATTGTTTTCTGACTCTATATTACGTATGATTTTTTCGGTACTCGTTTTTTGTTTTGTTTTCCCGTTCAGCAACAGTTGATGGGCTATCTGATTTGGGGTAACTATGTATGGGTTAGGAGTTTGCACTGCTGGATCATTGCTAATGTTCTTTATTACCTTCCATGCTCTCCTACTGTTTTGTTTCATATCCAGGTTTTCAATGAGGTTATTCCATTTCTCTCTTCTTGATTGGGAGATAGATTGTAACAGTTCTTCACCAGTTTGTAGAGTCATTTCTGAGAATGGGTTATCATTGAACAGTGCTTTGTACTTTTCAAGCAAGGATTTTGTGTCATCAGAAAGCCCAGGTAGATATTCTGTTCTACATCCTCTTGGTATATGTTTCCTTGACACCCTTTGCACCAGTTCGACAAAGCTTTCATACATTTCAGGTTTAGGCTCTAAATTTTGAACTAGATTATCCAATTCTGCACTAAAGTTGTTCCAATTGGCCTTTTTGAAGTTAAATTGCCTTCTGAGCGGCGTTATGGTTGGTCTTATCATTGGGACAATTGTGCAAGTTATTGGTCGGTGTTGTGTCCGAGGGATTGGGTCTTCCACTTGTTTTGAGCATTGTGATATTATCTTTTCGCTCACGAAGATATTATCCGGGTTGTAACCCTTCCTCCAACGAGCACTATTGAAGGATGCAGGAAGTTTTGGATGGTGGACCAATTGTAGCCGTTCGCTCTCAGCCCACTTTTCAAGTTCTATGCCATTCTCATCAGTTTGTTTGTATCCCCAAGCGGTACTGTGGCAGTTAAAGTCCCCTATGATTATTCTTGCATGATGATTTTTGAAATTTGTGGGTTCTGTGAATATGAATTTGGAGTTCGGTGGTTTGTATATGGAAGTTAGTGTACAGTTTGCGAAAGTTACAGTTAAAATTTCGATATTTTCCACATCTGTGTATGCAACTGATTGAATTGTGAGTCCCGGTTTAATAAAGATTGCGCTGCCATATTTTTCGTGTGGTCTTTCGAGAATTAAGTTCATGCCCTTTATTTTTGGTCTAGCGGCGGTGTTGCTTCTGTGAGTTTCTTGAATCATTAATATGTCGCATCGATTTCTTTTGCAGAGGTCCGATAGTATGGTCTCTTTGTCGTCGCTAAGTCCCTCGATGTTTATCGATATGGTCATGATTGGCCCTGAAAAGGGCCTTTTGGGTGGACTGGTAGAGTGGCTGTCCGGTAGTGAAAGGGTTCGCCGACAATTGTCGTTTCCAGGGAGTGCCCGATTGCTTTTTCCTTTTTTTTTCATTGTCGTTATCTTTGGTTTTTCCTTATCGGTCTTTTTAGCAATCTTCGTGGAGGCCCCTTTCTTACTCCCCATAGAGTACTGCGTAATGTTGCTATAGTTCTTATAGCAACATTACGCATAGAGTACTGCGTAATGTTGCTATAAGAACTACAAGGTATTAACATATCAGGCATACATAGAGTACTGCGTAATGTTGCTATAAGAACTACAAGGTATTAACATATCAGGCATACATAGAGTACTGCGTAATGTTGCTATAAGAACTACAAGGTATTAACATATCAGGCATACATAGAGTACTGCGTAATGTTGCTATAAGAACTACAAGGTATTAACATATCAGGCATACATAGAGTACTGCGTAATGTTGCTATAAGAACTACAAGGTATTAACATATCAGGCATACATAGAGTACTGCGTAATGTTGCTATAAGAACTACAAGGTATTAACATATCAGGCATACATAGAGTACTGCGTAATGTTGCTATAAGAACTACAAGGTATTAACATATCAGGCATACATAGAGTACTGCGTAATGTTGCTATAAGAACTACAAGGTATTAACATATCAGGCATACATAGAGTACTGCGTAATGTTGCTATAAGAACTACAAGGTATTAACATATCAGGCATACATAGAGTACTGCGTAATGTTGCTATAAGAACTACAAGGTATTAACATATCAGGCATACATAGAGTACTGCGTAATGTTGCTATAAGAACTACAAGGTATTAACATATCAGGCATACATAGAGTACTGCGTAATGTTGCTATAAGAACTACAAGGTATTAACATATCAGGCATACATAGAGTACTGCGTAATGTTGCTATAAGAACTACAAGGTATTAACATATCAGGCATACATAGAGTACCGCGTAATGTTGCTATAAGAACTACAAGGTATTAACATATCAGGCATACATAGAGTACCGCGTAATGTTGCTATAAGAACTACAAGGTATTAACATATCAGGCATACATAGAGTACTGCGTAATGTTGCTATAAGAACTACAAGGTATTAACATATCAGGCATACATAGAGTACTGCGTAATGTTGCTATAAGAACTACAAGGTATTAACATATCAGGCATACATAGAGTACCGCGTAATGTTGCTATAAGAACTACAAGGTATTAACATATCAGGCATACATAGAGTACCGCGTAATGTTGCTATAAGAACTACAAGGTATTAACATATCAGGCATACATAGAGTACTGCGTAATGTTGCTATAAGAACTACAAGGTATTAACATATCAGGCATACATAGAGTACTGCGTAATGTTGCTATAAGAACTACAAGGTATTAACATATCAGGCATACATAGAGTACCGCGTAATGTTGCTATAAGAACTACAAGGTATTAACATATCAGGCATACATAGAGTACTGCGTAATGTTGCTATAAGAACTACAAGGTATTAACATATCAGGCATACATAGAGTACCGCGTAATGTTGCTATAAGAACTACAAGGTATTAACATATCAGGCATACATAGAGTACTGCGTAATGTTGCTATAAGAACTACAAGGTATTAACATATCAGGCATACATAGAGTACCGCGTAATGTTGCTATAAGAACTACAAGGTATTAACATATCAGGCATACATAGAGTACCGCGTAATGTTGCTATAAGAACTACAAGGTATTAACATATCAGGCATACATAGAGTACCGCGTAATGTTGCTATAAGAACTACAAGGTATTAACATATCAGGCATACATAGAGTACTGCGTAATGTTGCTATAAGAACTACAAGGTATTAACATATCAGGCATACATAGAGTACCGCGTAATGTTGCTATAAGAACTACAAGGTATTAACATATCAGGCATACATAGAGTACCGCGTAATGTTGCTATAAGAACTACAAGGTATTAACATATCAGGCATACATAGAGTACCGCGTAATGTTGCTATAAGAACTACAAGGTATTAACATATCAGGCATACATAGAGTACTGCGTAATGTTGCTATAAGAACTACAAGGTATTAACATATCAGGCATACATAGAGTACTGCGTAATGTTGCTATAAGAACTACAAGGTCAAGAAATTATTAAATTTAAATTTGCTTAATGCTGCTGATGACCCACCAATCACAAAATTCTAATGTCTCCTATTTTCTTATGTATTTATTGTTATGAAGAATGTATCCCAAGTAAACCATCCTTTAAATTTTTATATCAGACAAAAATTGTCTTTCCACGTCACATAATATTTATATAGTTATTTATGTATTGAAATATGTTGTAGGTATATATGAATTTCAGTTAGATTAATAGAAAAATAATAAAATATATAACTTACTGTGAAGTATAAGGAATTGTTTATAACAAATAAGTCAGCTCCAGTGAATTGTGGTTTTATATGAAGCAAGTACGTTGAAAAATGTTGTAGCTAAAATATACATAAAAATATTGTACATACTTAAGTCTCCAGAATGTGGCAACTTGTTATTGGGTGCGTGTTATATTAATATTTAACATAGTAGCTGTTAGTTGCTCGAGAAGCAATACATATACTTATACCATGAACGCCACATTTATCTGTTGAACGCCACATTTATCTGTCTTGACAGACACCCTTCGTCTCATACATGCTCATCTGTTGTTCAAGCTTCTTGCATTCCTCCATTTAAAGATGTTGTTCACATGGTCGTGCCATTATTTTTTTGGACCACCCTGACCAATTTGGCTCCTTACCAATTGACTTTGAATATTGTCTTCGTCAGGTGTTCCTCAATTTTTCTACCCATGTGGCCTACACATCTCAACATGTTTAGTTGCATTATATTGATGAATTCTTTCTTCGTCTTACAATTTTTCATAGTGTCCTCATTTCTTACCCTTCCTCATTGTCTTGTTACATATTTTTCCCTGTGATTGGTACTTTCGCCTTTTTCATTTGATTATCATTATCAGAGACCTGCATTTTCGGTTGTATTTTTGTTTTGAAAAATGTTGTTATTTTTATGAAATCGGTATTATTTTAAATGACTAGGATAGCGGACCCCAAGTAAATGGGATAAATTCTAGGGCAAGAAGAAGAATTTGTATAATATAAATTGTAAAAAAAACTTATAAATAGAAACACAGTTAGATTCCACAATGAGTATTTTTATTTGCATAAGTGCTTTCGCCAGTCACAGCTGGCATCCTCAGAGGCACACTATATACTGACTTAAAAATTACACATGTAATGGACAAATGGGGTATGTACAGATAAGCAGGGGTGGGGGGGAGGGAGAAACCCTATCAGACATATTATACAGATATTATTACTTAGATAACAACTAATAGGTAGAAAGTATGGGAAACCCTTATTAACAATGGTTACAATATAAATACAATGAATAGCAAGCAACTAACAAATTAGTGCTTAGGTAAATAAAAATACTCATTGTGGAATCTAACTGTGTTACTATTTATAAGTGTTTTTTTATAATTATGAACTTCCACTGTGTCAACGTAAAAACCTTCACGTTATTTTTTGTTTATTTTTTTTTTTAAATGAATATGTCCTTGTTAAACAAGTACATATACATCTTCCTACGTTCCCTAAAATATGCAAATAAATGCTTGTGCTATAGGTGAACGAAATCGGTCGGGGCAGGATTCGAACTCGCGACCACTGGATTACTAGCCCAGCGCGCTAACCGTTCTGCCATCGACCCATCTATACGTTATTAAAAGAATGTGTTTTTTTTTATGAAAATCTGTGTTGTTTATTAAAAAAAGCGTTATTTTTGCAGAAAAGAGATTATGTTATTTTCTCCAAAGAAATGTTTAAGTATTAAGAGAGATCAACACATGATTTATAATTGCTAGTTGTTTTTTGGACTACTTATAAACAATAATATTATATTTATATAATTTCTATAAAAGTAGATTTAAAATTATTTAAAAAGGTACAAGCAAATAGAACTTTGTGATCCTTAATCCTCCATTATTGGGTTTAATTCATATTTACTCCTCCAAGGGTTTAATTAATAACACTAAATGAAGTTTAAGTTTCTCTCTATCATTGGCCTTCTCAAGGTTTATGAAAACAGAGGATCTTCTGTTTTTTGTCCACTACCTTTTCTATCACCATCCGCAGGGATACAATTTGTTCAGTTTAATAAACAAAAATTTAAAAATGTTGCTTGTTAAATTGTATTTTTGACTTCAGAAAGAAGTTGACACTTAACACATTATATTTCAAATCACTTGAATTATATTTCAACACTTACTTTGTTTAACATATGTTTGTCTTGGAGTCCAATCATCAAATTATTAACTAAGCTAACAATTTTTGAAACCTGAAAAATAAAGTAAATGAAAGCAGTACTATAAACACTACGGTTTTAACACAACATTATACGCACTCAAAAAGTTATACTCATTTGCACCAAGAACTCCATCTCTCCATCAGGCTACAATCTTTTGGAATACATCACTTTGTAGCCTGAATTGTCTATTATATCATATAAATTTAAACAAACTACAAAAGTAAATACTTTATTCATTAATATTATTTTATTTCCTCACACATGCAACTTGTGTGTTAATGACGACACTTCATCACTTTTCACCCCCAATACAAAATATGTAAACTTTTTTAGCATACCATTTACGGGTTAGAAAAGTCAGTATTAAAAATATTTTATAATCTTATTACTTATCAAAATGGTGTTATTCTTCACTGTGGAGTTTATAAATTGCGTTTAAGTACCTCAAGGCATCCAGTACGAATTTATAGTACCTCAAGGCATCCAGTACGAATTTATAGTACCTCAAGGCATCCAGTATGAATTTATAGTACCTCAAGGCATCCAGTATGAATTTATAGTACCTCAAGGCATCCAGTACAAATTTATAGTACCTACTTGTGGTCTGGCAATACTGATGCTAGCAACCATAGAAACGAGGCGTTGTTTTGTCGGTGGATCAGTGTAAATGTGACAGTTAGTGTGAAGAGTTACTGAGAAGTGTGGTGAAGCGAATATTATCTTTGTGAACATTATTACAAGCTATTTCGGCGAAACGATGGCAAACAATCTCAAACTCGGCGACATCGTGAGGTCGTTTGACGGTGAAGGTGATGTAATCCAATGGTTGGTGAAATTGGAGTTGGTGGCCAAATTGAAGGGCTTAGAGAACATGGCGCAAATTATCCCGTTGTTTCTGGAGGGCGCAGCTTTCGCAGTATATAATGAAATGAACGATAAACAAAAATCTGACGTGGAGGCCATCAAGGATGTGCTCATCTCTACATTTGCCTTAAACCCATTTAAGGCATACGAAAATTTTGTGAGACGAGTGTGGTGCGATGAACCAGTAGATGTATTTCTCACAGACCTCCGAAAATTGGCGCGCCTGGCGGGAGTCACCTCAGACATGCTTTTGAAGAGAGCGTTTGTGGTAGGGCTGCCTTCATCGGTGTCCCGTGAGTTGCGCGCGATGTCTCAAGTAGAATCTCTTCCCTTGTCGCAAGTGGTAGAGCGCGCGCGCTCTCTGATGGCAGAGCTAGTAGACCAGCCAGTGGCAGCTGTCGCACGAGAAGACAGAGACGTAGTGAGGCAAAAATGCTGCTTCCGATGTGGTGGTCCTCACTTGATAAAGTTTTGCAAACGTCTCCCAAGGAAGATAAACTGTTGGACATGCGGAGCGGAAGGTCATGTATCCAGTAATTGTGGAAATAACCAGGGAAACGGCAGCGGGAGAGCTGGTGCGCCGGCAGTTCCCCCCAATATGGTGTAAAGGCGCTTCCCATAATCGATGTAGAGGTGGAAGGGCGTCGCGGTCGAGCGCTCGTCGACACAGGGTGTTCTCGATCTATCGTTACATCTGGATTGGGTAAAGGTTTTGGGTAAAGGTGCGCAGTTGTAACGGTAGATGGAAGCAAGATAGTTGTGTCTGTGATGGACCATACGGTGTCATTAGATTGTATTGTGGTAGAAAGACTTTTTGGTAGTGTGGAAGTCATACTGGGGATGGATGCCATACGAATGCTGGGAGGGATCATTGTAACTTCAGACCGTGTAGAATTCCTTGGGAAGAAGGGAAAGAAAGGTGCGCAGGTATGTCAGCAGTTGGAGGTCGAAGGTGATGCGAAAAGTCATTGTCACTCCGTGGCCGCTGCATCAAGAACGGAAGCCACAATTAGCGACTGCGATTTTTCTGCCTACTTCAAGGGAGATTTTTGGAGTGTAGAATGGTCGTGGAAAGATCAACCGCCAATACTAAAAAATGTCATCGAGGCATACAGTAGTGTAGATGAGCCAAACATGAAGGCGCAGTTTGACAGTGAAGTCGAGAAATGGATTGATAAGGGATGGCTAAAGCTAACGACTCCTGCAGGACAAGGTGTCCTTCCTCTCATGGCAGTTGAGCAGTCGAATAAGAACAAAGTCCGCCCTGTCTTAGACTTTCGTGAGCTGAACGAGTATGTGCAATGCCATCCGGGGTCAGACGCGGCTGTGTGTGACGAAACTATCAGGCGATGGAGAAGAGTTCCAGAACCGGCGAAGCTAATAGATCTCAAGTCTGCCTATCTTCAGATCCACGTAGACGAAAGTCTCTGGCATTACAAAAGAGTGAAGTATAAGGGGAAAATGTATTGCCTAACAAGGTTGGGTTTTGGGCTTAACTGTGCACCAAAGATAATGACCCGAATTCTCAGCTACGTCTTGTCTCAGGATCCTAAGGTGCAGCAAGGCACCAGTGCTTACATGGACGACATATTGGTCGATGAAAATGTGATTTCTGTTGAAGAAGTTCTCAATCACCTGAAGAAATATGGTCTCGAGACAAAACCACCAGAAAGACTTGAAGGTGGCTGTGTGCTAGGTCTGGTATTGAATAGAGATGATTGCGGCAGATTGGTATTTTGTCGTGGGAATAACATTCCAGAAATAAGTGAGGGATCGAGGATAACGCGGAGGCAACTATTTGCCATTTGTGGAAGACTGATAGGACATTACCCTGTGTGCAATTGGTTGAGAGTAGCATGCAGTTATGTGAAAAGAGTGAGCCAAGGCCGATCTTGGGAAGACTATGTTGGGAACAAGGTGGAGTCTATGGTCAAGGAACTCCTAGAGAGAGTTAAGTTGGAAGACCCAGTTCGAGGCCGATGGTTAGTTCCTTCCGAAGAAAAAACTGGAAGGGTTTGGTGTGATGCGAGTGCCCTAGCATTGGGCATTGTTCTGGAGATTGGAAAAGTAATAGTAGAAGATGCGGCTTGGCTTCGAAAATCTTCTGACAATGGGCACATTAATGTTGCAGAGCTAGACGCTGTTTTAAAAGGAGTGAACTTGGCTCTGAAATGGGGGTTGAAAACTTTAGACATAATGTCTGATTCAGCCACTGTTGTGAGTTGGGTGCGCTCGACATATGAAGGAAGTTGTCGAGTAAGGGTATCAGGCATGGCAGAGATGCTTGTTAAGAGGCGGTTAGGTCTGTTCAAAGAGCTGGCAGATGAATATGACTTGACTGTTAAAGTCACTTACGTCGAGTCGTGCAAAAACAAGGCTGATGTGCTCACCAGAGTGAAGAAGAATTGGTTGGTGAAGGACAATTCTCTAGAGGTCGCATGTAGCGCCAACTTGGTAGAGCTGCATGAGATGCATCATTTCGGTGTAGAAAGAAGTCTGTACTTGGCGAGATTAGTAGATCCAAGTGTGGAAAAGGAGGACATTCGAAGGTGCGTGCAGGAATGCCTGCAATGTCGGTCAATCGACCCTGCCCCTGTGACCCATGAAGGAGGTTCCTTGAGTGTGGACAATGATTGGGTCCGACTAGCCCTGGACTTCACTTACCACGGTGCAAAATGTTATTTTACCCTAATTGACTGTGGACCGAGCCGTTTTGCTATATGGCGTGAATCGATATCTGAAAGTGGAGCTGAAGTCACTCGCAACTTAGAGCAGATTTTCCGGGAACGAGGTCCGCCGAACGAGATCCTTATGGACAATAGTACGGCGTTCAGATCAAGGCAGGTTGGCACATTGTGCGAGAGATGGAATGTGCATCGAAGGTTTCGAGCAGCTTATCGACCAGCGGGCAATGGAATCATTGAAAGACACCATAGGACCATCAAACAGACAGCCGCCAGATGTGGGAACTCGCCGTTGGATGCTGTGTTTTGGTATAATTTGGCTGCTAAAACAGAAAAAGATTCGGCCCCATCCAGTAGACTCCATAAGTATTCCTGGAGACATCCTGCCGTGGAGCCACAGCTGGAGATAGAAAGAAATTCGAGGTTTCAAGTTGGCGAAAGTGTCCTCGTCAAACCACCGAATGCTAAATGTACCTCCCGTTGGAGTGTAGGCCGGGTGACAGGTGTTATCTCCCCTGATAATATCGTTGTGGACGGCACTCCGAGGCATGTCTTGGACTTACGAGAATTACCATCGAGGTACACTGAAGAGGACGACGGTCAAACAAATAGACCAAGCAACCAAGAAGTTGGTTTTCAAGGAATATCTCTTGAATCCGATGAAGAAGAGCAGGGACAAATGGAAGAAACTGATACGCAAGTGTTAGCAGGAGAGAGAACGCCACAGCCTGCCCGAACTCGTAGACCACCGGCATGGTTAGGGCAGTATGATTGGTGATGAAGACATCAAGGGGGCGTGTGGTCTGGCAATACTGATGCTAGCAACCATAGAAACGAGGCGTTGTTTTGTCGGTGGATCAGTGTAAATGTGACAGTTAGTGTGAAGAGTTACTGAGAAGTGTGGTGAAGCGAATATTATCTTTGTGAACATTATTACACTACTTCAAGGCATCCAGTACGATGCAAACTTGTAATCGAAAATAAAACCATAGAACAAGTGATGCGATTTAAGTACTTGGGTGTCGAAGTGTCCAGCAGCAATAACCTCTTTGACAAAGTAAGTGAGCAAGCGAATAAGGCCCCCGTCGTGGCTGGATGCTTGAAAAATGATGTATGGAGAAACAGAGACATGCTGAAGGAGAGCAAGGTAAGGATCTATAAGACCTGTGTAAGGCCGATCATGACATACGGCATAGAAACAAGAGCTGACACCGCCAGAACCAAAAGCCTCCTAAGAACCACTGAGATGAAGACTCTACGACCCATCGCAGGCGTAACACTTCGTGACAGAGTAAGGAACTCGGAAATAAGGAGAATCTGTTAGACCGAAGATGTTGTGCGATGGAGAAGAGCACGAAGAGATCATGTGGGGAGAGCAGGTCCAGATAGAATGGCAAGGATAGCAGCGGATAGGGAGATAATAAATATCAGACCGGTCCCCTGGAAAACCACCCAACGTGATGGAGGGATAGCTGGACGTCCACCTCACAAGAGCAGGATCCGAGAAGAACAGGACACAAATCAAACTGAAGCGGAAGAAGTTTATAGTAGGCTAAAAAAGTAAATTTTGAAAATATTTTCCACATTACCCTCAAAAGATACGTCTTGAAATAAAAAACAGTTTATTTTTACTTATTTATACTATTGCATGAGTTTTTTTCAAATTTGAATTTGATCAATAATTTTCTTTTAAGATTAGTTTTAATAAAAGCTAGGGATATTTTTATGACTCAACTATAGATAAATTCTTATCATTCTTTCCACACCCATAGAAAGCGCAGATAAATCAAGTTATAAAAATATTTACCTTTGTTATAATTGTAGATCTCGATGAAAAAATGATTTATAAAATTAAGTAAATATAATAAGATGCCAATATTTTTTATTTTTTCTTCAAGTTGGTTTCCATGATGCATTTATGAACATTGAAAAAATGACAAAGGTAAATATTTTTGTATTTTGATTTATCTGCGCTTTCTATGGTTATAAATGACCTAAAAACATAGACGACGTCAGAAAATTTGTCGTTTAAACAAACACTTTTTTGTCGTGTAAACAAAAGCCTTTTCCCGCCAATTCCGGTCGTAAAAATAGTGGCACCGTTTAATAAAACCATTATTTATTACCAACCCGTCTGCTGTCAATGATAAATAATGCACAAATCCCACCTCTTCTTATCAATAATCAATATATTAGCTCGGACATATATGTTGGGCATAGGGCATACGGGATGTACAAAAATATGTACACTAATGCATGAAACACAAACAAATATAATCACATGAAATATTGTTTTAATTGTTGTATTTAATTTTAACAATAAAAATGACTTTCCGATAATTTCACTATGTTAAATAAATAATATATTTACTTACCATATTTTCACAGCTGTTGCAGACCCCCATAATCATAAATATGTTTACTGAGTGTATTATAAATTGTATGACATTAAAGGAAAACAGATACCAAGCAAAATTTTGTCTCAGAAACATTTTTGCAATACAACTCAATATTAGAAACATGTTGAACAAGATATTTGTGAAGGAATCACCAATTATTGCTAGATTTTTCAAAGAAAAATATTCATTTATATTCAAAGCACAACCACAGATTTTCATATAACTCCTCCAGATAAGATTAATTCTTCTCATTTCTATGGTAGAATTCAAATTTGAAAATTCCTCTTTCAACCAATTATTTTCCAGTTCTTTATTTGAAATATTCATTTTGAATGTGGGCATCTTTGACAGTTCTCTGTAGACATGTTTTAAATTTTCCGTTACCGTGAATACGAGACATACAAAAAACGTGTCTGTACAAACTATGTTTATTGCGAATGTCACAATCAGAGACATGACAATCGCACTCGGTATGTGGTCAAAGTAATGATTGACGCACATCTGTAATATGTTTAACAGAGTTTGAGAACACCAAATGGTCATGCAAATACCAAATAACTTAAATTTAAGCTTGGTATGGTGACATTCTACATTTAAACATTTCAAAATAGTATCATTGTCATCTAAAAATTGAAATATTCGTGCGAGGTGTTGCCGTTTGACAAAAGTGTCACAAATAAGCACCATATATGTAAATATGCCAATATATATATTGAATTTTTCCGCAAAAGTGGTGACCCCATCGTTAAATTCTTGAACATCTGATTGTTCGTTGACTGTAAAACTTAGTATTGTGTACATGAATGGTATATTTGTCAAAAGAAACCATATAAAAAACGGCATGTGCAATGTTGTGATACATTTGTTTTCTCCAAACAATTTGTACCTGAATGGCGCGGTTCCAGACCATCGAAGAAAAAATAAACAGAATGTCGCCGCTTGGAATGTGCTGCTAGTGGAAAAAACGTTGACAAAATATTGTTTTAATTTTTTGAATGCCTTGCACATTTTATGTTTTGTATTTTTTCAAATTGCTTATAAAATAATTATTTGAAATATAGAATGAATTATGCCATTGTACCATTCCCTAAATCAAGAATAAATTCTTGTGTTGTAAGCAAACAGAATTAGTCGAGACAAAATTCGAAATCCACTCTGACACCAACCCGTTTACTTTAAATGAAGCTAAAAATAATTGAGTTATTTCTACAATCAAAAATAATATTCATGTCAATTATCTGTCATAGGTACGTGCTTTTCACAAAAGTAAAACATCAATTCACTTCACTTGTACAATATTAAGTATTCCTATAAAATATTAAGTATTTCAATCAAATTAATGGATGTATTTATGCCATTGATGATTAATAATTTAAAGTTAAAGGGTTAATGAGTTGTTGAGTTTTAAAACCAGCCTTAATGCTTTTTCTTGATTTTCAGTAAAATTGAATAAAAATAGCAAGTAATTTTTGTATGAATTTTGGATTTCATCTTGGTTTTGATCTATAGGTCATGTTAACTAAGAAAAATATTTTCTATGCTTCCTATACTTCCAATAAAAATAATGGGAAACGCCAAAACACCCCAATTAGATCATTTAATTTTCCATAAGAAATATAAACATTATAGCAGTACATCTAAATTGTTTTAAATTTTTTTGTAATGTTTGAATTTAGTGATAATATCTACTGTGACTCTTTATAGTTTGATACTTAAGCAAGCTTCATACATATACACCATCAAGCTGTTTATCTATTTGGGGTAGGAAAAAAGGACTGAAATCCACACAATCTTATCTTGATTTACCTACATACATAGAATAATAATAAAACTATAGAATACTCATTCCCATACAATACCTCGCTGAAAAAGTGAAGCCGTTTTATTGGCCGGCTCGTGTCAATATATGTATGACTGCTATAATTTAGCAAATAATTTTGCTATTTTTCTAACTATTCCGTAAATAATTTTGCAAGCAGATAAAAAATTCCCTATTTGGAGAACGTATCACGCAGATGGCCAAATGATTACTGAATATTCGTAACAAAATGTTGACTAAACTAGTCAAAATAAAGCAGTCTCATTTACTGCAGGCTAAAGAGTATTCTATACTTATACATAATTCTATGCCTACTTTAGTAAATGAAAACAAAATATTTTATTTATTAATTTATTTTAATAAATAAATAACCTGCATGGTTATGTAATGCTCATGAGGGTATCTGGTGAATTTTATTTGTTAAGTAATATAATAAGTAGATGTACCTAACATGCAACTCATGTAATAATATAAGTTATTTTCAGTGAACTTATTTAAGATTTGGTCATCTTAATGTTTCATTTTTGCCATTCGTAATATTGGAATTAATAGATCACTTGAAATTATAAAAATCTGGCTGGGGTTACTTTCTTATTGGTATCAATTTTTTTACGGCGCTGGCCGATTTACTAATGATACTAATAACAATTAAGCACTACAAATAATAACACTCAATTATTATTATTACCATTATACAAAAGAATTAGCAGATCAATGCGTAAGAGCAAAATTAAATGCAACAAACGCATCATCAAGCTTTCAATTGGGAATAGTTCACCCATCCAGATACTTAACATATCAAAGGATTAGGCTCTGAGGAGGTCTCTATACTACCTAACAACCCTACTGATTCCCGAATATTAACGTTTAAAAAATCTTTAACGATTCTACATGTATTCATTATTACCGTTTTTTGCATTTTTATTATTAAGTTTTTCGATAATCTAAAATTTCTAAATTACGGATTAACAATTTTGGAATAATGCCAGTGGCTGAAATAATGAACAATATTATTATTTTACGAGAATTATAACTCAATTATATAATCCAATTATTAATTAATTTTTCAATTATTATTATTCAATTTTTTTTTTTTTTTTTATATACGGCGCTGGCCGATTTACTAATGATATTAATAACAATTTAGCACTACAAATAATAACACTCAATTATTATTATTACCATTATACACTTCCTCAAAAGAAATAGCAGATCAATGCGTAAATTGTAAATAATTTAAAAGAGCAAAATAAAATGCAACAAACGCATCATCAAGCTTTCAATTGGGAATAGTTCACCCATCCAGATACTTAACATATCAAAGGATTAGGCTCTGAGGAGGTAAATAATTATTATTATCTTATTCAATTATATTACATTAATATTTTATGCGAATATTATAATTGCCAAAATAGTTATAACAAACTCTAGTTTAAGATTGTGTAATATACTTTCTTTGGAGGATAATATTATTCTCAAGTAAAAGACAATCATGTTTAATTAAAATTCTTTGTTAAAAACAATTCACCTTTATTAAAAACTTTTGAGTACAAATGTATAAATATCAAAGCAGTCTCGTAAGACAATATTATAATGTTTTAAACGACACTGGTCTGACAATAGTTTAATACAGTGTTAGCTTTGTCTTTCTTGACAACAACCTGGACTTGATGTGTCTTTGTAGGCCAAAATAGCATCTGTTAGCAGCAAAAATTCTTCTGTTCACTTCTTCACTTATATTATTCTCTTACTGGTAATTAGTGAACCGAGGTACGTGAACTGCTCTACAGATTTGAAGGTATAGCTGTCTACTGCAAGTGGTAGTGGTGGAGAAGTATTACGGACAGTAGGGTGTGACAACAGGTATTTAGTTTTTTGTTCGTTGACTGTCAGACCCATATTCCTAGCGGCGTTATTGAGGGCCGTAAAGGCCTCCGCAAGAGCAGGCTTACTTCTGGATATGATATCAATGTCATCCGCATATGCTAAAAGTTATACTGATTTATGAAATATGGTTCCAGTAGTTTGATACCGGAATCATGTAAAACTTTCTCCAAGGCTATGTTGAAGAACAAGCAAGCTAGGGTGTCGGAGACAGTTAATTGTTTCAAATTAGTCTGACAAGTCATTTTGTATTTTTACTCTACACCGGATATGGGTCGATGACTTATGTCATCGACCCATCTAATATGTATGTATGTATGCCATCGACCCATCTAATATGTATGTATGTATGCCATTGTCTCATCTAATATGTATGTATGTATGCCATCGACCCATATAATATGTATGTAAGTATGTCATCGACCCATCTAATATGTATGTATGTATGCCATTGATCCATCTAATATGTATGTATGTATACCATCGACCCATCTAATATGTATGTCAGTCAAAGTGGATTAATAACAATATGTCAGATTGAAATGTTAGAAAGTGCCCCAGTGTTTGGTTTAGGTATTTTATACATAAACTAGTTGCATTTAATACATGAGATCCAAGAGGTAAAACATCGGGTAACTATTTGGTGCCAAAAATGAATACTAAATTTGGGCAAAGATTTTTTGTATTTACTGCACCTCAAATTTATAATAAACTGCCATCGGACCTTAAAGGGTTAACTCAATTCAAAGCCCGTGGTACCAAGTGGCTACTCTACTCGATGTGAGTAGAACCCAAAATGAAAGTAACGTTGCAACAATAATTTCTTAACTTATTATTTTTTGTTGTCTGTTTAGATTGTGTGTACCTATTTCACTTTTAAAACTGTATTTTTTAATTTAAAATATGTAATTATTCCTAATGTTTATTTTTATAGATTTCTTATTCTTTTGTTTTTTACTGTAATGTAATAATTTCACAAATGTACAGGTGGCTGCTTCAGAACAGATTTATTCTAGTGAGGCGGCTATCTTATATTAAAATAATGTATATGTTTATATGATCATAAATAAATAAAAAAAAAAAAATAAACTGTCGATATGGATAGTGTGTATTGTTGAAGAATAAGTACCAAACTATAAACTCATAAATTCAAATTATTGAATATTTTAAGATATTTTGTTTTCTATACAACACATGTATGTAGGTACTTATCTAAAGTAATAAAGCAATCAAAATGTTAGTGTGTGTGTGTGTGTTTGTCTCACGCTTTCTGAAAAACCAAGAGCATCTAAAAATCTAATTTATGTGCGAACATGTACCAGTATACCTGATACAGTGTCACGCTAAAAATAATGCGATAAAAATGCTGAATTTTAAAAATATTTCAATAATTATTTATTTCATACAAAATTTTCCAAGTCATATCTGTCAAAAAAGTGTACATTTTGCACGCAAATATCTGTTAATTTAAAAGTTATAAGTACGTATTTACATGAAAAAAATATATTTTCAAGTATAACTTAGCGTTTAAGTGAAAAACATGGTGAATATTTTGTATAATTATAATGTATAACTTATTTTTAAAGTAAGCGTTTTTTACATAAACGCCGCCATTTTAATATCTTTTCATACAATATTTCATTTTCCTACCGAATGAATATGTTCTTGAAAATAATAAACCTTTGAAATAAATGTAATTATGAAATAATAAAATGAAACACAAGACATTACAGCAAGTTTTAAGACATATATTGTAAAAATGTGCTTATTATTAGTAAAGATATAGGCATAATAAAATTGCATAATTTGTAAATAATATTTGATTTTTCTGACAATTTTCATTTTTATGGCATCGAACAAACCAATGTAGGTACCTACATATTCAAAAAAGTCTCAAACCATTTGATATTTTTAACGTATTGGAATGGTTACTATGGTAACGGAAAGATTCTGATATTCAAATAAAATTTGTTATGAATAGAATTTCTTTAGAATATTGTTGTAGGTAGGTACCTACCTATTACTATTTACTTACAAATCAACAATATACTGATTTCCTATCGGAAAATTGTATGCGATGTACTCCTAAACCGTTTGTCCGATTACAATGAAACTTTGGTGAATTGTCGAGCGTGTGCCCGGGATGGTTTCTGGATTTAAACTTTTTTCTTATTCTTCTTCTTCTTCGTGTATTTGGTCATTTAACCTATGAAGGGGGAGTATCCTGGGAAAAGAAGGTCCGACTGTCCCTCCATCTCTTCGCAGGTCTTCCAAGACGGTTTTTATGGATTTTCATTTTTTCTTCTTCTTCTTCATCGTGTATTTGGTTATTTTACCTATGAAGGTGGACTATCCTGGGAAAAGAAGGTCCCATTTTCCGACCATCTCTTCACAGGTTTCTGAGTTTAAACTTTTTTCTTTTTTTTCTTCATCGTGTATTTGGTCATCTTACCTATGAAGATGAACTATCCTGGGAGATGAAGGTCCAAATTTCCTTCCATATCTTCGCAGGTATCTGGATTTGAACTTTTTTCTTCTTCTTCTTCGTGTATTTAGTCATTTTACCTATGAAGGTGGAGTATCCTGGGAAAAGAAGGTCTTTTCATCTCTTCGCGGTTCTTCCAGGATGGTTTCTGGATTTAAACTTTTCTTAACCGACTGAAGAGACGGGATGTAATTAATGAAGGGAAGGGACTTAATGAGGAATTGAAGGGACGGGAGGTACTGAAGGGCCTGAAGGAACGGGAGGTACTGAAGGGTCTGAAGCGACGGGAGGTACTGAAGGGTCTGAAGCGACGGGTCTTTTTCTTTTTCTTAATTTTATGTAGACCTTTAGGACAGTTTTTATACAAACTATTTCCTATAGTCTAATTCATCTTCTTCTTCTTTTATGTATACATTTGGGTCAGTTTTTATAAAAATTATTTCCTATAGTCTAATTATTCTTCTTCTTAATTTACGTAGACTTTTGGGAGAGTTTTAATACAAACTATTTCCAATAGTCTTATTAATTTCTTTTTCTTTTATGTAGACCAAAGGTGAGTTTTTATACAAACTTTTTCTATAGTTTAATTATTATTCTTTTATATAGACCTTTGAATCAGTTTTTATATTAACTATTTCCTATAGTCTTATTCATCATCTTTTATGTAGACCTTTGGTCAGTTTTTATACAAACAATTTCCAATGGTCTAATTCTTCTTCTTCTTCTTTTTTGTAGACCTTTGGGTGAGCTTTTTTACTCCTATTGTCTAATTCATCTTTTTTTATGTAGATCTTACTTATGTAGTCAGTTTTTACACAAACTATTTCCTTTAATCTTTTTCTTCGTTTTCTTATTTTATGTAGAACTTGGGTGAATTTTATACAAACTATTTCCTATAGATTAATCTTCTTCTTCTTTTATGAAGACCTTTTGGTTTGTTTTCATACAATCTATTTCCAATAGTCTTATTCTTCTATTTTATGTATTTTAACTTATTTTACGTAGACCATTGGGATAGTTTTTTATACAAACTATTTCGTATAGTCTTATACTTATCCTTCTCTTTTTTATTTAGACTTTTGGGTTAGTTTTAAGTCTAATAGTCTATTGTGCAGAAATATTTTTAACGATATGCATACTTGATGAAAATACATATGTAAAAACGAATAGATTGTGGGATGTGACGATGTAACCTGCACTAGAATCTTTTCAATACTTTTGTTTAATCAAATTTAAACCATTTATATCATCCTATTTTGAATAATTTTCAACACCTACGCATTTGATTTAGTTGACAATATTTAAAGAATGGGGGTTGTGGCCATTACTAAACTCTTCACAACGTTTATATTCAAATTAAAAACTACCTACCATAGTTTAAGTCTTCTTCTTCTTCGTTAATGTAGACTTTTGTGTCAATTTTAAGTCTATTAGTCTTATTGTGCAAAAATATAATGCACACTCGATGCAAAAATATAAAAACGAATATTATGATGTGACCAACACTAGATCTTTTCAGTACATTTGTTTAATCAAATTTTAACCACATCCCAACATCCAAAATTACTAAATTTTCAATAGGTACATATTAAAATTTATTTCGATGATAATATTTAAAAATGGGGGTTGTGGCCAAACCAATCTCTTTACAACGTTGATAAACAGTCATATTTAAAACCATTTCGCATAGTCCATGCGTGCAGAAATTTTGTATATTATACTTCATTCACACTTTATAAAAAATAATGGGTTGTGGCCATCACTTGAACATTTTACAATCAAATTCAATAATATTTCAAACCACTTTTCATAGTCCGATTTTGCATAATAATTGGGTAACAATATTATAAAAACGATTGCTTTTTCCTTCACAATATTACATTCTTGGCCAACGGCGGGACATAAAAGCTAGTACATAAATAATAAAAGACTTTTATTGTACCACTTACTTTGTAACCCTTAGAAAGAGGTGTACAAAAAAGTGAAATTGTAATTAATAAATAAACATGTCGGCCTTCGTGGTTCAGTTGGTTAGGTATCTGACTGCTGATCCAAAGGTCCAGAATTCGATTACCGGTGGAGACACAGTTTTGAATTGTGTTTTCAGTCTGGATCTGTGAGATGATAAATATCGTAAGTCTCCAGAATGTGGCTACTTGTTTTTGGGTGTGTGTCTTAACTATTAATATTTAATTTTGATTAAATAATATTTGACATAGTACCTGTTGGTTGCCCGAGAAGTAATGTAAAATAAAATAAAAAAATTGGATGTATTATAAATATGTATGGTAAATACTACAGTATTTCTTGCATTTCATGGGACACAAATTTTATAATATAAAGGGAATGCACTCTTATTAGTGGGTATTAAATAAAACAATATTTATTTCAATCTATACCTACCTTCCTTTTTTTTAAAGATTCAAAAAAGTCTATACAAATAAATTCAATAACTCATAAAAAATAAACATAATAAATATACTGTAATCGTATATATAGGTGGGGGCAAGAGGCCTGCCCGCAAAATCTTTATATTCTTTAGAGACCTGGGTCTCCCAAGAGGTAAAATAAAAGAACTTTTGGATACGGTGGTAAAAGCAGCATTATCCGCATCCTATTGGATTTGGTTGCGCAGGGGAGTGGAGTATGAGTTGGAGATTGGTGAGTGGTGAGCGTGACTTGAGTTATAAAGGGGCCCCTTAATCCCGCATACATGGTTGCAAGCCCCATGTGGCTCGCCTGTTCTGGCTGGTACTCTTGTCGCCTGTGCTCGTGGACCTGGATTCATGAATCCAGTGAAACCACGATTGCCTTTCTCTTTTGTATCTACCATCAATTGAAAATTTACAGTCATAATATTACAGTTATAAAATAATACAAATAATTCCAAAAACCCATAAAATTAACATAAACATAATCAAAATAGAAATCACTGTCACCATTTGGAAAATTACAGTTAAAAATAATTCCAATAACCAATAAAATAAACATAACCGGTGCTACAGTCCGCTATGGACTTTGGCCTCCAGAAGTCGTCTCCATCCCCCCCTATCTTCCGCCATTCTTCTCCAATTTATCAGGTCCATTTTTCTAATATCGCACATCACGTCGTTCAGTCATCTTAACCTAGGTCTGCCTCTACTTCTCCCTTCAGGACAGGTGTCTAATACCTTTTTGGAGAACGGTCATCATCTATCCAGCAAACATTATCCTAGCCAACGTAGGCGCTGAATTTTTATAAACTAGACTACATTATACATTCCCTCTAGTTTATGATGATACCGTATTCTTCAAGCCCCTCCATCATTATTAGGGCCAAAAATTTTCCTTAATATATGTTTCAAACACCAATAACATATTTTCTTCCTCTTGAGTGACCTGCCTAGCCAAAACCAGCTTTGATATTGCCTGACGACATGTTCCATGAAGGGTAGGAGTCGCATAAACAAAACTCATTTTTTTATTTATTTTGTAAACATACAGTCTTAATAACAAATAATACACGAATAATATAACACTCCACTAGTGAACCAATAAGTTTACAGAAATAATCAATTTTGTGTAAATTGTAATATCTGTTATAATATAGGGAGAGGAATGGAAATGATATTAGGAATTGGACGGAGAGAGAAAGAGAACTTGCAAAAAATTACTCACCAGAAGCCGCAGAGGCATTCAGGGACTTTATTACTGATGATTTGAATCTAAATATTGACGTATTACAGAGGTCTATATTCTTAAAGAACACATTGAAATTGTTACAAATTCTGTGAATAAATGTATTCTGTAATAGTCTATTTTATTGTTTACCAATTTATGTAGATATAACATATCAGTTAATGTCCTTCCATTTACTAAAGTCATTAATTTATGATGTTTTTTTTTTTTTTTCATGGCATTGCATCCTTTTGGATGATTTGTGCCAATATCAGACATGAATGAAAAAACAAAATAACACAAGGATTACAGAATTATAAAATTAGCTTTCAGTGACTTGAGCAGGATCGCTACAACAGCTTCTGAAGCCGAGCTCAACAACGACTCAACATTAACTGGCAGATGTAAGGGAACCCTTCCATAGGCATCATAGGCGTCCCTTAATGGACAACCTAGGAAGACATGGTTGAGCATCTCCTCATCCAGACCACACTCGCAGTATGGGTTCTGAGCGATTCCAATTTTAAAAAGGTGGGCATCGAGCCTGCAGTGGCCAAATCGCATCCTACAGATCGCAGATATCTCTGATCTATTAAATTTCGAATTATGAAACCAAGGTTTACGGGGAATATGCTCCTGAATTAGTTTGTATCTTCTACCCTTCACAAGTGACTCATCCATCCAAAGATCGTTCCATCTCTTATGAGCGTCACGTTCCATGGATCGTCTTATATCATCATGTGGAAGGATGAAATTTTCAATAGTAATTCCAAGGGTGCAGGCAGTTTTAGCCATATCATCCACAGTCTCATTATGTTGGATACCACAATGTGCCGGAATCCACGCAACAATAGTCTCTATATCGGATATCATTTGATTATAAAGAAGGCTTCTGATACGCATTAAGTTCGGATTGTCACTGAGAGTTGAAGGGGACTTGAGAATTTGAACAAGTGAAAGTGAGTCTGTGAAGATGATACATTTATGAATATTGTGTGAATTAATTAGACACACAGCCTCTTTTAATGCAATGCATTCTGCCGTGAAAATCGCGGATTCCGGTGGAAGTTTTAGTAGAGAGGAAATGTTTAATGATGGAATGAAGACCGCAGCTCCCAGTTTCTTATTTTCGGAAAGCTTTGAGCCGTCAGTGAATATTGTCACATGGTTCGGCCACTTATCAGCTACTATGGAGAGAAATTTTCAAATAATGCACTGTTTAGATAATGTCGTGTATTTGTCCAAACCAATGTTTTCAATCACGTTTGGCATGAATTGCAAAAGTTCAATCGGTGAATCATAAAAAAGGGAAGGGAAGGGAGACTGTTTTATATAGAATGAAGAACTGTATTTATTTATACTATTGCATAATAAAGGCGAAGGCTTATTAGACCAGAATCGATTAGTTTCGTAGAGAGAAATTAGAATATTAATACGTTTGAGAAGTGGATGATTTGAATAATTTATTTTCTTTAAGATAAAAGTGTCTGATAAATATTGTCGTCTTAGTGAGAGTGGCATATCCACACACTCCACCTGGAGAGCGTTGATAGGGGTTGATTGCATTGCACCAACTATTAATCTGAGGCATTTAGATTGAATTCTCTCTAGTTTTAATTCCAAATATTTCGGAAGTGGACAGAAAAAAAAACTGGCATAATCTAAGTGACACCGAACCAATGCGTTATAAATGTTTTTCATTGAAGTAGGATGAGATCCCCAAGAGACACCAGAGATTGCTCTCAATATATTCACAGACTTTTCACATTTTGCTGCGACATATTTTATTTGGGGGCTCCAACTTAACTTCCGTTCCAAGTGTAGACCCAAGAATTTCAGTTCATTCACCTGAGGAATCTGTGTTCCTTCCACTTCTAAAGAAATTGATGGGATATTATGCTTTCTTGAGAAAAGTATGGATTTAGATTTAGAAGCAGAAATAGAAAAAGAATGTTTGATCATCCATTCATTAGCGCTATCCAAGGCGTTTTGTATAAGGGTAGTGGCCAAATCGATATTTTTATTTGATGTATAAAGGGCTATATCGTCTGCGTATTGGACTATTTTAACGCCATTGGGGAGGACCGTATCTAAATCAGAGCAATATATATTGAAAAGAACAGGGCTCAAAACAGAACCTTGTGGGAGACCCTTCCAGATCCTTCTCCGGGCACCCTCAAAGCCATCATCCACAACAATCTCTCTGTCAGAGAACATACTGTATATTATATTACAAAAGAGAGGGGAGAAATTCATTTTAATTAGTTTGTGGTAAAGTGTAGAAATGCAAACGTTGTCAAAAGCTGAATTTATGTCCAAGAAGACGGCAGCTATGTGCTCCTTATTAGTGAAAGCAATGAGAATATCTGTAATGAGTATACTCAAATTGTCCATACATGAAAGAGATCTTCTGAAACCAAACTGGTTCACCGACAGTATAGAGTTACGTTCAACGTACCAAACTAATCTATTTTTAATCAAATGTTCAAACAGTTTCAACGCGCAGGAGGATAGAGCTATGGGGCGGTAAGAAGAGCCTGATTTGGGATCCTTACCATACTTAAGTATTGGTAAAATGAGTTGTTGCTTCCATGGTGTTGGTATTGTGCCTGAGGTAAAAATTTCATTCAAGAAATATAGGAAAATATCAAGAAATATTTGTGGAAATTTTTGGAAGAATATATAGGGAATTTTATCTATGCCAGGAGAACTATTTTTTTTCACTGAGTGAAGGCAGGTTTGTAATTCATTAGGTGTAAATGGAGAAGTCAATGGATTATAATTATTGATGGGTGTTGATGAAAGAGTGTGACCTTGTTCGTTAGGGACGTAAGGAGGTGCCAAGTTGTCAATAAAGTCTGGAAGCCATACTGATCTCTCTGCACAAGTCTTGGAAGGGAGTAGAGATCCTTTGAATCGTCTAATCATTTCCCATACCCGTGTTGAAGGCGTATGTGGGGATAAATTAGAACAAAAGTTCTGCCAACCTTTGCGCTTTTTTTGTCTTAAGATTTTTTTAACCTTAGCTTGTACAGCTTTGGCATGTAAAAAAGTTTGTAGACTAAAATTTTTCCGTAATTGATACATTGCTTGTCTTCTTTCAATTATCAGGTTTGAACACTCTTCATCCCACCAAGGAGCGTTTTTTGCTCTCTTATGGTTGGTTTTTAAAGGCATACTAGCATCGGCTGCTTTATAAATTTCGTCTGTTATATATTTACATTTAGTATCAAGAGAATCAGACTGAAATAAACGAGTTTCAAGGGTTGAGGCACAGGTCTCGAGTTTTTCCTGGTATACATCCCAGTTAGCTTTACGTGTATTATAAAGATTTCTTGAGAAAGGGCTATATCTAACTGGTTTTGTGAGAAGTATCATGAATATTGGATAATGATCACTTGAACAAAGATCATCAGAAACACACCAGTTAATGGAGGATGATAGATCATTTGTGCAAATACTTAGGTCAATAGCACTAAGATTTTGGGATGGTGGAGTTAGTCTAGTAGGGGCTCCGTCATTCATGACGCACAGGTTATGGCTGTCTAAAAAGGTCAGAACGCAATTTCCAGATCGATCTCTAATCGAACATCCCCAAGATGAGGAATGTGCATTAAGATCCCCCAGAAGTAGGAAGCTAGTAGGTAGTAGTGGAATAATAGAGTCAAAATATGAAATATCAAAACCAGAATTTGGTGGAATATAAACTGACACGAAGCCGATGTTGTTAATTGAAACAGCAACGATCTCCAGAAAAGGATTGTAAGGGAGAGGTATGTATATTAGAAAAAGGTATTGAGTTGTTTATGAGCACGGCAGCCCCACCACCGCGACCCACAGAACGATCTGCCCTTACGCAGTTATATCCCGGAATATTGAAGTTAAAATGTGGTTGTAGCCACGTCTCGCAAACTGCAGCCACATCTATGTCGTTGTCCGTTAATAGTTTTATTATTTCGTGTCGATTAGAGACTGCACTTTGTGCGTTCCATTGCAGAAGATTAAGACCTGATGGATTAGCCATTGTGATTTGTTTCAGATACTAAATTCAATATATTTGTTAAGGAAGGAAATATTAGATTATTTAATGCATTATCAGATTTGGATAACAGTATAGTTAATATTTGGACGAGCAAGTTTATGAGAATGTGGGGTTCAGAGCTAGTTGGAGTATTTCCGATGGGTGAAGGAGAGGAAGAGTTTAATGAAATGTTTTCAGTCAAAACACAACCATTTTGTGGATTTGATGGTTGGCCGTTTTTATATGAGAGGAGATTCTCAATCATGTTTTTGTCTACATTTTGTTTAAAGACTGAAGGAGGTGGGGGTGTTGGAGCTTTATTTGGGATTGGAGAGGTTTTGGTAGTTTTGGAGCTTGCTACACTACTATATAGTTTATTTCTCTTCGGAATTAATTTTGATGCAAAAGAAAAGGACACATTTTCATTGGCCATAGTTTTTTTTATTTCCTTCTGTCTAAGGAATTCGGGGCACGAATTACTGGTGGCTAAGTGCTCACCTTTACAATTAACGCAGCATGGAGTTGATTCTTTCAAAGGACATATGTCCGTTGAATGGCTGGATCCACATCTTGTACATCTAGTGGTCGATGTACATCTAGCTTTAGTGTGTCCATATCGTAAGCAATTGTGACACATATAGCTTGGGTAGATGTATTGTTCTACTTTCAACGAGTTGTAGAACAAAAACACTCGGTCTGGTAATGATTGCCCTTCAAATGTTAATAGAATCGTTGAGGGCTTCCATTCGGATGAATCGGGGGTGGTAACTTTTCGGTTGAGTCTGCGCAATTTTGTAACCTTGCCAAAGGGAACAGGCACAACAATATTTTTTAAGACTTCTTCATCATTTAAGTCAACGGGGACTCCACGAACTATTCCAGATTTGAAGAGTTTATAGTTAGGGATAAACGTGTTGAGGTTGTTTTCAGATATTGTCTTATTAGACAAGAAGTTATTAGCATTTTGAGGAGTGTTGAACGTGATTGCAATTTTTGTTCTGCTATCCGCTCGTACTCCACCAGGAACTATGCCTGTTATATTTCCCTTAGGGCATATTTCGCCAAGAAGCATGGGGTGAATGGGTTTGCCGTTTATTTTACTCTCGACCACTACCAGGAATGGAGGAGACGAAATAAGTGAGTATTCATTTGTAAAGTTTTTTTTTGTTGATGGGGGTTCAACCTCATTATTAACTGGAAATTGTTTTATATTTTTACTTTCCGGATCTAATTTGTCAAATCTTCCGCGTTTGCGGTGAGTACCGCCAGTATCAGGGGGTTCTGGCTCATACATTTTAAAAACAATTAATAATAAAAATTAAAAAAAAAAAAAAAAAAAAAAAAAAAAAAAAAAAAAAAAAAAAAAAAAACAAAACAAAAACTTGGATATAATCTAGGAATAAATCCTATAAGTATATATAAAATGAGAAATAAACAATATGAAACTTACATATAATCACTCCATGTGATGATAAAATACATATTATGTACGTATAAAAATGAAAAATAAACAATATGAAACTTAAAATCACTCTATGTGGTAAAAAATAACTAATCAGAAAGAAAAATAATTATATACAATATCAGAATCCGTGCGAGTAACGGGTCGGTGACGACGAAATGCGTCACCGCCTCGAGCCGCTTCGCAAACAACACGTAAACAAGTTTTAACAGGTAACAATTATATCTAAGTAAAATAATTAAATAACCCAAACGTAAATAAAATGAAAGTAAAGTCAATATTAAACGAAATAATAAGTTAATACAGCTTTGTTAGTAAGTTATAAGTACAAATGTAAATTTCTAAATAAAAATAAATCAAAACTTATCGAGTTTGCTGGAACAGCATACAATGAGACACACGTCCGCACTTCACAAACACTCACCCCGAACCAATTTATGATGTGCAGATAGGAGCTAGTTATCGAATGATAATTTGCATCTATAGTTTAAGTGCTTCAAAAATTTGTTTTGTATATTCTCTATCCTATTTATATAAGTAATATAGAAGGGGCTCCATGTAACCGAAGCAAAATCGAGAATTCTCCAGACGTAGTTAAGTACAGTAATTTTAGAATCTGTTCAAGTCTAATTGAAGCTCATTGCAGTCATTGATATTGGTAATTTTTTTGTAAATTTTTATGTCATCGGTAAAAACCAAAAAGTCAGAATATTCAAAACAGTGTGATATGTCATTTATAGGTATACAAGATGAACAAAACTGGACCCAAATGAGAGCCTTGTGGTACTCCCGATAGACAAAAGCGATATCTGGACTTGGCATTATTTATCACGACGGATTGTAGTCTGCCCCTAACATATGAGGAGAGCCATCTCAACAAATCTCCATGACTTCCGTAAGCATTTAATTTGTTTATGAGAATATCATGGCTAATCTTGTCGAATGCTTTCGAAAAATCGGTTTACGTCGCATCTACTTGATATCCCTCATTCATAGAGGTAAGAATGTCATGCGTAAATTTCAACATATTGGACTGGAAAAAATCCATGTTGATTGGGCATAATGAAGGACTTGATAGCAGGAGTTAGCTGTTCGACCACAGTCTTCTCTATTAATTTACTGAAAATAGACAGTTTAGATATTGGTCTGTAGTTTTGCACATCACGCTTATCACTAGATTTATGTATGGGTGTAATGTAGGATTCATTCCATTGGTTGAGAAAAATTCCAGAACGAAAAGACAATGTAAACAGGTAATTAAGTGGATATGTGAGTGCCTCTGTACAATTTATAATAAATATCGGAATAACATCGGGCCCTGGACCCTTATTCAGATCAACTTCTTTCAGTTTTTTTACGGATGTCATCAACATTAAAATAAATTGAGCTAATATCAAGTTCATTTTGACATTTAACAGTTGGAAGTGCCTGACATTTAGTCTGAACAAAACATTTCAGAAATTTCAACATAGTCCATATCATTAAAAAGCATATTACATGGAAAATTACTGTGGGGTTTCTGAGATTTTATATAGTTAAATGAAGATTTCGGATTTGATGATATAGCTATCCCAATGCTTTCTATATAGTCATCATAACAATCTTTTTGTAGCTGTTAGCAATGAGAATTTGTCATAATCCAAATTCAATCTTGTTTTTGTCCACCTTTTGTGTGCCCGCAGTTTTTCTTTAATTACCTTAACAAGAGGGATAGAGTACCAAGATGGGAATCTATAGGTAGTGTGTAATTGTTTAATTGATACATGCAAATTGATTCTTTCACTCAGAACTTTGTAAAAGTGGTAAGTCGCATCACAAACATTTAGATCTTTAAATTTGTCATCCCAGTTTACCCCGGATAGATATTGATTTATACTTTCATAGTTAGCATTATGGAAGAGCTTTACTGTTCTAACTTGTGTTTTTATAAAACACTCATTCTTTACAAAAAAATTGATTAACAGTGAAATATGGTGAGTATCAATATGTCTGAGTGACATTACTTAGAACCAGGGAGGCAAGTCTGATTCAACCGGCGAAATCAAAACCCTCACGATTACCCATATCATGGATATAATTATTATATGGAGTTCTATAATATCTTTAGATGTCATAGAACTCCATATGATAATTAAATCCATGATATGGGTAATCACGAGGGTTGTGATTTCGCCGGTCGGACCAGACTTGCCCCCCTGGTCCAAGATTCTGTTTTTGAAATTCTTTATACCATTATATTGTTTGAGATCAGTGTATGATATGAAATCAATAATAGTTGTGCTAATATTGTCTGTATAGTTAGATGGCATAAATAACTTAGTAGATTGGACAAAAGACCATGTCATGTTCGGGCAATTGAAATCACCCACAACTATGAAATTGTCATTAGGGTTGTCTAATATGAGTTTAGATAGACTTTCGAAAAATGAATTTAAATCATTTTTAAAATTTACATCTGGGGGCAGATACAAGCAACAAAGGTTTACTTTGTTTTCCTGCTTGATTCTTACCCAGATATCCTCTGTATTAAAAAGCCAATTTGGATTTGCGTTGCCTGAAATATTTGATTTTGTTGCAATCAGCACTCCTCCGCCAAGTTTTTGACCAGAAAGACTGTAATGGTCTGTCCCTTCTAAATACATTGTATATTTTATCAAATAGTTCGCTATCATAAATGTGATTGTTTAGCCAAGTTTCAGTAAGGCAAATTACATCATAGTCATTAGAAAGAACGTTTGCATAAAATGTATGGGTTTTAGTTGGAAGATCTCTGACATTTTGATAGATGATGTCTAAAGTCATCTAAGTATATAGGAATTGAATATGAATGATATATATTTGAAACCTCAGTGGTTGGGAGATGCATTTGCAAGCATAAGGTTGGGAGATAAGAAGGGATGGATGGAATTTTTTCATTATTAATCAAAAATTCAGTGCAAATACAAATGTAAGTAATAACATATTTAAGTGTGAGTAAGTGTTAAAGGCAATAAAGTATCAACATTTTGTCCAACTGTCGACTTATTCAAGAAAACTTCGTTCTCTTAACATATTGACAAAGTTTCAACCCAAGATACGCAAGATTGAATGCAGGGTCAATATTTTCACGGTTTTTCCAACTTTGAAGTTAAAAAACACCAACTTAGAGGTTTCCCAGCATATATGTTCCGTATACGGATTTACTCAGAATTCAGAGTAGAACATTTAGTGTGTCTGTCTGTGTGTCCCCCCCCCTTATAACTTTTGATCCGCTCAATTTACAGAGCCCAAAATTTCAGAATATATAAATAGTTATAGGCCTACAAAACTTTTATACTCAGAATTCTGAATTATTGTTTCAGTCAGGGGTTATCAACTTTTGAATTTTTACTTTATTTTTCTATATTATCTCAGAAACCATTAAAGCTAGAATGCTAAAAATTGGTATGAACATATACAAAATCTCAAATTTGTTTTTTCAAAAAATTCCAGAGTTTCTCAAACATTTTTTATTTAGAAAAATATTTTTTTTTTATGATAAATTTATGTGTTTAACTGCCTATATTTCCAAAGTTTTTAAAAATATCGAAAAAAGCCGAAACACCCTAAACTAGATAATTTAATTTTATATAAAAAATTATGGCACTGTAGTAGTACATCTTAATTTTTTTTAACATTTGTTGTACTTAAAAATTGAATTTCGTGACGACATCGCTTCATACAGTTTGTATGGCAGTCGCCTATAGGTACAAATAATATATACATACATACATACCATCACGCCATGTCCCTTACGGGGTAAGCAGAGAGAATTGAGCGCCATACATCTAGCATACGTCAAAGTAGGCACCACAATTGCATTGTGTACTGCAATTTTGGCTTCCTTTGAGATGCTTGGGTCGGACATTACTGGTCTAAGTGCTCCGTTTATTCTATTCCCTGCCATAACTCTTCTTTCAATATCTTTATCGGGTCTTCCATTCCGTTCAAATAATATATGTAAGAAGACTTAATAGTTTGATACTTCATCTTCAAACATACATACACACCATCATGCTGTTTTCATATTCTGGGTAGGAAAAAAGGACTGACCTCCATACTATCCTATCTTGACATACATACCTATTTACATATGTTGTATAGAAAACGAAATATCTTAAAATATTCAATAATTTGGATTTATGAGTTTATAGTTTGGTACTTATTCTTCAACTATACATACCATCACTATCGACATTTGGATCTCATGTGTTACATGCAACTAGTTGAATATTTTTAGATATTTTGTTTTCTATACAACACATGTAGGTATGTATTGATAAAACTAACAAGTAAAACAACATTAAAAATAACAAAATCAAGACAATAAGTAATGAAACAAATAGAACACAGCTAAAATTAAGAACTACAATTAAAAATCTACATTAAAATCTAAAGTTAAAAATCATACAAATCTATAGAATCACAAATCTTAAAAATAAAATAACTTTTCAATTTGTAGTAGTGGTATTAATTTTTATAATTATAAAATTTTTATAATAACAACTTTATCATAGGCCTTTTCTAGGTCTATAAAGGCGCAGAAAAGTTTCTGATTTTTACCCAAAACCTTTTCTGTGACTATACGTAAAGAAAAAATTTGGTCTATACATCCTCTGCCGCCCACAAAAGCCCCTTGAGCATCCCAAATCTTGCTCTATGTAACCTTTCGTACTCTTTGATCCAGGATCCTTGAATACATCTTACCAACTGAGCTTAACAAACTTACGAGTCGCACGCAGTCGTACGCACTGAGCGCCGCGCACATCGTGGTAACCCATGTCCCATCTGAGTAAATGTCTTTCCACAGACACTGCATTCATGTGGTTTTTCACCCGAATGAGTTAGTTTGTGTCGTTTTAAACTTCCTATCCAAGAAAATGTCTTTCCACAGACACTGTATTCATGTGGTTTTTCACCTGAATGAGTGAGTATGTTTATTTAAATTATCTTTTCTAGAAAATTCATTTCCACAGACACTGCATTCGTGTGGTTTTTCACCCGAATGAGTTAGTTTGTGTAGTTTTAAACTTCCCATTTGAGAAAATGTCTTCCTACAGACACTGCATTCATGTGGTTTTTCACCCGAATGAGTTAGTTTGTGTTGTTTTAAATGTCCCATGAGAGTAAATTTATTTCCACAAGCACTGCATTCATGTGGTTTTTCACCCGAATGAGTTATTATATGTTTATTTAAATCATCTTTCTAGACACTGCATTCTTGTGGTTTTTCACCCGAATGAGTTAATTTGTGTCGTTTTAAATGTCTCATCTGAGTAAATGTCTTTCCACAGACACTGCATTCGTGTGGTTTTTCACCCGAATGAGTTAGTATATGTTTATTTAAATTATCTTTTCTAGAAAATTCATTTCCACAGACACTGCATTCGTGTGATTTTTCACCCGAATGAGTTAGTTTGTGTAGTTTTAAACTTCCCATTTGAGAAAATTTCTTCCTACAGACATTGCATTCATGTGGTTTTTCACCCGAATGAGTTAGTTTGTGTTGTTTTAAATGTCCCATGAGAGTAAATTTATTTCCACAGGCACTGCATTCATGTGGTTTTTCACCCGAATGAGTTATTATATGTTTATTTAAATCATCTTTCTAGACACTGCATTCTTGTGGTTTTTCACCCGAATGAGTTAATTTGTGTCGTTTTAAATGTCCCATCTGAGTAAATGTCTTTCCACAGACACTGCATTCGTGTGGTTTTTCACCCGAATGAGTTAGTATATGTTTATTTAAATTATCTTTTCTAGAAAATTTATTTCCACAGACACTGCATTCGTGTGGTTTTTCACCCGAATGAGTTAGTATATGTTTATTTAAATCATCTTTTCTAGAAAATTTATTTCCACAGACACTGCATTCATGTGGTTTTTCACCCGAATGAGTTAGTTTGTGTAGTTTTAAACTTCCCATTTGAGAAAATGTCTTCCTACAGACACTGCATTCTTGTGGTTTTTCACCCGAATGAGTTATTTTGTGTTGTTTTAAATGTTCCATCTGAGTAAATGTCTTTCCACAGACACTGCATTCTTGTGGTTTTTCACCCGAATGAGTTATTTTGTGTTGTTTTAAATGTTCCATCTGAGTAAATGTCTTTCCACAGACACTGCATTCGTGTGGTTTTTCACCCGAATGAATTAATTTGTGTCGTTTTAAATGTCCCATCTGAGTAAATGTCTTTCCACAGACACTGCATTCGTGTGGTTTTTCACCCGAATGAGTTAATTTGTGTCGTTTTAAATGGCCCGTTTGAGAAAATGTCTTTCCACAGACACTGCATTCATGTGGTTTATCACCCGAATGAGTTAGTATATGTTTATTTAAATCATCTTTTCTAGAAAATTTATTTCCACAGACACTGCATTCGTGTGGTTTTTCACCCGAATGAGTTAGTTTGTGTTGTTTTAAATGTCCCATGTGAGTAAATTTCTTTCCACAGACACTGCATTCATGTGGTTTTTCACCCGAATGAGTTAGTTTGTGTAGTTTTAAACTTCCCATTTGAGAAAATGTCTTCCTACAGACACTGCATTCATGTGGTTTTTCACCAGAATGAGTTATTTTGTGTCGTATTAAACTTCCTATCCAAGAAAATGTCTTTCCACAGACACTGCATTCGTGTGGTTTTTCACCCGAATGAGTTAATTTGTGTCGTTTTAAATGTCCCATCTGAGTAAATGTCTTTCCACAGACACTGCATTCGTGTGGTTTTTCACCCAAATGAGTTAATTTGTGTCGTTTTAAATGTCCCGTTTGAGAAAATGTCTTTCCACAGACACTGCATTCATGTGGTTTTTCACCCGAATGAGTTAGTTTGTGTAGTTTTAAACTTCCCATTTGAGAAAATGTCTTCCTACAGACACTGCATTTATGTGTTTTTTTGGCCAAATGAGTTAGTTTATGTTCGTTTAAATCTCCTTTTTGAGAAAATGTCTTCCCAGCGACGATCCAATCGTGATTCATATGTATGTTTAATTTGTCTTCATTTTCAACCACACAATGCCCTTCCATTTCATTTTTTAAATCTACTTCACATTCTTCAATTGGGAATTCAGGAAATTCTTCACCAATATATTTGTCAATCGAATGAATATATTCTTCTTTTATTAATATTTTTGCCTCTTGGATCACTGGGCTGTCCATTGTCTGAAAAATATTTATACAAAAGATAAATTAAAAAAACTTACTATATGTTGTTCCGTGTAAATGTAATATGGTAAGACATTAATAACCGTCTTACTTATAAACGTAAACTATCTATAGTACCTGGTAAAATGGGTGAAATAGCGTGATTTTTGAAAAAGTTTACTTACCTAGTTGTAACGCTTAAACCAAGACGAGCCGCTAAATATTGCGCTTACCCCCCACTCTACCGCTATAGTGTTGCCATAATTTTATTTAAATATATGCAAAGATATTAATGTATATACCTAGATGGAGTACTTGTCGAAAGGTGTGTCGAAATTCGCGGAAGTTTTTGCGCGCTGGTATGCAGAAGACTGATTTTTGTACGTTTTTCGGTACATTTTGCTCCTCGTGTTTTGTGAAAAATTCATCGTTATACATCATTTTATTAATTTTAATGGATGTATTTATTATACCAAGGACTTATTTAGTGTTTTGCGTTAATTAGAATCCCGATTTGTTTTTTATTTTAAGTTTGGTGTGATTTTTTTATTTTTTATTTACATTTGATGGTTGTATTGAGTTATTTCCAAGTTAAAAACAGTTTTTTTATGATATTTTTAGTGTTTACATTGATATCTAGAGACGGCGGAGAAAAATACTCGTCCCACGTTGGGACGCGAAATTGATATCTAGAGAAGGCGGAGAAAAATACTAGTCCCACGTTGGGACGCGAGTTTGATATAAGGAGGCTGGGAAGAAATATATTGGACCCATGTTGGGACGCGAAATTGACAACTAAAGAAGCTGAAAAACTTAATAAAAATAAACATTAAACTCTGCCCCTGAAAATAAAAATCAAATAAAACATAATCAGCTGCGATGGTCCTAAAAAAAACAAATACATACAAATACAGGCATGGTAAAATAATATGCTGCTGCTCTCGTAACGAGGCTGTTGAGGAAACACTTACACTACATATCACTTTTTATTAATTAAAAAAATAACTTAAAACTAGCTTAAATTCACCCCTCGTTGGTTATCTGGACCTGAAACACACTTATTCACTATTATGCGATTATTTAAGTTATTTTTATTCTTAAAAGTTATTTTTAATAGTAGGTAACTTAAACTATCTTAAATTCACCCCTCGTTGGTTATATGGACCTGAAACACACTTATTCACTATTATGCAATTATTTAATATATTTTTATTCTTAAAAGTTATTTTTAATAGTAACTTAAACTATCTTAAATTCACCCCCGATGATAGGTAGAGAACCTGAAAAGAACTTAATCACTACTTTATACAATTAGAAAAAAATGCTAAGGCCGTCCGATAGCCTAGCAAACTCGCACTCTCGCTCATGGAGTAGGGGGGGGGGGTGGTGAAACTGAAGAACCAACCCGTACCGCCGGGAAACAACCAAGATTCCAGGAATCTGCTTAATGCATTTTACATTTTAAATTTATTTTTAATAGAAACGACAATGCTTAAATATATGAACAAGGCCTGGGAGGCCGCTATAATCCGTTCCTAGAATTAACAGACGAAATACATTAGGCCGAAGCAAAACAATGGTTATTGGGTTTCTTTGATATCATAATGCATGGAAATACATCGATCACAATACCTATGGAAATATCAACATTAGTGGTTTAGTTTATTTACACAATAATTGTGATAGTTAAAAGGACTTTTAATTATATTTTACCTTAAAACGTTTTATGTGATCAGAGACCCAATACTTTCAAAATTGTGAGACCTAAGTTACTAGTTTTATGTAGGGGCAAGTAGTGTACCTTCGAACGCGTGTACCTTCAAACAATCTCTATAACTCGTAAATTGCAAAATAATTAATTAGGGGAACACTGTATTTACAAAGTTTTTTCTAATATAGCAACACTGTTTTAACGTCAAGTGCTTCGTTGACAGCGTGGGTTTATTAACTATCTTTGAAGAATTTTGATGCAAAAAGTAAGTTTTTCGTCAATATTTTGTACTTGTTTTACACAATTTAATGTACATAATTTATGAATTCTATTTATTAACCTGGGGCTTTAGTTAATACCCTACATTATGTAGCATTTTGTTTTGAAATGCATAACCTCAAAATATTTAAACTGACGATTCATTGTATTTATGGTCTGCGTGTACCTTTGAACAGAGTAGTGCGTGTACCTTTGAACAGTTCGAAGGTACACACGATACTCCCTTCTTAAGTACACACAACGTTGAATGTGTAGGTACATATTATGTAATAATGTGTTCTTTGTTTATTTTATTTTCTTTCTTCTCTTTTTCTTTACATATTTGTAGCCAAATAGTGCAAATCTTTTTGAAATTTTAAAATATTTAAGCACAACAAATAAATTATTATTATTATGTAGGTGTTATAGAGTATTTTTTTTTTCAGTGCCGAGGAGCAAAACTGGTGTAAAAAGAAATCCAATTTCTAATGAACACTTGGAAAAAGCTGTTGAAGAATGCCGAAAAGGAACATTAGTACGAAAAGCAGCAGAAAAATTTAATGTAAAGCCTACAACAGTATTTAAATATCTAAAATTATTAAAAAATCAAAACGATGTCCATATTGAGTCTCCTAATTACGCAGTTAAAAAAGTATTTATTCAAGAAGAAGAAAGGATGCTGTACGAATACATAAAACAATCAGCATTTTTGCATTATGGGATCACAACTACGGATATTAGAGTTTTGGCATACGATTTTTTGATTGCATTAAAAAAGGATTTACTAGATGATCAAAAAAAATTCCTCAATCCTGGATAAGGGAAAAAAAGGCAGGAAGAGATTGGTTAACATATTACAGGAAAAGGTTTCCTGACCTGAGTTTACGCAAACCTGAAGCCACTAGTCTTGGCCGAGCCACTAGTTTTAATCGAAGCAATATTCAGGCATTTTATCATAATCTCAAAACAATTATGCAACGTCATAATTTTCGTCCACAAGATATATACAATGTAGACGAAACAGGAATGTCAACAGTACACAAACCACATAAAGTTCTTGCACCGAAATCTATTAGACAATTAGGGAAGGTGACATCTGGTGAACGAGGTGAAAATATTACTATGATAAATTGAATAAATGCAGCAGGTGACAGAATACCTCCATTATTAGTGTTCCCAAGAGTATTTTTCAAAGACATGATGATGAAAAATGCTCCAGCGAGTGCAATTGGAGTTGCAAATAAATCTGGATGGTCTTGCACTAGCATTTTCATAAAATATTTGGAGCATTTCATAGCCAACAGCAAACCGACAAATGACTATCCTGTGTTATTAATTTTGGACAATCACGAGTCTCATATATCCATGGAAATCATTGATAAAGCTAAAAATAATAACATACACATTCTCACATTGCCTCCACATACATCACACCGGCTACAACCTCTAGATCGCTCCGTTTATGGACCGTTCAAAAACTTTTATAGCCGAGAATGCGATAATTTTATGATAAACAATCCGGGAAAAACAATAACGATCTACGATGTATCAGAAATAATGGCTAAATCATACCAGTCCGCATTTATTCCAAAAAATATAACAAACGGTTTCCGAGCTACTGGAATATGTCCCTTTTCTGACACCATTTTTACTGATGAGGACTTTTTGTCCTCATCTGTTACTGACAGACCAGAAGTTGTCAATGACAAAGATAAAACACCCAAACAAGAAGAACCAGCCTTATCCCAACCTCACAATCAGGAAGAGGCGAAGAGAAACGAAAATATAATTGATTTTCAAATTACTCCTGAAGTGGTTCGTCCTTTTCCTAAGGCTCCACCTAGAAAATTAAACCAGGTTCGAGGTGGTAGAAAGCAAGGAAAAACCAGAATATTAACTGACACTCCTGAGAAATTAGAGATTCTTAAAAAAACTCTGGAAATACAACAAAGAAAACTACCAAAACTTAAAATATCAGCAAAGACCACGAAGAAGCAAGAAAATTTGCCGACAACCAGTAAAAATATAAAAATACTCCAGGACATCACTTTGATTACTTGCAGCGAATGCAAAAAACTTTGTGACAAAAGCAAAGCAATCATATGTGATGCATGTAAGTGTTATTTTCATGAATCATGTATTCCAAAACTTCATAGGCATAACATTCCCATCAAAGAAGATAATGATGGTTTTCTGTGTCATAGATGTTTTAAAATTTCACACGATTCTACAGACTCGGACTCTTCTGTAGATTCTGAAACGCTTGCTCGAATTGCAAACAATAGTTTGATATAATAAATTCACGTAAAATATTTTAAATTTATTGTTTTTATAATACCTACATATTTGCATGACTTTTTATATTTCTTTTTATAAAAATGTGTAGAGTTATTTTATTTTATAAATAAATTTCTTATATACATCTGCGTGCGTTTTGTTGGAGTTTCCTGAATCTCTGTTTATGTTCGAAGGTACACATCATGGTATTCGAAGGTAAACACATGAGTGTACCTGTGAACAAAATATTAATGTTTCACTTAAATTATTATATCAAATAGGTTTTTGAGATTTTCTGAAACTAAAAATATATATTTGATAAATAAAATTATTGCGAATCCAATGATATATATATTATTCTAGTATGTTAAATGGTTATTAAGATATAAAAATATAAAGTCATTTTATAGCGATTTGTTCAAAGGTACACTACTTGCCCCTACCTATACCAAAATTTAAATAAATAAAGTTATTGTTTTTTTTTTCAATAAATTTTTGTTTAATATTCTACAAACCCCTTGAATTAATATTGTATTCTAAATCTGTTGCTGATAAAAGAAAGGGAATCCATTCTTATTTAGCTGTGATAAAAAATATGAACTCATTTTTCACATAGAGATGATATTGACTGCCATGGCACAGTAGTAAGCTTCTTCTTCTTTGTTGGCGTCCAGGGTTCGATTCCCGGTAGAGGAGAAATATATTTCTCACGTAGATCACTGGTTAGTTGAAAGAAATTGCCATTTGGCGATAAACTCGCCACTTAAATAGGGTGTAAGGAAGTGTTTAAATAAATAAAGAAAAATTATGAATTTTTATTCCTAGGGTTTTATTTCAGTACTTCGAGTTGGTAGATTAACCAATAAGCTACCAACAATGTATGAACCACCACACAAACAGGTAAAAAAGATAAAAATAAAACCAATGTTGGTATTTTTTACATTACAATACACACTAGTTACTTCCTTAATTGCTTTCTATTATTTTTTTAACTATTAACTCTTTTCGTTTAATAAATACGAAAATATCATGTCATACTCAACAATCTTCATACAAACCGCGTTTTTCTTGCCTATGAACTGTGCGAAAGAGACAACATTTTTTTGCCTCACTTCACCCATCTAGGTATATACATTAATAAGTTGACAAGTACTCCATCTAGGTATATACATTAATATCTTTGAATAAATGCCATGTAATAATAATAATTTTATTTTAAATAAAATTCATGTTATACCTATGGCAAGGAAATATTTAGCCTTGAAAAATTGTCAATTAGAAATTGAAGTTATACTCTAAAATGCTCTAGTTTCTACTGAAATACTCTGGTTTTGATTAAAATGCATGGGAAAATTGGCAAAAAATATGGAATTCTGTTTTCGATCGGACTACATATGTTCGTTAGGTTAGGCTCTGACATGAATATAATGTTCGTAAATGGATGAATAACACGGCTGAAAAAACCGAGCAGACCCGAAATTTGGCGCGGAAACGCGGAAACGCAAAATCACCAAATTCTTTATAACCACATACCTACCTAAGTAAAAGTATGAAAAAAAACAAAAAGTAGGGAGTTTTCACTTTATTATTTATTTATTTATTTATTTATTTATTATATATACGCCCTTAATAGGGCATTTACAAAAAAATACAGGATAAATAGAACAATGTAGGCATAACAAAATAACAATAAGTGTAAATACATCGATTATATAGGTACATAATAAAAAAACGTAAGTAGTTAAAGGAAGAACAATATAAAACAACATAATAAAAGAAAATAGAGGTAAATGATAAAAAAAACTAGACATAAAAGAAGAAAAAAAAATAAACAGTATTACATATTCAATTTAAACAACAAAAATAAACAAAGCAAAGTAAAAATCAAAAATTATAATATGCGTTAAGCATCCTTTTGAAACCATCTATAGTGTGTACATTAAATATATCAACAGCACTATATTGGTTTCCAAGGCGGTGCAATCTATGTATTGGTGAGTTAATGATAAAGTTATTTCGAAGATTCTCTATATGAAAAGGTGCATTTTGACGTGAAGCAAACCTTGTAGGTACTCTGAATTTTATCATTTCAACTAGGTCAGGGGTGTCCAATATACCGTTGATTATTTTAAATAAACAAATTAAATCACAAATCGTTCTTCTGTTTGATAATTTCGATAAATTTAAAATAATCATTAGAAAATCATAATTTAATTTTTCTAAAGGAATGGATAATTTATAATTTACAAATCTTAAAAATTTATGTTGAACCCTTTCGACCCTCAATGAGTGCACATTATAAAACGGCGACCATATAGTTGAATTATATTCAAGATTACTACGAACAAGTGATGTATATACATAGGGTTTTAATTGTATTAATAGATAATTAATTAATAATTTTAATTGTATTAATTGAGTAAGTTACTGATATAATTAAAGGAAACCAATAAGTATCTATATATTAATACGTGAAGCCTGTGCCAAAGATCCCTTGAATCAATATAATTCAACCCCAAGATTCAACCTCTGAATTATCTGAACAGAATTCAGAGGTTGAGCAATGAATATGCTAGTCAATGAATATGGATCTGTTTATAGGCAATATAAATATGTAATCACAGAAATACCCTACGGGTTAAATTACACTAATCGTGTTTAATTTTATTATTCATTATTCATACCGTTCTACCGTTTATTTGTTCATTTATTCCTACTTTCATTTGTTTTCTGTTTATTTTTTGGTTTAATTTTATTTATTTGTATGTATTTTTATATGTATTTTTTATAAGTTTCCCTTTGTATTTCTTCTTGCTTTATTTTCATGGTTTATTGATTGGATTTGTTTGTTTTTTTTATATATATTTTCACACATTATGTATGTACTATATTTTGTATCTTTTGAATTATTCTTGTAAATGGCAAACGCCGTTAATAAAATAAATAAATAAATAATTAAATGGTAGGTGTACGTAAACAATAATATCTACCTAGTGACTAGTTGCATGTAACACATGAGATCATTTTGGTATGTATGTCAAGATAGGACAGTATGGAGGTCAGTCCTCTTTTCCTACCCGGAATATGAAAACAGCATGATGGTTTTGTATGTATGTTTGGAGATTAAGTACCTATCAAACTATAAGGCTGGGGTGTTTCAACAAAAGTATAAGTTATAGTATAGTTAAAAGTCTACGTTTTAGTAAAAATGGGTAGTTTCATCTCTGGTATAGTTAAATCAAAAGTATAAATGTCTTACTTTAGTTGAAATTTATACTGTAGATTTTCGGCCGCTATAAGTAACGAGCGGATAAATATAACACATACCTCCCACTCTGCCGCTACTAGTAATGTTGCCATTCCATAATAAATAGTTTTACTTAAAATAAAATTCTTGTTATACCTGTGGCAATGATATATGGAATTGCCAAATGTACAACAGCTGTCAAAGTAGAAAGTATTTTATGGTCCACTGTTATCTTCATAGAATGTACCGCGGATAGTACAATAAATTATTACTATCACTTGCAGGATTTTCAATTTATTTTGTAGTTATATTATCACTAGGTAGATATTATTGTTTACGTACACCTACCATTTAATTATATTGATTCAAGGGCTCTTTGGCATAGGCTTCACGTATTAATATATAGATACTTATTGGTTTCCCATAATTATATCAGTAACTCACAATAAAGTGAAAACTCCCTACTTTTTGTTTTTTTTTTCATAATTTTACTTAGGTATGTGGTTATAAAGAATTTGGTGATTTTGCTTAGCAGCGTTTCCCCGCCAAATTTTCGGGTCTGCTCGGTTTTTGCGGCCGTGTTATTCATCTTACGCGTAATTCTCGAAAAAAGAATAAAAAGAAATCAATACACGTATGTTGGCTTTGTGGATCTAGAGAAGGCTTTCGACAAAGTAGAATGGAAGAAACTTTTTGAAATACTAGGTGGGATTGGTGTAAAGTATAGAGACAGACGTATCATCCAAGCTCTTTACAAAAACGAAGCCGCCATAATCAGATGTGGAAAAGAAGAAAAAGAGGCAAATATAAGACAAGGTGTGAGACAAGGCTGCTCTCTCTCTCCAATGCTTTTTAACGGCTATATTCAATGTGCGATAGATGAAATAAGAGAAGTAATGGAACATAGAAGAGGCATCAGAATCCATGGACAAAAGGTAGATATGATCAGATTTGCAGACGACATCGCTCTGATAACGGATAGTGAAGAAGAACTAAAAGAAACCTTAGAAACTATGGAGTTAGTCCTAAACGAAAAGTACAACATGAATATAAATAAGGATAAAACTAAGGTACTAACTGTAAGCAGGGATGAACGCCAAATGAATCTACTGATGTCTGGAGCTGCTCTCAAGAATGTGAAAGAATTTGTGTATCTAGGGAGTAGAATCACATGGGATGGCCGTTCAAGTAGAGAGGTGGACAGTCGCATTCACCAGGCAAAACTCGCCTTCAACAAAAAATCCAAGATGTTCGAGTCCAACAACATGGACCTTAAACTCCGAAAGGAACTAGTGAAGACATTTGTATGGAATATTTTGTTATATGGTTGTGAGACATGGTGCATAGGTGAAAGAGAACGCAAAAGATTGGATGCCTTCGAGATGTGGACCTATCGCCGAATGCTTGGCATATCTTGGAGGGACCATATAACAAATGATGAGGTTCTCAGCAGAATTAAGGAAACCAGGCACATGTCAAACACCATATCGAAAAGGCGTGCAAATTGGATAGGCCATGTGTTGCGACACGAGGATCTCCTACATATCATCTTAGAGGGAATGGTTGAGGGTACAACTGGCAGAGGGCGTCCCCGCCGGGAGTATTTAGAACAGGTGTGCCGCGACATGCATTGTACCTCTTACACGGAGATGAAAAATGTCGCTGAAGACCGAGCGGAGTGGAGGAGGAGATGCATCAATTTAATGCTGCCAACCAATCTTCAAGATTGAAACAAAAGAAGAAGAAGAAGAAGTTATTCATCTATTTACGAACATGTCAGAGCCTAACCTAACGAACATATTCCGATCGAAAACAGAATTCCATATTTTTTGCCAATTTTCCCATACATTTTAATCAAAACTAGAGTATTTCAGTAGAAACTAGAGTATTTTAGAGTATAACTTGGTATAACTTAAATTTCTGATTGTCAATTTTTCAAAGCTAAATATTTCCTTGCCATAGGTATAACATGAATTTTATTTAAAATAAAATTATTATTATTACATGGCATTTATTTAAATAAAATTATGGTAATACTATAGCGGTAGAGTGGGGGGTATGCGCAACATTTAGCCGCTCGTTAAAAGTAGTGGTACCGTGGCCGCGTTCTAAATCAGAGTGAATCGCTCTACCGGTGCGACCTGAAGTTGCAAAGAGAGCGACATTTGGGCGAAGTTTAATCCGAACGGTACTGAGCGATGTTGGGGTGACTTAAAATTACGCGGGCGCGGGAAATTTAAAATTACGAGTTTGGTGTTACTTCAGTTGTGTCACTTTAGTCAAAAATTATAATAAAATAGAGGTTGTATATTTTGTTTTGGTGTTTAACGGATGTTTTCATTATAATAACGAGGTAATAATTTATTAATTTTAAAAGTAGTAAACGTGTTGTGACAAGTGATTTGTATTATTCGTAAGAATTTAAGATTTTTTCTTGCGAACATATTTACATCAAAAAGTGATATTCGTTAAAAATGCGACTTATAATAGTTCTGCATCCACCCAACGAACATATCTCATAAAGTTCAGCAATATTGAGGTTCCCTGTCACCCATTGTGAATGTTATGTAAAAATAATTTGACAAACTCATTTCATGAAAATGGTGAAAATTTTCGTTACAAAATTTGAACACTTTATAGAATGACTTGTTAGTGAGGAGTTTAGCGTTGGCCACAACACACTCATTTATATAACTGTCTGTTCCCAGAATAAAATAAAATAAATGTCAGATTTGTCATAAAAAGGGATACAAGTGTTGGATCAAAGACATACATACATACCATCACGCCATGTCCCTCACGGGGTAGACAGAGAGAACTGAACGCCACTCACTTCTATCTTGACACACATAGTTTTCACGAACTTTTCGTGTTTTGGGCATTCAAAAATTGTTAATTTCCCTTAAAATGATAACCACTCATTAAAAATACATTATTTTCATAAAACAAAATACACTTACTGTTGATGTTTACTATTAAATAATGGCCTTCCACATTTCTTTGTGGTTGACCATTATTATCCATGATAAATTTGTATGAATTTACATCCATTGGATTTATTTTGTATGAATTTACATTTTTGTAAATTATAATTAATAAATTATTCAATAAATTAAATTAAAATCAAAAACCGCCAACGTTGGCTTTAGCTACCACTCGTATATTATATCGGTCCTATTGCTTTTTAATTTTTTGTTGTAAATAAATAATAAAATTAGTCTAAAACAGTAAAATAATAATAAATAGTCTTCATTTAACGCGATAAATAAAAAGTGCCAGTGGATTTTAACGTATAAATTGTAAATAAACGTATTTAAAATTTCATTTTGATAGGTCTCCAGTAACCAAGGTAAACAATTATTTGTTTTATAGGAAAATCTTAGATTATAGGAAAATATATTATAATGTCATATTAGATACGTAAATAAATATAGATAATTATTATTAGACCATAAATTTTATCTAATCTAATTAATATTTAATAATTTGATAATAACTATAATAATTAAAATTTGTATATGAAAATTAGGTAATAGTATGAAAATAAGAATTAATTTATTTAGGTTACTGGATTGTAGATAGTTATATTTGCCAACATAAAAATTCAATTCGTCTCCTATTGTTTTGTAGATTGATATTATTATCTAATTTGCAACCATCGGAGACGATAATAATAATAATAATTTGTCATCGGGTTTAAAGATGAACAATATTTTAGATAGCTTTAAACCTAGATTAACCAAGGCAGGCATTCCTAGACAGCGGTTAAAATGGACTAATGAGATTAATACGTTTTTAATAAATTCATATTTCTACGTAACTAAATAAGAGACAGATATGTTATTGTATAGGAAAAAATTACATTCACTTTTCTGTCAAAATTTTCCGGGAGTGACAGTTACTGAACAAAGAGTAGCCGATCAAAAAAGATCGATTTTTAAAAATAATTTAATTCCTCAAACAACATTAAATCAAATAAAATTAGAAGTAGGTGACAGATTGCAACGTGAAAATTTAGATTTTCAAAATATTAATGAAAATAATTTAGATGATAATAGTTTACAAAATATGACTGGGGATAATGTTATATTAGAAGAAAATTTAAATATATCATTAGAATTATCCAATCAAAATATATTTCTAAATATTAGGGAGTTAAATGTATCAAACATTAATTTCGTTGACGAAAACATTATAGCGTTAGCAAATTTATTAATTAATAATATAAATAGATATATAGATGTAGATCCTATAAATAGACCAAAATTATTTAAATTAAATGCGTCCAAAAAATTATCTAAATTAATATCCGACATAAATGATATAATTTTACCAAAAATAATACATGACAATATTATTTTTTTAGATTTACACACATTAATATATGCTAGCGCTATAACGGTTTATGAAGCTCTAGGCATTAAAATAAATTTAAATAATGAAAATTGTCATAGATATAAAAAACCTGATTGGCAAATTAGATTAGAAAGGGATGTAACGTTATTGAGAAGTAGTATTGCTAGGGTTATAGAATTCAAAAATGGGAATAGAAGTAGAAATATATTAAGACATGTAGGCAAAATTGGGGTAAATTTTGGATATAATAATGTACTTAGCTCAAATAACATACATACAATAAATGATTTATTAGATCTTTTAAAGCAAAAATTAGCAGTCAAATCTAGTAGACTTAAAAGATATAATTATATTTATAGTAAAAATAATAATAATAAATTATTTAAAAAAAATGAAAAATTATTTTATTCCAAATTAGATAGTCAAAATAGTAGTACTAATAATAATATAACATTAACCTCTGAATCAGATATTCGCGATTTTTGGTCCAAAATTTGGAGTAACGATATAAAACATAACAATTCGGGCCCATGGATAAAAGATGAGGAGCTGAATTTTGCTGATGTGGAGGAAATGAGTTTCTCTGAAATAACTTTAGATTTATTAACAAAAAATATTAAAAAATCTCATAACTGGAAAGCCACGGGTTGCGACGGAATAAATAACTTTTGGTATAAACGTTTCACTTCTTTACATCCACTTTTGGCTAAAAATTTATCAAAATTAATACGACATCCTCAAAATATTCCAAATTTTCTTATTAAAGGAATAACATATTTATTACCTAAAAATGAAAATATTAATAATCCTTCTCAATTTAGACCGATAACATGTTTACCTACGATTTATAAAATTTTAACTTCCTGTATGACGGATTTAATTTAGGCAATGGATATATATCTGAACAGAAATTGGTGTTGCCAGACACAAAAAAAAGTGTGGACAGCACTTAAAAAAAATATTCCAATTAATTCCTTGGTTGAATAATTGTAATAGAAACGGCTATAAACTAATGAAAAAAAAATCAAATAGCAAACGTACTAATTTCGAATAACTAAAAGGAACAGTACTTTCGTTTTTCTTAACATTTCCATAAATAAAAATAAACTGGCTTACTCTAATAATTACGAAACTGCCATTTAGTTTCTTTACTAACTTATTCATCTCTATTTTTGTCTGTTGCATCTCAATATTTAAATAAATACAAAATACAAATAAACTTAGACAAACTAGCATAATAGCGAAACTGTCATTTATATAATTTATTTTTAAAATTCAAATATGTCAAATTTACCATTCAACCGGCATATATATTCAAAGTTTCTGTGAAAACATCACAAGTGGGCACTTTGTTACAGTTATTAATGTAGGAAAATGGCATTTTGTTCAATCAGAGTGTATACAAATCTTCATCAGAGAATAAAAACGGGATAACAATTCATTTACGGTAATTACGTATAAACATTTTTAAATTCTATTTTCGTTTGAGAAGGAATATTTCTGTGAATAGGAGAGATGAGCGGTCGCCCATATTGGCCAGTATTGGAACTGCCGTAGGCGTATTTACTTTTAAAATCAATTTGACAATCGAACCAAGTTTTGACGAGAGGTCTTATTACGTGTCAACAGTTTTCATAGAACATAAATTAGAATTATGCCTTGTAATTTAGGAAACTAAATCATATAAGTTTTAAATAAACACCTAAACAAAACTGTTTTTAATTATTATAGCCATACAATGTTTGATAAAAAAAATCGATCGACCGGCCAAGAACCGACATAAAAAAAACAGCTGATAGCTGTCAAACGAAAAATCTGTGTCGACAAATAGACACTTTTGTCAACATTTGATGTGTTACCATAATAATCCTTACTTACGTTCGTAGAAGTTTGTGTGTTGCCATACATTTGTGCTTAGAAATTACTGGGTTGCCATATAAAAAATACTGGGTTGCCATATAAAAAAATAAATCTGTCTGTAGGAATTACAGCTACGTTTAATTTATAAACACGTAGATGAAAAAAATATTTTATCGGAAGAACAAAAAGGATGTCGTAGAAAATATTTAGGATGTAAAGAACAACTAATAATTGATTCAGTAATTCTTAAACAAATACAAACTAAAAATCGTAATTTACATGTAGGATATATTGATTATAAAAAAGCTTTTGATAGTGTACCGCACTCGTGGCTTATACAAATATTAGAAATATACAAAATTAGCCCAATTTTAATAAACTTTTTAAAATGTATTATGTTAGGCTGGAATACAGATTTAAAAATAAATTTAAATTCTAATAAAATATCTATTCCAGGAATTAAAATTAAACGCGGAATTTTTCAGGGAGATTCATTGAGTCCACTTTGGTTTTGTTTAGCTCTTAATCCGCTTTCTAAAATGTTAAATGAATCTAAGTATGGAATAAAAATTAACGGTCATCCACGGTCTAATATTAAAATTTCGCACTTAATATATATGGATGATATAAAAGTATATGCTAAATCTGATTCAGAATTGGAAAAAATGATTAGGATAATAAAAGCATTTTCAGATGATATTAGAATGTCTTTCGGTTTAGATAAATGTAAAACTTTACATGTCGAAAAGGGTAAAATACTAGAAATGGGTGGTGATATTCAAAGAAATTTTCAAATAGATAGTTTGAAAGGGTTGGAGGTTTATAAATATCTAGGTTATCCGCAGTCTAACAAATTAGACCACACGAAAATAAAATTTGATATTAATATAAAATTTAAAGATAGAATTACGAAAATATTAAAATGCAATCTGTCAGCTAAAAACTTAACTAAAGCTATTAATACTTGGGCAATACCGATATTGACATATTCTTTTGGAATTATTAAATGGTCAAAAACAGATTTAGATAGTTTAGAAAGAACAATTAGAACGCGTTTAACTAAATTTCGTTGTCATCATCCTAATTCCGCGATTGAACGAATCAATTTGCCTAGGAATTTAGGAGGTAGGGGTATAATAAAAATAACATCGTTACATAATAATCAAATTGAATCGCTAAAAACTTTCTTTCACAAAAAATCTGATAGTTCTTTAATGCATAAAGTAATCTGTGAGGCGGACAAAAATTTAACAACATTAAATTTAAATTACGAGAATGCCAATAACAATATTATAAATATAAATGACGACCTTCTAAATTCGTGGCTAAATAAAATAATTCATTCTATACATCCAAAATTTCTCAACCAACCTTATGTTGACAAAATTTGGTCAAACAAATGGTTGAGTATTGGTGATTTGGACGCGGATTTAGAAGGTTTTATAATAGCAATTCAGGATAGAGTAATAAAAACTAAAAATTATCAAAAATATATAATAAAAGACATAAATGTAGATGATGATAGTTGTAGGAAATGTTTGGCTTTTCCAGAAACAATCGATCATATAATATCGGGCTGTTCTTTTCTCGCGCAATCAGAATATACATTTAGACATAACCAAGTAGCAAAAATAATACATCAAAATTTAGCTATTAAATATAAATTAATTGACGCGATAAACATAAAACCATATTATGAATATGATCCGATTTCATTTTTAGAAAATAATAATATTTCGCTTTATTACGATAAAACAATATTAACTGACCGGTCAATTCAACATAACAGACCCGATTTAATAATACATGATAAAATTAAAAAAATAACATATATTTGCGACGTGGCTATTCCAAATTCTAGTAATATTATAAAAACTTTTGATGAAAAAATTAGAAAATACACCGCTTTAGGTAATGAGATTAAAAGACTTTGGCATTCTCGTAAAATAATAATATTACCGTTCATTATTTCAGCCACTGGCATTATTCCAAAATCGTTAATCCGTAATTTAGAAATTATAGATTTATCGAAAAATTTAATAATAAAAATGCAAAAAACGGTAATTATGAATACATGTAGAATCGTTAAAGATTTTTTAAACGTTAATATTCGGGAATCAGTAGGGTTGTTAGGTAGTATAGAGACCTCCTCAGAGCCTAATCCTTTGATATGTTAAGTATCTGGATGGGTGAACCATTCCCAATTGAAAGCTTGATGATGCGTTTGTTGCATTTTATTTTGCTCTTTTAAATAATTTACAATTTACGCATTGATCTGCTAATTCTTTTGAGGAAGTGTATAATGGTAATAATAATAATTGAGTGTTATTATTTGTAGTGCTTAATTGTTATTAATATCATTAGTAAATCGGCCAGCGCCGTAAAAAAAAAATACAAATAAAACCAACTAAAACCATACCAAACTAAAAGTGTTGACGGCTATGTTAAAAATTATAAATTGCCGCCAAATAAAATGTGACTTTGACTATGCGAAAATTCATAAATCCCGCCAAAAAATTTAAAAATTTGACAGGAGCGACATTCACCCTACTATTTCATCGAGCGACTTTGGTGCGAGTCAACCGTGATTCCGAACGGGCAGAGTGAATCGCCGCGCGAATCGCTCGATGAATTCCGAACGCTTAGGATGACGCTCTAACATCGCCGAGCGTCTTTCCGAACGCTACCCGTATATTTTATCAGCTCGTTTTCCTGACAGCTGTCAAAGTCAAATTACTCACTAATAAATTCATAAACCCTGCTGCTATTCTTCACCTTGTAAACAATAACAAATATCACGTGATTTTGACAGATGTCAGTTTAAGTGGCTATTTTACACCCTATGTTTGTAAACAATAACAAATATCACGTGATTTTGACAGATGTCAGTTTAAGTGGCTATTTTACACGGCTGTGGCTATTCTACACCATTATTATTGTTATTATTTTTTAAAATAATAATAATAATAAACTGATTTTTCTATGGATTTGGCCATAGTGAATTTTTCCTATAGATAATTGTAAAACCTTGTAAATCTTTATCTTGGCTAGTTACCGTATTCACACAAGAGCTATAAAATATACATGAAATGACGAAAACTCATACAAACGTCAAACATGTAAGTTCTCAGCCTTTTTGATATTTTCTTGCTGAGATTTTAAAACTTAATTTTAATTTGAAAAATTGTTCTGTAACTATCTTCTTTTGTTTCTGGAAGTCATATAACTAATAAAATCCATATTGTTATCAATTTGTGTCTGTATAATTTCAGGTTACGAATTATTTTGCGCTGCAATTTCATCAAATGTCTTCAAGATTCAATACTTTAATTTAAGTAGCACCACACGTTTTACTCCATTGAAGTGGCTTCCTGTTCTTGCAAACATACCTCAGCTAACAATGATGTCCCATCTAAGAGTCCGCACAGAATTTCTTCCAGGAACCCAGTTACAAAACTTGGACGTGGCACAATGACTGGAAGAACATCAACCTATATGTCAATAGGTACATGGGTACTCCAACGGTGGTACCTCTAGGTTTGGATCTGCCATGAAGGCTGTGGACCTCTCTAAATAGGATCCGCGCTGGACATGGACGTTGTAACTACCTCATGGAAAAGTGGGCATTGTTTCATCCGCACAATGCTATTGCGGCCGTCTCTTCCAAATGATACAGCATATTATATTGCAAGAATGTAGCGTACAGCTCTCGACCTGAATATCTGATCATATTTTATTTTTAAAATGCTATTGTTAATATATTTTTTGTGATTATTTTATTTCTTCCCACAGAAATTGCACTCATATTGTTTTTCGCCTGAATGAGTCTGTTTATGAGCGTTTAAAGATTGTCTTTGAGCAAATGTCTTCAAAGATCGTGGTCGAGAGAGTTTCTCCACCGATACTGCATTCATGTTGGTTTTCGTCTGAATGACTTGATGTAGTATTAATTCCATGACTTCCCACAAACTTTACATTCGTGTGGTTTTTTACCCGAATGAGTTTTTTTGTGTACTTTACGATTTGAGAGAATGTCTTTCCACAGATATTGCATTCAAATGGTTTTTCACATAAATGGTTAGTTTGTGTTTTATTAAATTTCTTTCTAGAAAGAATGTCTTTCCGCAAATATTGCATTCATTTGGTTTTCGTCTTGATGTGTTCAATTTGTTTTTTTTTTTTTATCAAAATGAGTTTGTTTTTTCAAAGATCCTGTTCCACAGAAAGTTTTTATACAAACATTGCATTTATGTGATTTTTCACCCGAATGAGTTAGTAGAATATGTTTGTATGAACCTCTCATCTCGCCTTCCCATAGACATTGCACTCTTATGATTTTTCACCCAATTAAGTTTGTTTTCTCAGACAATGGAAGAAGTATATTTGTCTTTTATAAACCTTTCGTTTCATTTGACTCAAAAGAGAAATTAGCTGGTTAATTAACAGAATTTTATAAATAATGTTAATAAAATTACCAATTCTGCAAGGAACTTAAGGAAGTTTTTACAATACGAATATTTAAAATTAAGTATACTATTTTATAAAAAAATATAAATTATACTATTATACACACCACAACTTAACATGTATTTTGTATTTATTTCTAAATAAATCATGACTTTGTAATAATTTAATGTTTTTTTTTCTATGCACTCATAATTATGTAATAGGGTAGGTAGTTATTTGGTAAAGTAAAAAACAAGACATTATATAGGTAAATAGTATTTAGTTTTATTAAAAACATATCTATAAAATCCCGATACATAAAAATAGAAACAGGATTATACGGAATACTATTTGTGAAAAATTAAGTAAGACAAATTATTAAAGACAATTCAATATATCGAAGAAGCTTTTAAGAGTTTTTTTTTTACCACTGAATATCTATTGGGGTAGACAGATAATCGAACACCACACAATCCTATTTTGACTTGCATTATTTGAATTTTTTCAACTGAATGAGGAAGTATATGTTTAATTAAAGCTACTTTTCGTGAGAATGTCTTCCCACAGACATTGCAATTTTGGTTTTTCTCCCGAATGAGTTTGTTAATATGCTTTCAAATGTTCCGCTCGAGCTAGATTATGTACTTTCAAATGTTCCTCTCAAAAGAATTTCTTCCCACAGACATTGTATTCATATGGCTTTTCACCCTAATATTTTTTTTTGTTCATTCGCATTACCTATTCGACTGTTTCTCTTCCCACAGACGTTGCATTTATATGGTTTTTCACCCAATGAGTTAGTGTATGTTCTTTCAAACTTTTCTTATGAGATAAATTCTTTCTACAGATACCTACTACATTTATGTGGTTTTTCACTCGAATGAGCCGGTATATGCTTGTAAAAATCTCGTTTTTGAGAGAATAACTTTCCACAGACATTGCATTCATGTGGCTTTTTAACCAATTTTTTTTAATGAATTTGTTCTTGTTAAACAAGTACATATACATCTTCCTACATTCCCTAAACTAAGCATAAATGCTGCTTGTGCTATAGGTGAACGAAATCGGTCGAAGCAGGATTCGAACTCGCGACCACTGGAATGTACATTCAAATTTCCAATTCGAGAGAATGTCTTCCCACAGATATTGAAGTTAAGGCGGTGTGGCCAACTAAAGGCCAGTGTGTGCCTATTACCAATTGGGTAGGTCAAATAAAATTAGTAACCAGAGGGGTTTACTTATATATATCATTAGAATCCTTAGTTAGGTTCTATATTTTTAGACTCCAGAAGGGAAATTAATGCAGAATGAACTTCTTGTTGTGACTTGCTGGAAGAGAGGTCACCAGAACAGAAACTGTTCGCTTAAATAGAGTGCGAACTCTATTAAGTATTATAAAAGGTTCCAACAAGTCACAATCAAGTTAAAGTATTTATAACAGGGTAAAGTCAGAGTAGAGATGAGAAATAACAATTTAAATTCAGACTTAATTGGATTAAATTCATTTTATAAAATCAAAAGATCCTGTAAAAAAATCATTTTTAACGAATAATGGTCTCTTCCTTCCTTTTATTTTTATTATTTTATTTTATTATTTTATTACTTTTCCTTTTGTTTTTGTTCTTACTCTATTGTGTTTTTCGGGTTTTCTTCTATATGTTTTTTTTTTTGTTGTTGTTTTTATTCTAGTGTTGTTTTGGATCTATCAAAACATTTTTATCTTGTCAAACCAATTTCATTTCTTTTTGTCATTGTTGGTTAGTTTAAGTTAGCACATATATTGTATGATATAGAAACCCACTGATAACCACATATGGTTAGTGGGATCTTTTATAAATGAAATTATGTTGAAAAAATAAATAAATAAATAAAAAAAAAAAAATAAAAATGTTAACTTACAAATTTGTATTTAGCACTATCATAGATTTTATAAATAAGAAAAATAACAATTTTCACTCGCGTATAAAACTTTAGCAGGTCGATGATTTCGCTAGGAAGTTTGACAGGTAAAGAGATAATGTACCCCCTGTTGTTTTGTTTATATACTCATTATTTGGGTACTTAGGGTTCATTGAACTGTCGTCTGTAAAACAGCCTTTAGGGTATATCAGTATGAATAATTAATTATTGTTGTATACCTAAAGAGAAAGTAACACCTTTAAGTCATTACCCTTTGGTGATTGTTTTGACTGATTAATTTACTTGTGACAGAAATACCATGTTTGATGTAGGTATTTCTGCCACAAAGTAATGTTTTTCCCACTAAATTAATTAGTTTTATTATGTTCATTTAAATTTCCTTTTAGAGAGAATGTCTTCCACAGACATTGCACTCATATGGTTTTTCACACAAATCTATGCTATCTTAAAAATTCTTTTTGAGATAATGTTTTCCCACAGACAGTGCATTCATGTGGTTTTTCGCCTAAATGAGTTACTCAATGTAGTGTTAAATTCCATGTGTGATAGAATATCTTCTCACAAACAATACATTCGTGTGTTTTTCATCCAAATGATTTTTTTTTCAAAGATCCGGTTCCAGAGAAATTTTTCCCACAAACATTGCATTTATGTGTTTTTTTTTCATCCAAATGTACTCTCCTTTGAGAGTATGATTTCCCACAGGCATTGCTCTCATACACTCAAATGACTTAATTTCGAAAGTTCAAACACTTATATAAAAAACACTATAAATCTTAATAATTTTAGGTATTTTATTTTGATAATCGATTCTTCTGATACATTGAGTAGCTTGTAAAATCCAGAATATAACCTCGAAGATATTGATAACTTTCAACCTTTTACATAACTTAAGTGAAATTTAAATGTAAATACTTATAAAACTTCACTATATTATTATAAAATTATATGTATTTATAAAAATATACTTCGTTTGTATACTTAAGAGGAAATGAAGGACGGTTTATCAATTGTTTACAAAAAATGGTTAGATTTAACCACATGGACTGTCATCTGACAGTATCTGTCTCTGTCTTAATCATCTGTCTCTGTCATATTTCAAAAACACATGATATTTGTTATTGTTTACAAACATAGGGTGTAAAATCCCTGCTGCTATTCTTCACCTTGTAAACAATAACAAATATCACGTGATTTTGACAGATGTCAGTTTAAGTGGCTATTTTACACCCTATGTTTGTAAACAATAACAAATATCATGTGTTTTTGAAATATGACAGAGACAGATGATTAAGACAAAGACAGATACTGTCAGATGACAGTCCATGTGGTTAAATCTAACCATTTTTTGTAAACAATTGATAAACCGTCCTTCATTTCCTCTTAAGTATACAAACGAAGTATATTTTTATAAATACATATAATTTTATAATAATGTAGTGAAGTTTTATAAGTATTTACATTTAAATTTCACTTAAGTTATGTAAAAGGTTGAAAGTTATCAATATCTTCGAGGTTATATTCTGGATTTTACAAGCTACTCAATGTATCAGAAGAATCGATTATCAAAATAAAATACCTAAAATTATTAAGATTTATACTTAGTGTTTTTTATATAAGTGTTTGAACTTTCGAAATTAAGTCATTTGAGTGTATGAGAGCAATGCCTGTGGGAAATCATACTCTCAAAGGAGAGATTTATAGTATTACATTCGGATGAAAAAAAACACATAAATACAATGTTTGTGGGAAAAATTTCTCTGGAACCGGATCTTTGAAAAAAAAGTCATTTGGATGAAAAACACACGAATGTATTGTTTGCGAGAAGATATTCTATCACACATGGAATTTAACACTACATTGAGTAACTCATTTAGGCGAAAAACCACATGAATGCACTGTCTGTGGGAAAACATTATCTCAAAAAGAATTTTTAAGATAGCATAGATTTGTGTGAAAAACCATATGAGTGCAATGTCTGTGGAAGACATTCTCTCTAAAAGGAAATTTAAATGAACATAATAAAACTAATTAATTTAGTGGGAAAAACATTACTTCAATATCTGTGGGAAGACATTCTCTCGAATTGGAAATTTGAATGTACATTCCAGTGGTCGCGAGTTCGAATCCTGCCTCGACCGATTTCGTTCACCTATAGCACAAGCATTTATGCTTAGTTTAGGGAATGTAGGAAGATGTATATGTACTTGTTTAACAAGAACAAATTCATTAAAAAAAATGGTTAAAAAGCCACATGAATGCAATGTCTGTGGAAAGTTATTCTCTCAAAAGCGAGATTTTTACAAGCATATAACCGGCTCATTCGGGTGAAAAACCACATAAATGTAGTATCTGTAGAAAGAATTTATCTCATAAGAAAAGTTTGAAAGAACATACAGGAACATACACTAACTCATTGGGTGAAAAACCATATAAATGCAACGTCTGTGGGAAGAGAAACTGTCGAATAGGTAATGCGAATGAAAAAAAAGAAAAGCCATATGAATACAATGTCTGTGGGAAGAAATTCTTTTGAGAGGAACATTTGAAAGTACATAATCTAGCTCGAGCGGAACATTTGAAAGCATATTAACAATCTCATTCGGGAGAAAAACCATAATTGCTATGTCTGTGGGAAGACATTCTCACGAAAAGTAGCTTTAATTAAACATATACTTCCTCATTCAGTTGAAAAAATTCAAATAATGTAAGTCAAAATAGGATTGTGTGGTGTTCGATTATCTGTCTACCCCAACAGATATTCAGTGGTCAAAAAAAAAACTCTTAAAAGCTTCTTCGATATAGGTATTGAATTGTCTTTAATAATTAAAAATTTGTCTTGCTTAATTTTTCACAAATAGTATTCCGTATAATCCTGTTTCTATTTTTATGTATCGGGATTTTATAGATATTTTTTAATAAAACTAAATACTGTTTACCTATATAATATCTTGTTTTTTACTTTACCAAATAACTACCCTATTATATAATTATGAGTGCATAGAAAAAAAACATTAAATTATTACAAAGTCATGATTTATTTATAAATAAATAAAAAATACATGTTAAGTTGTGGTGTGTATAATTTATATTTTTTTATAAAATAGTATTCTTAATTTTAAATATTCGTATTGTAAAAACTTCCTTTAGTCCCTTGCAGAATTGGTAATTTTATTAACATTATTTATAAAATTCTGTTAACTAACCAGCTAATTTCTCTTTTGAAACGAAAGGTTTATAAAAGACAAATATACTCCTTCCATTGTCCGAGAAAACAAACCTAATTGGGTGAAAAATCATATGAGTGCAATATCTATGGGAAGGCGAGATGAGAGGTTTATACAAACATATACTAACTCATTCGGGTGAAAAATCACATAAATGCAATGTTTGTATAAAAACTTTCTGTGGAACAGGATCTCTGAAAAAACAAACTCATTTTGATAAAAAAAAAAAATTGAACACTACATCTAGACGAAAAACCAAATGAATGCAATATTTGCGTAAAGACATTCTCTCTAGAAAGAAGTTTTAAAACACAAACTAACCATTTATGTGAAAAACCATTTGAATGCAATATCTGTGGAAAGACATTCTCTCAAATCGTAAAGTACAAAAAAAACTCATTTGGGTAAAAAACCACACGAATGTCAAGTTTGTGGGAAGTCATGGAATTAATTCTACATCAAGTCATTCAGCCGAAAACCAACATGAATGCAGTATCGGTGGAGAAACTCTCTCGACCACGATCTTTGAAGACATTTGCTCAAAGACAATCTTTAAACGCTCATAAACAGACTCATTCAGGCGAAAAACAATATGAGTGCAATTTCTGTGGGAAGAAATACAATAATTACAAAAAATATATTAACAATAGCATTTTAAAAATAAAATATGATCAGATATTCAGGTCGAGAGCCGTACGCTAGATTCTTGCAATATAATATGCTGTATCATTTGGAAGAGACGGCCGCAATAGCATTGTGCGGATGAAACAATGCCCACTTTTCCATGAGGTAGTTACAACGTCCATGTCCAGCGCGGATCCTATTTAGAGAGGTCCACAGCCTTCATGGCAGATCCAAACCTAGAGGTACCACCGTTGGAGTACCCATGTACCTATTGACATATAGGTTGATGTTCTTCCAGTCATTGTGCCACGTCCAAGTTTTGTAACTGGGTTCCTGGAAGAAATTCTGTGCGGACTCTTAGATGGGAGGTATGTTTGCAAGAACAGGAAGCCACTTCAATGGAGTAAAACGTGTGGTGCTACTTAAATTAAAGTATTGAAACTTGAAGACATTTGATGAAATTGCAGCGCAAAATAATTCGTAACCTGAAATTATACAGACAGAAATCGATAACAATATGGATTTTATTAGTTATATGACTTCCAGAAACAAAAGAAGATAGTTACAAATCAATTTTTCAAATTAAAATTAAGTTTTAAAATCTCAGCAAGAAAATATCAAAAAGGCTGAGAACTTACATGTTTGACGTTTGTATGAGTTTTCGTCATTTCATGTATATTTTATAGCTCTTGTGTGAATACGGTAACTAGCCAAGATAAAGATTTACAAGGTTTTACAATTATCTATAGGAAAAATTCACTATGGCCAAATCCATAGAAAAATCAGTTTATTATTATTATTATTATTTTAAAAAATAATAACAATAATAATGGTGTAGAATAGCCACAGCCAAAATAGCCACTTAAACTGACATCTGTCAAAATCACGTGATATTTGTTATTGTTTACAAACATAGGGTGTAAAATAGCCACTTAAACTGACATCTGTCAAAATCACGTGATATTTGTTATTGTTTACAAGGTGAAGAATAGCAGCAGGGAAAATAGCCACTTAAACTGACATCTGTCAAAATCACGTGATATTTGTTATTGTTTACAAGGTGAAGAATAGCAGCAGGGATTTTACACCCTATGTTTGTAAACAATAACAAATATCATGTGTTTTTGAAATATGACAGAGACAGATGATTAAGACAGAGACAGATACTGTCAGATGACAGTCCATGTGGTTAAATCTAACCATTTTTTGTAAACAATTGATAAACCGTCCTTCATTTCCTCTTAAGTATACAAACGAAGTATATTTTTATAAATACATATAATTTTATAATAATATAGTGAAGTTTTATAAGTATTTACATTTAAATTTCACTTAAGTTATGTAAAAGGTTGAAAGTTATCAATATCTTCGAGGTTATATTCTGGATTTTACAAGCTACTCAATGTATCAGAAGAATCGATTATCAAAATAAAATACCTAAAATTATTAAGATTTATAGTGTTTTTTATATAAGTGTTTGAACTTTCGAAATTAAGTCATTTGAGTGTATGAGAGCAATGCCTGTGGGAAATCATACTCTCAAAGGAGAGTACATTCGGATAAAAAAAAACACATAAATGCAATGTTTGTGGGAAAAATTTCCCTGGAACCGGATCTTTGAAAAAAAAATCATTTGGATGACAAACACACGAATATATTGTTTGTGAGAAGATATTCTATCACACATGGAATTTAACACTACATTGAGTAACTCATTTAGGCGAAAAACATTATCTCAAAAAGAATTTTTAAGATAGCATAGATTTGTGTGAAAAACCATATGAGTGCAATGTCTGTGGAAGACATTCTCTCTAAAAGGAAATTTAAATGAACATAATAAAACTAATTAATTTAGTGGGAAAAACATTACTTCAATATCTGTGGGAAGACATTCTCTCGAATTGGAAATTTGAATGTACATTCCAGTGGTCGCGAGTTCGAATCCTGCTTCGACCGATTTCGTTCACCTATAGCACAAGCAGCATTTATGCTTAGTTTAGGGAATGTAGGAAGATGTATATGTACTTGTTTAACAAGAACAAATTCATTAAAAAAAAATTGGTTAAAAAGCCACATGAATGCAATGTCTGTGGAAAGTTATTCTCTCAAAAACGAGATTTTTACAAGCATATACCGGCCCATTCGAGTGAAAAACCACATAAATGTAGTAGGTATCTGTAGAAAGAATTTATCTCATAAGAAAAGTTTGAAAGAACATACACTAACTCATTGGGTGAAAAACCATATAAATGCAACGTCTGTGGGAAGAGAAACTGTCGAATAGGTAATGCGAATGAACAAAAAAAAATATTAGGGTGAAAAGCCATATGAATACAATGTCTGTGGGAAGAAATTCTTTTGAGAGGAACATTTGAAAGTACATAATCTAGCTCGAGCGGAACATTTGAAAGCATATTAAAAAACTCATTCGGGAGAAAAACCAAAATTGCAATGTCTGTGGGAAGACATTCTCACGAAAAGTAGCTTTAATTAAACATATACTTCCTCATTCAGTTGAAAAAATTCAAATAATGTAAGTCAAAATAGGATTGTGTGGTGTTCGATTATCTGTCTACCCCAATAGATATTCAGTGGTAAAAAAAACTCTTAAAAGCTTCTTCGATATATTGAATTGTCTTTAATAATTTGTCTTGCTTAATTTTTCACAAATAGTATTCCGTATAATCCTGTTTCTATTTTTATGTATCGGGATTTTATAGATATGTTTTTAATAAAACTAAATACTATTTACCTATATAATGTCTTGTTTTTTACTTTACCAAATAACTACCTACCCTATTACATAATTATGAGTGCATAGAAAAAAAAACATTAAATTATTACAAAGTCATGATTTATTTAGAAATAAATAAAAAATACATGTTAAGTTGTGGTGTGTATAATTTATATTTTTTTATAAAATAGTATACTTAATTTTAAATATTCGTATTGTAAAAACTTCCTTAAGTTCCTTGCAGAATTGGTAATTTTATTAACATTATTTATAAAATTCTGTTAATTAACCAGCTATTTTCTCTTTTGAGTCAAATGAAACGAAAGGTTTATAAAAGACAAATATACTCCTTCCATTGTCTAAGAAAACAAACTTAATTGGGTGAAAAATCATAAGAGTGCAATGTCTATGGGAAGGCGAGATGAGAGGTTCATACAAACATATTCTACTAACTCATTCGGGTGAAAAATCACATAAATGCAATGTTTGTATAAAAACTTTCTGTGGAACAGGATCTTTGAAAAAACAAACTCATTTTGATAAAAAAAAAAACAAATTGAACACATCAAGACGAAAACCAAATGAATGCAATATTTGCGGAAAGACATTCTCTCTAGAAAGAAATTTAATAAAACACAAACTAACCATTTATGTGAAAAACCATTTGAATGCAATATCTGTGGAAAGACATTCTCTCAAATCGTAAAGTACACAAAAAAACTCATTCGGGTAAAAAACCACACGAATGTAAAGTTTGTGGGAAGTCATGGAATTAATACTACATCAAGTCATTCAGACGAAAACCAACATGAATGCAGTATCGGTGGAGAAACTCTCTCGACCACGATCTTTGAAGACATTTGCTCAAAGACAATCTTTAAACGCTCATAAACAGACTCATTCAGGCGAAAAACAATATGAGTGCAATTTCTGTGGGAAGAAATAAAATAATCACAAAAAAATATATTAACAATAGCATTTTAAAAATAAAATATGATCAGATATTCAGGTCGAGAGCCGTACGCTACATTCTTGCAATATAATATGCTGTATCATTTGGAAGAGACGGCCGCAATCGCATTGTGCGGATGAAACAATGCCACTTTTCCATGAGGTAGTTACAACGTACATGTCCAGCGCGGATCCTATTTAGAGAGGTCCACAGCCTTCTTGGCAGATCCAAACCTAGAGGTACCACCGTTGAAGTACCCATGTACCTATTGACATATAGGTTGATGTTCTTCCAGTCATTGTGCCACGTCCAAATTTTGTAACTGGGTTCCTGGAAGAAATTCGGTGCGGACTCTTAGATGGGACATCATTGTTAGCTGAGGTATGTTTACAAGAACAGGAAGCCACTTCAATGGAGTAAAACGTGTGGTGCTACTTAAATTAAAGTAATGAAAGTTGAAGACATTAATTTGATGAAATTGCAGCGCAAAATAATTCGTAACCTGAAATTATACAGACACAAACTGATAACAATAAGGATTTTATTAGTTATATGACATCCAGAAACAAAAGAAGATAGTTACAAATCAATTTTTCAAGTTAAAATTCAGTTTTAAAATCTCAGCAAGAAAATATCAAAAAGGCTGAGAACTTACACGTTTGACGTTTGTATGAGTTTTCGTCATTTCATGTATATTTTATAGCTCTTGTGTGAATACGGTAACTAGCCAAGATAAAGATTTACAAGGTTTTACAATTATCTATAGGAAAAATTCACTATGGCCAAATCCATAGAAAAATCAGTTTATTATTATTATTATTATTATAATAAATAATAACAATAATAATGGTGTAGAATAGCCACAGCCAAAAACTTGTCATTAGTGTCAATTTGTATGTCCGTTTGTGAGTTTCCGAAGTGTTTCTTTAAATTATTAAGTTAAAATGGTTAAATCTTCTTGCAGTTTTGGATGCTTTCAAAGATATATTAACGGAGGAAACATTTCTTTTTATGGGTATATTATATTTGGTATATATTTTTCAATTCATAACTAAAATATTAATCACAACTAACCACCACGATCGAACATCTTTTCTTTTTGACATTGACTGATTTTATTTAATCTTAAGAAACTTATATATGTTTAATAATCTATACAACATATTTTATTCAATTTCTAGATTTCCCAAGGATAAATATATTAGATAATTGTGGATTCGAAATATATAAGGAGAGAGAATTTCAGCATACTAAGTATGCTCCAAACATTTTCACGAGGATAGTTTCATAAATGACAAAAATGGGTCAAAACATTTACATAAAACTAGCGATAGCTACAAGACAAAATGGAAAAATGTGGCATTCTATTCTGCTGCCTATGTGTGATGGTATTTGTATTTAGTTTATATTTATTTAAACATGTAGATTTTAAACAGGCGTTACTTGAAGTTCTTACAAGTAATGTATTTCTATATAATACTTTTTGTCATTTTATGTATTTTTTTATTCTCTTATGCATATAATGATCCATTTTGTTTGTGAATTATTTTATTTATTTATAGATGATGTAAGATAGATCAGCTTCGAAATAAACTTAATATTTCTGAAACTGCTAGTCAAATTTTAGGGGCAATAAGTTTTATATTAGCAATTAATTTCTAATTATGTTTATAACACCTACCTATTATATCTTGTACTGTTCAAAAATAAATATTATAATTTGTTTTAGATGTCATTCATTACCAAGTGGAGTTAATCAGCTGGCTGAGCGGTCGTGAAACGATAAAAAAGGAGGCAATTATTCCCCCGAGATCCGAGCGTTGGCTCTAACGTCACACTTTTACTCTGCCATATCATATAAATATGTTAGAAAATAGTTTAATTCATCTGTGTATTTACTTATAGAATTGGCTGTATGTACTCTAAAATAATGTAAAATATAAAATAGCACAATTAGTGAAATTATAGCAATTTTAATTGCATTATTCAATTTATTTACTTGCTACAATATTGAATAATATGAAGAAGTATTAAGTAAGTATATTAGGGAATTATGATATATGTACTTACATATGACCTGCTTTTTGAATACTTTTTGCTATTGAATTTTTGATTCATATTGATTAAATGAAGATTTTTTGTTCAATTATTTCCTTTTATTTTGGTTACTTCTTTACCAAGAATTTATCTTTGTATTGATTTTTTTGTTGCATATCAATTGTAAATGTGTTTTTGTATAAGTACCTTATTTATTTGTATAATATAGAGATTCAAAACTATTATCCGCCTGTGTTTTGAAAGATATATGAATGATTCCTAACCTTTTTTTAAATATATTCTTTACATTTGATCATCTGTTGAAAATCTTAAAACTACTGTAGTTTGCCAAAGTTGTTGCCAGAAAGTAATCCATTATATTAAACCCCAGACAATCAGAGCCGCTGCAAGTGGAACAGAATCTTATGTACTTACATAAGAAATTACACACAACTCATGTAATAGGGTAAGTATTTTGTAAAACTAAATTTTGGGCGAGCCACAAGTTGACGCTTCACGAGCTAGCAAATGTTAATGTGATGACTTTCACACTTAAAAAATACTATATTATTTACTCACAATTGTAACCTAGTTTCTAGAGATAGATATTAATTCAGATAGATACAAGTCATGTCACATTAAATTTATTCATGCTATGTTTTAAAACAGATTAAATATGACTTGTTTTTCATTGATAATTTTGAACAATTTACTATATATTCATTCTTGGAATCTGCATAATAGGAGAATATTTGGTAATTATTTACAAGGGCTGTCCCTCGCCGATCGTAATAATTTTTATATCAATAGATAGATAAACGCGTATATATTACGGGAAAAATAATAACTTTTGGCGGTGAGGCTTCAAAAAATTAAAAAAAAAAAAAATAAAATTGCGTAAAATCTATGAAAAAAAATCAGAATTAATTATAAAAATGGTTGGTTTCCTGACTCTACTCAAGTTTTCGAAATTCACCGCTAGAGTTGAAGAAGCAATAATTAAAAAATACGATTATAACATATTTTATTAACACTCACATTTTCATTTCGTGAAAAATTTTTGACGCAATTTTGAATAAGGATTCCAATGAAATATATTTACACAAAAAAACACCTTACATTTTTCGCATGGTGTTGAATCTTTTAAAACACCATGCTCAATTAAAAAATCGAGGACTTGGTCGTGTCCATTCTGATGGCGTCGCGATCACTAATGTTACAAACTTCACACGGCATTATTTTTAACTGTAAATAATAAATAATATTTAAATCACAATTTCCACACAATCACACGCGTAAAAATGATACAGAAAACACACAAAAATAACATAAAATAAGTAATTACAATTATTTCGATTGAACGACGAAAATGGACGGCTTTCTGAAAATCTAGATATTTCCCTCCAATGAAAAGCTAAGAAATGTTCGTATTTTTCATTTAAAATGTTGCCATAATCGGAATTCTAAATTCATCAATAGAACGAGTAGGAACATACATATATTCACAATATAGAATATGTTATTTAAAAACATGATCATAAACTAACTTAACAGTAGCGAATTTACTGTAGAATCTATAAACCGCGTATTTCTATCAGAAACACATAATACTTTGATACAGTTTTGAAAAAATATTGTTAAAATAAGCGCATTCATAGAATAAAAAAATATTGTTACTATACGTTACAAACCTAATTAACCTTTTTTAACCTACTTTAATAATGAAAATATTATTTCAATACTTTTAATTAGGGTAAATTTAATGATAGTGGTATTTTTCTACAACACTTAGTAACTCAATCAGTAATGCAACTCGCTCACGCGAGTCGCAATATTGTCTACATACTAACCTAACCAACCTATTTTAACCAAACATTTGATTAAAATAGGTTGGTTATGTAAGTATGTAGACAATATTGCGACTCGCATGAGCGAGTTGCATTATATACTGTATTATAAAATCAATAAAAATAATATAACGTGTGAACATCATTTCAACGTTTTTCAATTAGGGTAAATTTAATGATAGTGGTATTCCTCTACAACATTTATTGACTCAATCAGTAATGCAACTCGCTCACGCGAGTCGCAATATTGTCTACATACTAACCTAACCAACCTATTTTAACCAAACATTGTCGCATGACAGATTGCGACATAAAGTTTAGTAGCATAATTAATACTTGTTAAAAATAATTTTTAATTCTATCTGTTGATTTATTATTAATCTAGAATAAATCCTCTTTTGATTCAACCTATTAAGTCACCGGACAAAATTCCAGAGTAAGAGTTATTTGATACCTAATATTTGATTTCATATTTAAATAGTTGCCGACGGAACGGGCATAGATTCATATACGAATTTGTGGGTGGTAACCAATATTGACTGTTCCGCCCGAAACGGTGAATCTATTTTTAGCACAAGTTTGATTGACAGCTCGTATATTACGCAGTTAGTAATTAAAAATGACACATGTTATCGCTATCCTTGTCGGATGCATGCTTCTCTATAAATCCCTCTTTGTCGTCCAAGGTTAATCCGATTGACGCGTGTAAGGGAGGCCCTATGCTTGATGTCCCCAGTTCGGTAATCTTCGACAGTCTTCGGCCGTTTTCGACAGTGTTAAAGAGGCCCTGGAGTGTGATGTCCCCGCTCGTGGGGTGTCCATATTAAATACATTGCTCGGATTCTGTTGGTACATTCTATTGTAAAGAAAATTGAAGCATGGATTTGCGGATTATGACTGTTTATGAATGTCATTCAAATCATTGTATATAACTATCTCATTACCGTTAATAACATTATTGAAAAATGGCAAAAATACTTGATAGGGACACAATTTAATGTACGAATTTTGGCACAACATAGTTATGAAAAAGTTTAACAATGATAAAAGATTGGTATACCATTGTGATTTATGAAAGATTGGTGTCATCTAGTCGTGTTTGTTCAAGTTTTAATTAAGAAATTGTTTTGTATTTTTCTCGTAATATTGATCTAATGGTTACTGCATTTCACAAAGATGGCATCCCTTGAGGTAGGTTATGTCCTGGATTTCGGACATGCCTTAATTGATTGTAATTGGTATATTTGAACCAATGGTGTCACAGGAGGCGCGTCCAAATTCTCAACTTTAATTTCCGGAGAGGTGATTTCACATCAGTCATAGTTTATCGGTCAAAGGAAGTTATCCTATTTTAAGAAAACGTTCCGTGGTTTCAATGTAATAAATTTTAGTCTCTTGGAATATATTCGCGGCCACCTCCAGCGGTTGTCTTCAACCGTTGGAGGATGGTATTACTACGAAGCATATTTAAATTAGAATGAGAAAATTTAAAAAGAAAAAATAAAATAAAAATAAAAGCGACGCGTATAATTCTTCGTTTTTTTTTTTAAATATTTTTATTTAATGTGTTATTTTTATTCTTGTTTTATTAATTCGTTAAAGAAGAAAAATTTGTAATTTAAAAACATTAATTTACTTTGCCGACGGGAGAAGAAAAACTTTGAAAATTTTAAACATTAATTTACCTTGCCGACGGTACTAAGAAAAGACATTCTTCTTTGTGATTAAATGAGTGTTTTTCTTTGATGTTGTAACTTAATTAACAACGTAATATTTTTTTTTTAGAAATAGAGAGGAACTTATAAATTGAACAATGGTGAATTTTAAATGTCTTGTGCAAAGACTCTTTTTAAGGAAAGCAAATATAAAGTTGAACATCGGTGAATTTTAGAAATCTTGTGTATAGACTATTCATTAGAAAAAAAAAAGAACGATTAAAATTGAAAAGGGATTTGTAATTATCGCGTTGGGTTTAAAGTTTGTTTCAGTCCGACGGCCGCGTGTGGTAGAGAATAGAAGTCAAATTAGCTTACCTTATACCTTCCAAAGAACTCTAAAGTGGATAGCAAAAACTAAGTTTTTGAACTTTTGTGATTGAGACATTTTCTACTTTGCTCTAAAAGAAAAATAAAAGAAAGAAAACGCGATAATAATATTTAAAATAATTGACTACCAAGCGTGTACACCAAGTGATTTTTCTATAAGGACTATATTATGATGCTTAGGTATTTTGTTGAACAAGTGATTTTTCTGTCATCCGAACTCTATAAACAGTTAATACAAAGAAGGAAATAATATAATATTTTCGCTTGAGTAAAGGAAAAATAAAATAATAAAATATATATATATTTTTGTTTGCCGCCGGTCTTTTTAATTGAGAGAAGTCTTAACGGGAAGAGACAATATAAAAATAAAATCATTGTTTTCTACATTTTTTTCTCTAAATAACAATAAAGAGTGATATTTGAATTATTTAACATTAAAGTGAAAATTTGTTATTCGTGGCATGTGTCTATTATGGAACCTATCTCGTAGTTAATACACTGTGGAAAATTACTACAACCTTTTCTCCTTGTCTGATTTGTGACACAAGTTCCTAGCGTGAATTTGTATGGAAGGAAGAACCATCTGACTGACTATCATAACCAGGTAGGAGTTGATTACAAATTAAAGTAACCATCTTAGAGGTCCAAACAATTCCACCGTATTTCTTGCTTGAGAGTGTAATGCTCTAGAAGGGGATGCAGTGTTGCCAAGCCAATGTTCAACCGAACCTTGAGTTGATATTTCTTCTTTCTATCCTGGATTGTTCTACGCAAGGAAACTGTGAATTTTAATTGGGAACCTTACCTATGAAATTGAATGTTTACTAAGTAGAAAAGTTACATTCTGGTGTTATTTTGTTTCAGTGTGAATATCTATTTAAATCCAATACGCCTCATATATTTAGTGCATTTTTCTTGTCAGTCTGAAGCCAAAGATACCACAAATTTTGCTGTCCTTATCTCTTGAAGTTCATCTGTATGCGATGTTCTTAATTGAAGGATATTTTTATAAATATTATTTTTATTCGATGACATTAAGTGAAAGATAAACATATATTTTTTTTTTAAATTTGTTTTATGTGATGAATTTTTATTCGAAAGATTTCTATTTCCTATTTATTCCTTTTATGTGATGATCTTAATTGAAGTGATTTCTAAATTTATCTTTTCCTTTTAAACGACAGATCAATTGTCTGTCCCGTTATTGTTATTTTTTTACGAGTACTTTCATACATAAGTGGTTATTGCATATATATATTAAATTTTATATGTATCCGGAGTTATCCTAACCCAGATTTAACTTTGATTATTTCTAAATTCCGTAATTATTTTTAATTACTCATTTCAATTAAAGTTAAATTTTATATATTCGGAGTTATCCTAACTCAGATTTAATAATGTTTATTTCTAAATTCTGTAACTATTTTTAATTACTCTTTTCAATTAAAGTTAAATTTTATATATTCGGCGTTATCCTAACTCAGATTTAACGTTGTTTATTTCTAAATTCTGTAATGATTTTTTTAATTACTCATTTCAATGGAAGTTAATTTTTATATATTCGGAGTTATCCTAACTCAGATTTAACTTTGTTTATTTCTAAATTCTGTAACTATTTTTAATTACTCTTTTCAATTAAAGTTAAATTTTATATATTCGGAGTTATCCTAACTCAGATTTAACTTTGTTTATTTCTAAATTCTGTAACTGTTTTTAATCACCCATTTCAATTAAAGTTAATTTCTATATATTCGGAGTTATCCTAACTCAGATTTAACTTTGTTTATTTCTAAATTCTGTAATTATTTTTACTCACCCATTTCAATTAAAGTTAATTTCTATATATAGGAGTTATCCTAACTCAGATTTAACTTTGTTTATTTCTAAATTCCGAAATTATTTTGATTGCTCACTTCATTTGGAAGTTAAATTTTATATATTCAGAGTTATCCTAACACAGATTTACTTTGTTTTATTTTTAAATTTTGAAATTATTTTTTTTATTACTCTTTTCAATTTAAAGTTAATTTTTATATTCAGAGTTATCCTAACACAAATTTAACTTTGTTTATTTTAAATTCTGAAATTATTATGGATTACTCATTTCAAGTATAAGTTGAATTTTATATATACAGAGTTATCCTAACACAGATTTAATTTTGGCTTATTTTAGATTCTGAAGTTATTCTATTGATTACTCTTTTCAATTGGAAGTTAATTTGTATGTGTTCGGGGTTGACCCAAATAGTTAATATTTTATTTTGGTTTTGATAAGTACCTTATTGTTGGTCTGTTTGTGTTATTTATTGTTTTATATTTCCACGCTCATTGATTTCCATGTTATGTATTCATAGAAAATACAGAGAATTATACGTGTCTAAGCGCTCTTTTCTTTGACGATTTAAGCAGGAGAAAATCCTTGCCCCTAGTTATTTTGTTTTTATGTTCCTTTCTGAATCCTGCCTCACAGGATCTCTTTTTAATTAATTAAAATCTGTTAGAAGGGTTAAAATTAAAATAACCAAAAAGATAATAAAAGAAAAGGAGTCTTTTAAGCAGCCTGAGTTCCTGTGGAACCTCTATGTTTTATTTTAACTTGTCATATTCTACGTATGTAGACACTCAAAAGCCCACGGAAGACATCCAGAAAAACATATGGTAAGGAAGCCTATAAGGTCATAACTTCATTATTCTTGGCTTCGATAATTCCATCTAAATTCTTCCTTTTATTAATTTTTGTTTATATGTAATTTTTGTAATGTCCTGTTCACGACGTTATCCATACCGGGCCTGTGATTGTGGCGTATCTTACTAAAGAGCACCCACAGTCTTAGATATAACGGAGTGGGTGGGAACGTTGCAATAATTGGCGAGCCCAACGTGTGGCCTTTTTGAGTTTTGACAGTTAATTAAGACGAACCATTCGCTGCAGTAAATCTCTGTATTTTTCTTTTCTCTTTTCTCCTTTAATTCTGGTTTATTAATAACACTTGTTCTTTACGTTCATAATTGAATGTTCTTGTTTTACAACAAAAGGTATCTTGGCTGACGACTGTAGGGACCTTGTATTGTGTTTATGTGTTTATTATAAACTGTTTGTATTTTATTTTATTTATGTGTTTTTGTTTTATCAAATATACTGTACAGGGTTATCTTGGCTTCCAGACGATAAGGAAATTATTGAGGACATTTGAAACGATTATTTTTTTTTTTCTTTTCTCTGTTTTATCAATTTTTTTTTTTTTTTTTTTTTTCTCTCTCTCTTTTAACACTTTCTTGTTTTACCTTCTTTAAATAATAAATTGAGATGGAATCCTTATTGCGTACTCCTATTGAAGATTTTGAGGGTATGAATGCTATCGCGTTGCGTGCCGCGTTTCGTAATAGACGCATTGCCCCGAAACGTGAGTGTCCTGATACGAGGGTGGTTGGGACGAAGGGTCCGTATTCAAAAACTCGTTTGCCAAACCGTGCGAATCCCGTTTTAGTAGATGTTTCTAGGCCACCGCCAACAATTAAAAACCAATCAAAAAACGTGTCATAGTTCAATCTTGTGCATATTTCTCCTGTTAATGTTGTGAAATGCTGCTGTTAATGTTGTGAAATTTTTTTTTGAGAAGACCAAATTCTTGTTAAAACTTATAAACTAATGTTCTGTTTTGATTAATGATATTTTTTGAAGTCGGTGTTGTTTTCTTATTTCTTAGGGTGCGTTACAGTGATACACATTACGATTATTATTATGTATTTATTTGATTATTATTATGTATATGATGTGGCGGTCTTTTCCGTGTTGGTTATTTGTATATTATGTATTTATATTCGGAAGATGTGCGTTTGTCTGGTACAGATGTACATGCTCAGGCGTACATCGGGAATTCCGAGGGTTTTTATTGATTATTATTATGTATATGATGTGGCGGTCTTTTCCGTGTGGATATTATATTTATTCATGGTTAATCCATGGGGGCATGAGGAAACTCATGGCAATGCTCGGTATAGAGTCATTGGTCAGTCGGCGACCGGTACAATCCCGACTGGGCAGGTTAAATGTCTTCCGATTCATTCTCGCAAGAGGTGATGAAGAATTTTCCTGGGTGCGCGATAGCTGGGAAAAGCTTACAATATTTCTGGGTTATTCGCGATAGTTTTTCTAGGAAGCTGAAAATTCCTAGGTTCAGCCTTGTCTGTGTCAGCGAGGTTGGACAATTTGCGGGGAACCCAAGTCATTTTATATGATCCCGAATTGTTTTATACACGTTTTAAGTGAGCCATGTCTTAGAATTAGCTGAAGTTGAATCTGTCTGATTCAACAAGAGGTTCTTTTTATGCTGGGTTGCTTATTTGTCCGTCCGTAGAGTCTATTTTAGTTCTTGTGTAACTGCGTTCCACGAATTGAATTTGATCTTTCGTATGAGAGCATCGTGGTCGCAGATAGAATGATAGCATTGAATTCCTTCTGAATTCGATATGTCGTCTATGTAAATTCATAAAATTTTTTTTTTGTTCTTCTTTCGGCATTTGATCTCCTAATTGAGGGAGGATACTAAATTATTATTTTATTGTCTGTCCGTCTGTTAAATAACGTGTTTTGTGTAAAATTGTATTGTATTTTTTTTTTTGTGTAATTATGTGTAATGTGTATCTTAAATGTGACAGCAAGGCCATGCTGTAGCGTATGTACGTACCTTGAGAAGGGAAATGTTTTTGACACTGATGTGTTACAGTTTAATAAAATCCTATCCACGGGCTGAATGAAAATAAAATATTCGGAATATTTTATTTTTGTGTGGAAGGAAGGGTAATGTCGCATGACAGATTGCGACATAAAGTTTAGTAGCATAATTAATACTTGTTAACAATAATTTTTAATTCTATCTGTTGATTTATTATTAATCTAGAATAAATCCTCTTTTGATTCAACCTATTAAGTCACCGGACAAAATTCCAGAGTAAGAGTTATTTGATACCTAATATTTGATTGCATATTTAAATAGTTGCCGACGGAACGGGCATAGATTCATATACGAATTTGTGGGTGGTAACCAATATTGACTGTTCCGCCCGAAACGGTGAATCTATTTTTAGCACAAGTTTGATTGACAGCTCGTATATTACGCAGTTAGTAATTAAAAATGACACATGTTATCGCTATCCTTGTCGGATGCATGCTTCTCTATAAATCCCTCTTTGTCGTCCAAGGTTAATCCGATTGACGCGTGTAAGGGAGGCCCTATGCTTGATGTCCCCAGTTCGGTAATCTTCGACAGTCTTCGGCCGTTTTCGACAGTGTTAAAGAGGCCCTGGAGTGTGATGTCCCCGCTCGTGGGGTGTCCATATTAAATACATTGCTCGGATTCTGTTGGTACATTCTATTGTAAAGAAAATTGAAGCATGGATTTGCGGATTATGACTGTTTATGAATGTCATTCAAATCATTGTATATAACTATCTCATTACCGTTAATAACATTATTGAAAAATGGCAAAAATACTTGATAGGGACACAATTTAATGTACGAATTTTGGCACAACATAGTTATGAAAAAGTTTAACAATGATAAAAGATTGGTATACCATTGTGATTTATGAAAGATTGGTGTCATCTAGTCGTGTTTGTTCAAGTTTTAATTAAGAAATTGTTTTGTATTTTTCTCGTAATATTGATCTAATGGTTACTGCATTTCACAAAGATGGCATCCCTTGAGGTAGGTTATGTCCTGGATTTCGGACATGCCTTAATTGATTGTAATTGGTTATATTTGAACCAATGGTGTCACAGGAGGCGCGTCCAAATTCTCAACTTTAATTTCCGGAGAGGTGATTTCACATCAGTCATAGTTTATCGGTCAAAGGAAGTTATCCTATTTTAAGAAAACGTTCCGTGGTTTCAATGTAATAAATTTTAGTCTCTTGGAATATATTCGCGGCCACCTCCAGCGGTTGTCTTCAACCGTTGGAGGATGGTATTACTACGAAGCATATTTAAATTAGAATGAGAAAATTTAAAAAGAAAAAATAAAATAAAAATAAAAGCGACGCGTATAATTCTTCGTTTTTTTTTTAAAAATATTTTTATTTAATGTGTTATTTTTATTCTTGTTTTATTAATTCGTTAAAGAAGAAAAATTTGTAATTTAAAAACATTAATTTACTTTGCCGACGGGAGAAGAAAAACTTTGAAAATTTTAAACATTAATTTACCTTGCCGACGGTACTAAGAAAAGACATTCTTCTTTGTGATTAAATGAGTGTTTTTCTTTGATGTTGTAACTTAATTAACAACGTAATATTTTTTTTTTAGAAAGAGAGAGGAACTTATAAATTGAACAATGGTGAATTTTAAATGTCTTGTGCAAAGACTCTTTTTAAGGAAAGCAAATATAAAGTTGAACATCGGTGAATTTTAGAAATATTGTGTATAGACTATTCATTAGAAAAAAAAAAGAACGATTAAAATTGAAAAGGGATTTGTAATTATCGCGTTGGGTTTAAAGTTTGTTTCAGTCCGACGGCCGCGTGTGGTAGAGAATAGAAGTCAAATTAGCTTACCTTATACCTTCCAAAGAACTCTAAAGTGGATAGCAAAAACTAAGTTTTTGAACTTTTGTGATTGAGACATTTTCTACTTTGCTCTAAAAGAAAAATAAAAGAAAGAAAACGCGATAATAATATTTAAAATAATTGACTACCAAGCGTGTACACCAAGTGATTTTTCTATAAGGACTATATTATGATGCTTAGGTATTTTGTTGAACAAGTGATTTTTCTGTCATCCGAACTCTATAAACAGTTAATACAAAGAAGGAAATAATATAATATTTTCGCTTGAGTAAAGGAAAAATAAAATAATAAAATATATATATATTTTTGTTTGCCGCCGGTCTTTTTAATTGAGAGAAGTCTTAACGGGAAGAGACAATATAAAAATAAAATCATTGTTTTCTACATTTTTTTCTCTAAATAACAATAAAGAGTGATATTTGAATTATTTAACATTAAAGTGAAAATTTGTTATTCGTGGCATGTGTCTATTATGGAACCTATCTCGTAGTTAATACACTGTGGAAAATTACTACAACCTTTTCTCCTTGTCTGATTTGTGACACAAGTTCCTAGCGTGAATTTGTATGGAAGGAAGAACCATCTGACTGACTATCATAACCAGGTAGGAGTTGATTACAAATTAAAGTAACCATCTTAGAGGTCCAAACAATTCCACCGTATTTCTTGCTTGAGAGTGTAATGCTCTAGAAGGGGATGCAGTGTTGCCAAGCCAATGTTCAACCGAACCTTGAGTTGATATTTCTTCTTTCTATCCTGGATTGTTCTACGCAAGGAAACTGTGAATTTTAATTGGGAACCTTACCTATGAAATTGAATGTTTACTAAGTAGAAAAGTTACATTCTGGTGTTATTTTGTTTCAGTGTGAATATCTATTTAAATCCAATACGCCTCATATATTTAGTGCATTTTTCTTGTCAGTCTGAAGCCAAAGATACCACAAATTTTGTTGTCCTTATCTCTTGAAGTTCATCTGTATGCGATGTTCTTAATTGAAGGATATTTTTATAAATATTATTTTTATTCGATGACATTAAGTGAAAGATAAACATATATTTTTTTTTTAAATTTGTTTTATGTGATGAATTTTTATTCGAAAGATTTCTATTTCCTATTTATTCCTTTTATGTGATGATCTTAATTGAAGTGATTTCTAAATTTATCTTTTCCTTTTAAACGACAGATCAATTGTCTGTCCCGTTATTGTTATTTTTTTTACGAGTACTTTCATACATAAGTGGTTATTGCATATATATATTAAATTTTATATGTATCCGGAGTTATCCTAACCCAGATTTAACTTTGATTATTTCTAAATTCCGTAATTATTTTTAATTACTCATTTCAATTAAAGTTAAATTTTATATATTCGGAGTTATCCTAACTCAGATTTAATAATGTTTATTTCTAAATTCTGTAACTATTTTTAATTACTCTTTTCAATTAAAGTTAAATTTTATATATTCGGAGTTATCCTAACTCAGATTTAACGTTGTTTATTTCTAAATTCTGTAATGATTTTTTTAATTACTCATTTCAATGGAAGTTAATTTTTATATATTCGGAGTTATCCTAACTCAGATTTAACTTTGTTTATTTCTAAATTCTGTAACTATTTTTAATTACTCTTTTCAATTAAAGTTAAATTTTATATATTCGGAGTTATCCTAACTCAGATTCAACTTTGTTTATTTCTAAATTCTGTAACTGTTTTTAATCACCCATTTCAATTAAAGTTAATTTCTATATATTCGGAGTTATCCTAACTCAGATTTAACTTTGTTTATTTCTAAATTCTGTAATTATTTTTACTCACCCATTTCAATTAAAGTTAATTTCTATATATAGGAGTTATCCTAACTCAGATTTAACTTTGTTTATTTCTAAATTCCGAAATTATTTTGATTGCTCACTTCATTTGGAAGTTAAATTTTATATATTCAGAGTTATCCTAACACAGATTTAACTTTGTTTTATTTTTAAATTTTGAAATTATTTTTTTTATTACTCTTTTCAATTTAAAGTTAATTTTTATATTCAGAGTTATCCTAACACAAATTTAACTTTGTTTATTTTAAATTCTGAAATTATTATGGATTACTCATTTCAAGTATAAGTTGAATTTTATATATACAGAGTTATCCTAACACAGATTTAATTTTGGCTTATTTTAGATTCTGAAGTTATTCTATTGATTACTCTTTTCAATTGGAAGTTAATTTGTATGTGTTCGGGGTTGACCCAAATAGTTAATATTTTATTTTGGTTTTGATAAGTACCTTATTGTTGGTCTGTTTGTGTTATTTATTGTTTTATATTTCCACGCTCATTGATTTCCATGTTATGTATTCATAGAAAATACAGAGAATTATACGTGTCTAAGCGCTCTTTTCTTTGACGATTTAAGCAGGAGAAAATCCTTGCCCCTAGTTATTTTGTTTTTATGTTCCTTTCTGAATCCTGCCTCACAGGATCTCTTTTTAATTAATTAAAATCTGTTAGAAGGGTTAAAATTAAAATAACCAAAAAGATAATAAAAGAAAAGGAGTCTTTTAAGCAGCCTGAGTTCCTGTGGAACCTCTATGTTTTATTTTAACTTGTCATATTCTACGTATGTAGACACTCAAAAGCCCACGGAAGACATCCAGAAAAACATATGGTAAGGAAGCCTATAAGGTCATAACTTCATTATTCTTGGCTTCGATAATTCCATCTAAATTCTTCCTTTTATTAATTTTTGTTTATATGTAATTTTTGTAATGTCCTGTTCACGACGTTATCCATACCGGGCCTGTGATTGTGGCGTATCTTACTAAAGAGCACCCACAGTCTTAGATATAACGGAGTGGGTGGGAACGTTACAACATTTGATTAAAATAGGTTGGTTAGGTTAGTTTGTAGACAATATTGCGACTCGCGTGAGCGAGTTGCATTATATACTGTATTATAAAATCAATAAAAATAATATAACGTGTGAACATCATTTCAACGTTTTTCAATTAGGGTAAATTTAATGATAGTGGTATTTCTCTACAACATTTATTGACTCAATCAGTAATGCAACTCGCTCACGCGAGTCGCAATATTGTCTACATACTAACCTAACCAACCTACTTTAACCAAACTATTGGTTAAAATAGGTTGGTTAGGTTAGTATGTAGATAATATTGCGACTCGCGTGAGCGAGTTGCATTATATACTATATTATAAATTCATTAAAAATAATAATATAACTTGTGAACATCATTTCAACGTTTTTCAATTAGGGTAAATTGAATGATAGTGGTATTTTTCTACAACACTTAGTGACTCAATCAGTAATGCAACTCGCTCACGCGAGTCGCAATATTGTCTACATACTAACCTTACCAACCTATTTTAACCAAACATTTGATTAAAATAGGTTGGTTAGGTTAGTATGTAGACAATATTGCGACTCGCGTGAGCGAGTTGCATTATATACTGTATTATAAAATCAATAAAAATAATAATATAACGTGTGAACATCATTTCAACGTTTTTCAATTAGGGTAAATTGAATGATAGTGGTATTTCTCTACAAAATTTATTGACTCAATCAGTAATGCAACTCGCTCACGCGAGTCGCAAAATTGTCTACATACTAACCTAACCAACCTATTTTAACCAAACTTTTGGTTCAAATAGGTTGGTTAGGTTAGTATGTAGACAATATTGCGACTCGCGTGAGCGAACTTGTTGCATTTTAACATGGTTTACAGGTACGCAGAGCGCCAATTTGTGTTTATTTGCGTCTTTGGCATACGTGCAAATAGCCCCCTTCTCAGCGAAACGGCTCAAGATATTTTGTAGGTACCTACCTACTCATTTTCAAACTTGTTATTTCTTGTGTTGGCAATAATCACGAAAATATATCTTTGGAAAAATAAAATAGAATGACCTATGGTATCTATGCTTTTTATATTTCCTGGTGTTGTTTAGTTAGATAATGCGTGTTATTTTTTTTATATTGGTGCTTCATTTTTACTTAAAAATCATGTTTTGAATATAAGAATATCGTTATATTAATATGTGATTACAATAATTTTAATGGAATATAATATATTCCACGGGTGTGAATGTGAAAATTGCAATTTAATCATTGTTCGTAATTTGTATTCAAAGCGCTAGAGGTTTGGAGGCAGAATTGCCACCTATCAGTGACTTTCGAAAGTTTAAATTGTGTTAGAAAACTAACAAATCGTCATAGAAGTTCCATATATTTTTCGTAAGTTTATTTTATTTTTTTAATTTTTTTAAAGCTTCACCGCCAAAAGTTATTATTTTTCCCGTAATATATACGCGTTTATCTATCTATTGATATAAAAATTATTACGATCGGCGAGGGACAGCCCTTGTAAATAATTACCCATTTTAATTAATGTTTTGTACAAATATTTTTCAGACAATGGACAGCCCAGTGAACCAAGAGGCTAAAATATTAATAAAAGAAGAATATATTCATTCAATTGACAAGTATATTGGTGAAGAATTTCCCGAATTCCCAATTGAAGAATGTGAAGTAGATTTAAAAAAAGAAATCGAAGGGCATTGTGTGGTTGAAAATGAAGACAAATTAAACACACATATGAATCACGATTGTATCGTCACTGGGAAGATATTTTCACAAAAGGGAGATTTAAACGAACATAAACTAACTCATTTGGGCAAAAAAACACATGAATGCAGTGTCTGTGGAAAGACATTTTCTCGTGCGAGAAATTTAAAACTACACAAACTTACTCATTCGGGTGAAAAACCATATGAATGCAGTGTCTGTGGAAAGACATTTTCTCGGTTGGGAAGTTTAAAACTACACAAACTAACTCATTCGGGTGAAAAACCACATAAATGCAGTGTCTGTGGAAAGACATTTTCGAGAAAAGATCAATTAAAAATACATATACTAACTCATTCGGGTGAAAAACCATATGAATGCAGTATCTGTGGAAAGACATTTTCTCATTTGGGAAGTTTAAAACAACACAAACTAACTCATTCGGGTGAAAAACCACATGAATGCTGTGTCTGTGGAAAGACATTTTCTCAATTGGGGAATTTAAAACTACACAAACTAACCCATTCGGGTGAAAAACTACATGAATGCAGTGTCTGTGGAAAGACATTTTCTCAGTTGGGAAGTTTAAAACGACACAAACTAACTCATTCGGGTGAAAAACCACATGAATGCAGTGTCTGTGGAAAGACATTTTCGAGAAAAGATCAATTTAAAATACATATACTAACTCATTCGGGTGAAAAACCATATGAATGCAGTGTCTGTGGAAAGACATTTTCTCATTTGGGGAGTTTAAAACTACACAAACTAACTCATTCGGGTGAAAAACCACATGAATGCAGTGTCTGTGGAAAGAAATTTTCTCATGTGGGAAATTTAAAACTACACAAACTAACTCATTCGGGTGAAAAATCACATAAATGCAGTTTCTGTGGAAAGACATTTTCTCAGTTGAGAAGTTTAAAACTGCACAAACTAACTCATTCGGGTGAAAAACCACATGAATGCAGTGTCTGTGGAAAGACATTTTCTCAGTTGGGGAGTTTAAAATTACACAAACTAACTCATTCTGGTGAAAAATCTCATGAATACAATTTCTGTGAGGAGAAATTATCTCAAAACCACACAACATGCATAACATGAATGAATGCATCGTACATTTGGGAATTCTGTGTTAACTAAGTTTATGAATAATTGGGTACATCGCATAAAGGTTCACAAGCATGCTCACATATTATATTATACACCTTCTCACTTGCACCTACACCATACACTCCCTGATACACACACGCACCTTCACACACACACAAACATGATTACATTATATATCTAACTTTATTTATTAATTTTGTTTCCTGCTCTACTAAATCCTATGTATGCATGTAGATAAGTTGGGTATTTTTTTCTTTGTTCGCGTATCAATCATAACCTAATTATATTTTTAAAGTGTAATATGTATGTATGTGGATATGTATTTTTGCTTTGTTGGACTATCACTCATATACAAAAAATTAAAACGTAAAAAAAAGAAGAGTATTCAACCAAATGACAATTTCTTTCAAATAACCAGTGTTTCCAGCCCAGAGAAGCAATAACTGCGTGATAAATAATTTTAAATAATTTTGTTCCTGAGAATTCAATCCAGAATTTCACCACAGAAGTCAAAAGACGTATATACCACTATACTACAGCAGTCGGCATTTTTCATTCTTTACCTATGTATGTATGTGGATACATACCTACAAAGGTAAAAAATGTCGGCCTTCATGGCTCAGTTGGTTGGGTATCTGGCTGCTGATCCAAAGGTCCCGGCTTCGATTCCCGGTGGAGACACAGTTTTTAATTGTGTTTTCAGTCTGGATCTGTGAGACGATAAATATCGTAAGTCTCCAGAATGTGGCAACTTGTTATTGGGTGCGTGTTAAATTAATATTTGACATAGTACCTGTTAGTTGCCCGAGAAGTAATAAAAAGATAGAAGATAAAGATATGTATTTTTGCTTTGTAAGTAATCATAACCTAATCATATTTTTAACGTGTAATATGTATGTATGTAGAATATGTAGATATGTATTTTTGCTTTGTAAGTAATCATAACTTAATCATTTTTTTAACGTGTAATATGTATGTATGTTGATATGTATTTTTGTTTTGTAAGTAATCATAACTTAATCATATTTTTAACATGTAATATGTATGTTTGTGGATAATATGTGTTTTTGCTTGTAAGTAATCGTAACCTAATCATTTTTTAACGTGTAATACCTATGTACATATGTATGTAGATATGTATTTTTGCTTTGTAAGTAATCGTAACTTATCATTTTTTAACGTGTAATATGTATGTACATATTATGTTGATATGTATTTTTGCTTTGTAAGTAATCATAACTTAATCATAATTATTAACGTGTAATATGTATGTATGTGGATATATATTTTTGCTTTGTATCACTCATAACATACAAAATAATTAAAACATTAAACCGAGGCGAGTATACTACCAAATGGCAATTTCTTTCAAATAACCAGTGTTTCCAGTCCATAGAGGCAATGACTACGTGAGAAATAATTTCAAATAAATTTCTTCATGAGAATTCAATCCAGAATGTCACCACAGAAGTCAAACGACGTACAGCAGTCGACACTTTTCATTATTTACCTATATGTGTGACCAATATAAACAAAAATGCCACCCGCATACTAAAGTATATAAAAAAATAATAATTAACAGGAAAATATGCATCAAGTTTAATAAATATAAGAAATTAATACATAAATTCTACAACAGATTGTTTATTTAAACAAACTGGATTAATGTAGCCGTACTTACTAAATCAAAGTGATATTTAGGATATATATTTATTTATTTATTCATACATCTTCTTGTACATAATATAAACAACTTTTTTATAATATATATAAGTACAATAACCACAGAATAGGGAATCTAGATTTTCTCTTCTGTGACAATAATACAATGGAATCTAAATAAAAAATATCATATTTAACAGTTCCATAAAACAAAATACAATTAAGTTTAGTTTGTCGATCGACAATTCTTGATAGAACTCCATTGTACGTTGATATGTTATAAAAAATATAAAAATACTTGGTAATAGTTCTATTGTATAATAGAACTATTACCAAGTATTTTTATATTTTTTATAACATATCAACAAAATACAATTGAAACAAATAAAAATGTCCTAGTTCCATAAAATAAAATTAACCAGACAATTACTTAATTGAAGCTAAATAAAAATATTACATTTAACAGTTCCAGAAAATAATTGAAACAAATAAAAATTTAATAAAATATTTCCATACAGTAAAATGAAAATGTCCATACAATCACATAATTGAAGCAAAATAAAAATATCACATGTCACAGTTCTATAAAATAAAATGAAAATGTCCATACAATCACATAATTGAAGCAAAATAAAAATATCACATGTCACAATTCTATAAAATAAAATGAAAATGTCCATACAATCACATAATTGAAGCAAACTCATAAATTTATCATAAAAAAATATTTTTCTTAATAAAAAATGTTTGAGAAACCCTGGATTTTTTTTGAAAAAACAGATTGGAGATTTTGTATTTATCTATGTTTATACCAATTTTCAGCATTCTACCTTTTATGGCTTCTGAGATATGTGGAAAAATAAACCAAAAATTCAAAAGTTGATAACCTCTGACTGAAACAAAAATTCAGAATTATGAGTATAAAAGTTTTGTAGGCCTATAACTGTTTATATATTCTAAAATTTTGGGCTCTGTAAATTGAGCGGATCAAAAGCTATAAGGGACACACACACGAAATGTTTTACTCCGAATTCTGAGTAGGTAAATCCGTATATGCTGCTAAGCCTCTAAATTGGTGTTTTTTGACATTAAAGTTGGAAAAGCCGTGAAAAAAGTAGACCATGCATACAATTCACGCGTATCCTGGCTTGAAACATTGTCGATATGTTAAAAGAACAAATTTCTCCTGAACAAATCGACAGTTGGACAACACATGTAGGTATGTATGTCAATATAGGACAGTATGGAGGTCAGTCCTTTTTTCTACCCAGAATATAAAAACAGAATGATGGTATGTATGTATGTTTGGAGATTTAAGTATCAAACTATTAAGTCTTCTTACATAATATTATTGTGTATAGGCGACTGCCATACAAATTGTATGAAGCAATGTCGTCACTAAATTCAATTTTTATAATTATTTTTAAAAAAAGTTTGAGATATATAACTATAATGTATACAATTTTTATAGAAAATTAAATTCTATAGTTGACATGTTTCGGCATTTTTCGATATCTTTAAAAGAAATGGAAATAAAGGCAGTTAAAGACAAAAATTTGTCAAACCAATTTTTTGTTTCTTAATAAAAACAGTTTGAGAAACCTTGGAACTGATTTTCGAAATTAATTTTGAGATACTATATTTGTACAAAATTTCAACGTTCTGGATTTTATAGTTTTTGAGATATGAGGACAAATGCTATAAAAATTACAATATTGATAACCCCTGACTGGAACAAAAATTCTAAATACTGAGTATAAAAGTTTTGTGTAACTAAAATTGTCTATATATTCTGAAATTTTAGGCTTTGTGAATCCAGCGGATCAAAAGTTATAAGGGGGGGGGGGGCAGACACACAAAACTCACATTAAATGTTCTACTCCGAAATCTGACTAAATCCATGTATGGGAACATATATGCTGCGAAGCCTCTAAATTGGTGTTTTTAGCATGCAAAAAGTCCATTACGCCATACAAAATGTTCCTTCGTACACGCATCCTGGCTTAATACTGTCGATTCATTCTGAGAATTGAATTCTCATGAACGAATCGACAGTTGGACAACCGAAACATGTGGCATTCGCATGTTGAGTTGTGCAACTTTCTAAACGATATCCTTTCATAACACATAGGTAGGTACCTAAAATTACGAGCGTATACTCGCCAATCTATTCCCCCCACTCCTACGCAGATAGTACTGCCATAATAGGAAAAAATATTGTATTTTAAATCAAATTTATGTTATACCTATGGCAAGGAAATATTGACCATACCAGATGTCAAAGTATATTTGATTAATCAGATCAAAAATCAAAGTTTACTTCTATATAATCTGTGAATCAGATGAATTTATTCACTTATGGAATTCACGTAATTGTGTTGATTATTGATGTTCTAGGTGTTAGATGTTTAAATGTAGTATTACTTTCTAAAATATCGAAGACGCCTATGTTTTTATACAACGCATTTTGTTCTGAAAAAAAAAACTGTAGTTTTAGACATAGGACACAATACATAACCTATAAGTTTCTTAAAGGTCGGTATAAATGTGTAAAAGATACTAAGATCGTGGATAGACAAAGCATTAAATAGTTTAATATGATCGTGAAAAAAACAAAACATGTCAAAATGTAAATAAATGTCTTATTATGCATTTATATAAATGGTGTAATCAGGTTCATTACACACAAGATCTGTTTTTCATAAGAGTTGGAATTTTACTTTATGTCAAACCCTATGGTTTGGACAAAGTCCTCTTATATTCATGCTGAAATACACTCATGATCTAATATTAATGTACCGTACATCCAATTTTACATTATTAACATTTTGTTTGATTTTCACCATGTACAAATACCATCACTTAAGATTGATAGCCCTCATTCTAATCAAGTTTGGTACATTCATCAAATATTATTTTTATCAACCCAATCCAGGTCTTCCACACGCCACTGCCTAATGGGTGGCAAATTTACACAAGTTAGTTCTTATAGAAACAAATTGTGTAAGTAAAAATATATATTTCTTTCCTTTTCTTAACAATAAAAACATAAAAGGAATATAATAATACAAAATAAATATATAATAATAATAACACAACGTCCAGCCATCTCATTTTTGATTTTCCTCTGCTTCTTCCGTCTGGTGTGGTGTTTGTTTAGAACCTTGTTCAGAGTACGATCATCACTCATCCCGTGGACATGGCCCAACTATTGCAGTCTTCTTATTTTAATGAACTGTATAATGTTAGGTTCGCCATAGTGTACCTACAGTGCCTCTAATTTGTAATTGAATCGTCTCTTCCCATTAGATAATATATATTAAAAATGTATGTAATTCTAGGTTCATAAAGTATTTTTTATAAAAACATTGCGAAAACATTATTTTTTTCTAATTTGGTAAGTAGAGAATAAGAGGTAAGTAGTTAAATATTTCACCTAATTATAAATATAACACAAATGTCACAATAATATAATACACCCATTATAAAGCAATAGCCCATATATTTTGGAATGTGAGATTTATTTATTCAGTATTGCTTCTCGGGCAACTAGCAGGTACTATAGTCAAATATTAATTTAACACACTCCCAATAACAAGTTGCCACATTCTGGAGACTTGAGATATTTATATATCGTCTCACAGATTTAGACTGAAAACACAATTGAAAATAGTGATGGGAATCGAACCCGGGACCTTTGGCTCAGAAATTCAGATATCTAACCAACTGAGTCACGAAGGCCGACAAGTAAGATGTAAATAAAATGTTGTTGATAAATTAAAATGAATCTTGTTGTAATTTCTTTAATCGAAATTGGAAATATGGTGCGTCGAATGCAGAAATATTCTCTATCATAAATAGTAAACAAAAATATAACTTATGATTTTAAAAAAAGTTATTTAAAGTGGGTTTTGAATAATGGTCACTTTTGTAAGAGAATATGAAATTAAAAAAATATTCATCATAACATATTGAAAAAAACTGCTAATCACCTAATTTTTTATTTATTTCATTTATCTCACCAAATTTTACATGCGTCATTAAAAATAGACAACTGCTGCCCAACTAGGTATACCTGTTCTAGGGCTAGCAGTGTACATAATATATTATAATACTTCACAGGAGAAAAATATCTATTTGTACTGAAAGACAGTGATTTGGCGGCGGAGTTTGAACACAAATTCCGGATCAAATCAAGACTGCACAAACACGGGAAGGATAAAGTATATTTCAAATGTAGTATTTAAATACAGCATTCCTCACAAGATTTGAATACCCATGGGTATATTTTATTTGTTCACAATGTAAAACATTAATATTATTTTAATAATACTATAAAAAGACACATAACTGATAATTGTTTTAACATATATGTATGTATGTGATAAAATTTAAAAATTACTAAACGTTTATTGCTACTGGTGAAGAAAAGTGTACATAATACATATAATAATGTCATTTGAGTATTATTCAGTATTCTGTCTGTAAATGTATTTAAAAATAAGGTAAGATAAAAAAAAATAAGAAATACACAAAAAATTGATGGGTAGTGGCTGAGCGGTTAGCGCACTGGGTTTGTAATCCAGAGGTCGCGAGTTTGAATCCAGCCTCTACCGATTTCGTTCACCTATAGCACAAGCATTTATGCTTATTTTAGGGAATGTAGGAAGATGTATATGTACTTATTTATCAAGGACATATTCATTTTCATTAAAAAAAAAAATTAAATGTGAGTAACAAAGAAGAATTTACAATAACAGTGGTCATTATTTGCACATATAGGTACACATAAATAAACAAAAAAATTAAATGTGAGTAACAAAGAAGAATTAACAATAACAGTGGTCATTATTTGCACATATAGGTACACATAAATAAACAAAAAAATTAAATGTGAGTAACAAAGAAGAATTAACAATAACAGTGGTCATTATTTGCACATATAGGTACACATAAATAAACAAAAAAATTAAATGTGAGTAACAAAGAAGAATTAACAATAACAGTGGTCATTATTTGCACATATAGGTACACATAAATAAACAAAAAAATTAAATGTGAGTAACAAAGAAGAATTAACAATAACAGTGGTCATTATTTGCACATATAGGTACACATAAATAAACAAAAAAATTAAATGTGAGTAACAAAGAAGAATTAACAATAACAGTGGTCATTATTTGCACATATAGGTACACATAAATAAACAAAAAAATTAAATGTGAGTAACAAAGAAGAATTAACAATAACAGTGGTCATTATTTGCACATATAGGTACACATAAATAAACAAAAAAATTAAATGTGAGTAACAAAGAAGAATTAACAATAACAGTGGTCATTATTTGCACATATAGGTACACATAAATAAACAAAAAAATTAAATGTGAGTAACAAAGAAGAATTAACAATAACAGTGGTCATTATTTGCACATATAGGTACACATAAATAAACAAAAAAATTAAATGTGAGTAACAAAGAAGAATTAACAATAACAGTGGTCATTATTTGCACATATAGGTACACATAAATAAACAAAAAAATTAAATGTGAGTAACAAAGAAGAATTGACAATAACAGTGGTCATTATTTGCACATATAGGTACACATAAATAAACAAAAAAATTAAATGTGAGTAGTGAAGAAAAATAAACAATAACAGTGGTCACTATACTATGTGCACATATAGGTAATAATAATAATAATAAATTGTAATTTATATAGCACCGTTTAATGATTTAAAATCATTCCAAGGGCGCTGATAGCTCAATTCTGTATTGCTCTGCGAAACAAAGTTGTTTTTAATTTTTTTGAGAATGTGTCTTTGCTTTGAGCACCGCGAACATCAGGAGGTAGTTTATTCCATTTTAATGGACCACTCACACTAAAGCATCGATCATAGTAAGCCGCTTTGTTGGCTCTGTCCACCTCCTTTAAGGAGTTGGTACTCTGTGATCCAGATGACCTGAGTGTGAGGTGCCTCCCAGAGAGTTCTTTTCTTTGACATAGTTCTTGTATGTAATTCGGTGCTAGATCATTCAAAGCATTAAACACCATCAGACAGATTTTGTAATCGATTCGTTCTGGACACTTCAACCAGTGCAGTTCGTTAAGAAGAGGTGTTATATGACATCGCTTATCTGCGCTGTAAATTAACCTAGCCGCTGCATTAAACACCATCTGTAATCTATCGAGCTGATACTTATATTCCGTTGCAGTAATCAAGCCGAGATACGACAAATGCATTTATGAGTGTTTTTGTCTCATTCTTTGGCAAGCTTCGACGAATGGTTTTCAGCTGTCTTAGTTGGAAAAAACATGAGCTGATCGTTTTAGAAATTTGCAGATCAAGTGACAACTTGTTGTCCAAGTAAACACCTAAGAACTTGACGCTTGCAGCAGGCTTCAGCTTTTCTCCATTGATGTGTATGGGAGTATTTTCAATAAGGTGTTGTCGTTGTGGTGATGCTACCCACATGAACTCTGTTTTTGTTGGGTTCAACTTTAACTTATTGTGGGACATCCACGCAGCGACTTTTTCGATGCATTGAACTGTATCTTCACATAAATAGTACACTTCACATTAAGGTACACATAAATACACAAATAAATAAAATGTGAGTAGTGAAGAGAATTAACAATAACAGTGGTCATTATTTGCACAATTAGAAATAAATAGTTCTGATTCATCACTTAACATGGCTTTAATTTTAACAATTTCCATTTTATTAGGTTTGCAAATACTTTTGTTACCACGTTTTGCTTTTTGTTTGGTGGATATAAAACATAATTGAGGGTTTATATTTTTATTTGATGGTTCTTTGGGATTTTCCATGTTGTTAAAAGAAATACGACTTGCTGAATTAGTTGCTAAATTCTTTGCTACACGTATTTGCTCAGCAATTAAAGACATAGTATCACCATCTAAATTATTACTATTTTCTAGTACATGACATATTTTCTTGATGTCTTTGTATAATTTATCTTTTGTACTTTCATTTTTAGATTTAGCCTTTGTACATGAAAAAAAATTCTGAATTTCATCATCATCCTTATTGGATGAAGAAGATCTTGTGATAGAGACATCAGCTTCACTACTTTGAGGACCAAACTTCATTATTATTATGTAATGTATATGCTTGCATATGCTTAAAAAATGTGCATAGCCATAACAATTGCAAGAATACATGTGAACACAAATATTGCAACTAGAACAACTGACTTCACAACAACGTAAGGGTGAAACATATTTCACTAAATATTTGTCGACTGCCCAAGAATCACCACTTTGTGCAGTAACATTAAATTTGCTTTTACCTGCTGACTTATGTCTTTTAAAAATGTCTCTCTTATAGATAGTATTCTTTCCCTTCACTATTTTTATCAACCTCTCAAAACTTTTGTTCCGTAAGAATTTTAAGACCGCGTGTAACCCTTTGTCTAATCGTTTGGTTTTTTTATGGTCCAAATAAAAATATTTTATAGTTTTATGCATTGATTCTAGTCTCATGTTGGTGTTAATCCCCGTATTTTTGCGATAACAATATGCCCATTGTTGACAATTACTAAAATAATTTGACTTAAAATAGCTCCCAAAATTCTGTGTATCTTTATCGTTTAACATTAATTTGAAAGATTTTGTAATGTCTATTTTAAATTGATTTTCGTCAATCTCTTGTTGCAGCATTTTTAATATATTGTAAACATCCTTCCGCTTATCCTTGTTATTTATTTTTGACAAGTTGGATTGCCATGCCCTATCAACATGCCAAGAACAAAATAGTCTGTAGGTAACAAACAGGATTCATAATGTGAGACCATGCATTATAAAATGTCTCATCCATGTCAGACATGAATGTTTTGGCTGTAATTGTTCCCACTTTATCTTTCACAGATTGGAACAATACTTTATATATATAAGTATCCTTCCTGATACTAAACATGAAGGTGACTGGAAATCCCTCCCCAAATTCATCAACAACCATCACTGTTGTTAATTCGAAGGCATAATTATTCAACCCATGGGTGCCGTCGATAGTTATTATGTTGCTTCCAAATTTTTTTAACATTGACTCCTGAAATTTGTTCATAATGATCAAACAAAAATCAGTAGATTTTAACAAATTGGAGACTTCACCCTGTTTTTTATACAACAATATAGAAGATTCATTATTTTCTTTTGATTTAATTTCATCTTGAACCCATAAATCTATAGATATTGCATCATTTTGTACATCTATTTTGTAACAATTAATAATATTCGTCAAATCTCTATTTGTTATTAAGTTTTCTCTTTTCACTTCTCCTTTTATAATTATTTCATCTCGTGCCTGATCAATAATCCTGTAAAATAATAGTTGATTTAATATAATAGTTATTATTTTTTTTAAGCTCATCAGACCATTTACAAAAAAAAATCTCACAATTACATACTTAACAATTATAAAGAAAGAAAACAATAAAAAAACAAACAAAAAAAAAATTAGTAAGTACTAAAAAAATACACATAAAAAAAGGTTTTTATGCAACATACTTTGTTTTGGGGATTCCGTTGATTAATTTTAAAGCGATTTTGTCTCTATCTTGAGTGGAGAGCCTAAGATGCTCTAACTCCATAGTATGGCCATAATGTTTCCGTTGCCAAAATACTGTCACCTGATTGTTTTCTTCTTCATTGTACAATACTTTTATTTGGCTTGTACAACCATAATTTAATTTGCAGCTACCTTGACTTTTAGAAAGCCGCTTTCCTGTCGATATCGATTGTTTTCCTGTTGGATAAAAATATTATAACAATATTTTTTAAAATATATCATTTACCCTAGGTACTCCTGAGCCCAATTAAAATGTTTTGCCTTCGCCATCATGTATGTGTATGTGCGTAGTTATGCCTTCGCCATCATGACTATAATATTATTTGTTAAGTACCTACCTATGATAACTTTAACATTTCATTATTCATTCTTAGTAACAGTGAATGGACTGTTTATTGGATAATGTAACACTAACTTGCATTAAGTTTTTTTTTTTTTTAAAAAAAATGAATATGTCCTTGTTAAATAAGTACATATACATCTTCCTACATTCCCTAAATTAAGCATAAATGCTTGTGCTATAGGTGAACGAAATCTCGCGACCTCTGGATTACAAACCCAGTGCGCTAACCGCTCAGCCACCACCCATCCTTTTAATGTATTATCATTATATTAAATGTATGTCAAGATAGAATAGTGTGTCATTCTGTTATCTCTGCCTACCACGCGAGGGAGATGGCGTGATGGTATGTATGTATCTATTAATACTAGTTGATAATTGGTGGATAGAGTTCAAGTAATGAGGATATTTTCAAGTGAGTAAAAATGAAGGTAAGTAGTATAATTAACAAACACTTGGTAAAATTTTGAACATCCTTTTAAGTTTTTTTTACATAGAAAGATGATAATAAGACGTCCAATATTTAGATTATTAAAATAATGCACCTGTTTTTGTTCTGTGACAATTGTAATATATAACTTTCCCCTTGCTATGATTTGCAACAACATACATACAATCAAAGTTTTTTTCGATTTCGTGTTTCCAACTCTTGAATTCTAAAAATAACAAATAATCATGTTATAAAAAACTATTTAAGCAATATAAGTAGAATGACAATGTCCTAACCCATCATAAAAATATCATCCTCCGAATGACCTTTTGGTATTTTTATTAGTAGTTTACACTTTATTTATCTTCATCTTTTTATATATATATATATATATATATATATATATATATATATATATATATATATATATATATATATATATATATATATATATATATATATATATATATATATATATATATATATATATATATATATATATATATATATATATATATATATATATATATATATATATATATATATATATATATATATATATATATATATATATATATATATATATATATATGATGTATCCGTTTCTCGGGTACTCCGCGTCGTGTTCGTTTGGTTTCTGGTGAAACCTTGTCTTCGACGTTTCAGCCGTACGTTGACGGCCATCCTCAGGAAGTCAGGTGCTTCGTCTGTAGTCTCTGGCTGCGGCGAGGAGGGTTGGTGAGTGTCGTTATTTTTGTTACGTTACGTACTGTATTAGTCGACCGTAGCGTGCGCATATCGGTGTTTGTCTGTACGGCGGTTGTATCGGTCGGCTGTAGTACTGTATTAGTCGACCGTAGCGTGCGCATATCGGTGTTTGTCTGTACGGGTGTTGTATCGGTCGGCTGTAGTACTGTATTAGTCGATCGTAGCGTGCGCGTATCGGTCTTTGTCTGTACGGTGGTTGTATCGGTCAGCTGTAGTGTGAGTGTTTCCGTTACGTTCGGTATGTCGTTCATGTCGTTCGGCTGTGATGTATGCGTCTCGGCATTATTTCGTGCTGTTTTTTGGATGGCCGTCAACGTACGGCTGAAACGTCGAAGACAAGGTTTCACCAGAAACCAAACGAACACGATGCGGAGTACCCGAGAAACGGATACATCATTTACTCCCCTCCGCGAGAGCCTGAAAAACAACATATATATATATATATATATATATATATATATATATATATATATATATATATATATATATATATATATATATATATATATATATATATATATATATATATATATATATATATATATATATATATATATATATATATATATATATATATATATATATATATATATATATATATATATATATATATATATATATATATATATATATATATATATATATAGATCCCACTACATTTTTTGCGTCCGCCAAATATCCGACAGATCGGCGTCCACCACTTCTACTTATTATTTTAGGTTTATGTCAGTGAATTTAGAGCTATTTGTTGCTCACAATCATTGTAGCCATAAGGTTTTTCTTGTAAATTGAAAAATATAAATATTCAGTTTTATCCTATTTTGGTACGTTTGACACGTCATTTTCATAGTTGCGTCCATGTGTATATTTTTTGTATATTTTACAAATATCTTCCTATAGTTTTCACGTCCATTTTTTTATCTTTATTACTGCGTCCGGTGTATATTTTTTGTATATTTTATATATTTCTTCATATAGTTTTCACGTCCATTTTTCTATCTTTATTACTACTTCCGGTGTATATTAAAAACTTTCCTATGCATAATTGACATCATACTTGCGTCCATGTGTATATTTTTCGATATTTTATATATTTCGTATATTTTATATAGTTTTCACGTCCATTTGTTCTAGCTTTATTACTACGCCTTCTGTACACAGCAGGCGATTCTTAGTGTGTACATAAGTGCACTACACTGCCTTCTAAAATTAATAAATATATATTATATCAAAAAAACTTATTCAAAACACTTGCAAAAATACGTTAGAATGGTACCTAGTAACTTTGTTAGTAGATGCGTGTTTGTATATAGCGCCAAAATTCGTATATTATAGGATTGTGTGCATAATTTATATGAACGTAATTTTTCTACATATTATCTCATACTAATACGAAATTTTGCCGATCCGTGATTGTGAGCGACACAGATAGCGCTTCATTGGTATGTGTTAGAAAAGGACAGAACACTGTCCCGGTCCGTGCTTTGCTCCAGATATGCGTATTGAAGACATAAATACTGTCCATAATGAGGGCCTAGGTTGCGGCTCTAAGGGCCTAGGCAGTAAAGGCGGGGGTGGGCGGCCGACGCTGTTGCGCCCTCGTCAATTCTGTACTTAGAGAAGAGCAGGACGAACGCCTTTAGTCTCGCTCGGCAGTGACTCGTCAACTGTGGCGAATGTTGTTGTGTGGTTCGGGCACACCGCCGGCGCAGACGTCGGGTCAGACATTCTGTGTTGACAACTAGACGTCATATCTGACAGGTGATGATTGCGTCGGATGCCCCCGGTGTTAGCCCGCGGAACCTTCGGACGCCAACACGAGGACCGATGCGTCGGGATATAAGCCTAGGTTGCGGCTCTAAGGGCCCAGGCAGTAAAGGCGGGGGTGGGCGGCCGACGCTGTTGTGCCCTCGTCATTCCATACTTAGAGAAGAGCAGGACGGACGCCTCTAGTCTCGCTCGGCAGTTACTCGTCAACTGTGGCGAATGTCGTTGTGTGGTTCGGGCACACCGCCGGCGCAGACGTCGGGTCAGACATCCTGTGTTGACAACGAGACGTCAAATCTGACAGGTGATGATTGCGTCGGATGCCCCCGGTGTTAGCCCGCGGAACCTTCGGACGCCAACACGAGGACCGAGGGGTCGGGGTACAAGCCCCTCCGACTTGAAACGGAGTGTACTTAGCGGCCGATTTCAGGACCAATCGGAGGCCCTGACGTGTGTGGTTGGATTCTCGGGGGCAGTGGTTGAACCCGATGGATGGTGGATATTTTGTGTTTGTCCGATGTTGCGGCTGCGTCCGGTGGTGAACAGGGCCAATGAGCTCTATAGCGTCGCCGGCGTGGAAGTGGATCGCGATCCCCCTCGATGTCCATAATGAGTTAACATCAACATGCGTAATAACAACATTTTACTTATTATTTGTAAGGATTATTTTACATTAACTTACGTACAATGTTATGACAAACATCTGTGGTGTGATTGTGAAGTTTGTCCAAATGTTCATTAGTGTCAGAGTAAAATTAAAAACATCTTTTGTAATATCAATAAGGATATTAAAAAAAATATATCAATTTAATTGCTCGTTCTATATTATAGGGATAATTATTTCAATGTCGATGGACTGATATTATCAATTTAACAACTATGTTTTTTTAAATACCTACGATGTTTAGAAACATATTGTGAATTATTGTTCAATTTATTGACAGCTTACTGTTGAGTCCGACCGACGGTGTTTTTATACGCAGTTTTGAAGAAAACTACATTATTATAACATAAGACCATCTCAATGTTTTTTCAACGATGTTACACCAACAAACATTTGATCTCCTCTATCGTAGAGTTTTATACAATCGTGTAATCGAAAGGCATACACAAATTTAAGAGCGTTGAACTTTTTTTTTAATTTTCATATAGATATCAACCGGGAGTATAACATCTAGGATTTTATGAATCTTTTATATATTTTGAAGTACTCGTATATTATACAAATAACAAAAGTTTTTATTTGATTTTTTTGTTGTGATATATTTAGTCAAAAGATAATTTTGTATTAAAAAATGTTGGGGAAATTCATTATTTAAATATTATATAAAACACACTACATAGGTACCTACTTTGTTTAATGTCACTATTTATTAGATGAAGTACTTACGTACTAGGTACATCATATAAATTTAATATGTACCCAAACATTATTTCTTTCAAAATAAATAATAGAATAAAACAAAATTCAAAGGCTCGCCATTGAAAAAATATATAAATATAAAAATAATAATAAATACTTCCTTGCACCCTGCGCATGTGGCCATTTCATTGCTATTCGACAATTTCATCTAATTTATTTACCTAGTATTTCCAGCCCCGATAAGCAAGAGTTACGTGAGAAATAATTTTAAATAAATTTATAAACATGAATGTAGATACCTACATATTATGTTTATGTAAAAATGAACTGCAGATAATTTCAATCACGAGCCGCCTATGCTTCTGATTGTGGTACATAATCAATAATCAGAGTGTCTATCGTCCGAATATGGGCTCCGGTTTTTCTATTTGACTTCAAAGTTGGAAAAACCGTAAAAAATATAGACCCTACATACAAATATCGCGTATCCTGGCTTGAAACATTGTCGATATGTTAAGAGAACAAAGTTCTTTTAAACAAATTGATGGTTGGATCAATATTTAGGAACTAAAACACTGAACGAAAATCAATATTCGATTGAAATCTTGACTATTATAAAACTAGTTGCATGAAACACACGAGATCCAACTGTCGATAGCGATAGTATGTATAGTTGAAGAATAAGTACCAAACTATAAAATCATTAATCAAAATTATTGAATATTTTAAGATATTTTGTTTTTTATACTAGTTGCATGTAATACATGAGATCCAACTGTCGATAGTGATAGTATGTACAGTTGAAGAATAGGTAAGTACCAAACTATAAACCCATAAATACAAATTATTTAATATTTTAAGATATTTGGTTTTCTATACAACACATGTACCTAGGTATGTATGTCAAGATAGGATAGTATGGAGGTCAGTCCTTTGATCCTACCCAGAATATGAAAACAGCATGATGGTATGTATGTACGTATGTTGGGAGATTAGTATCAAATTATTAAGTCTTCTTAGATATTGTGAGTAGGCTCCTTCCATACAAATTGTATGAAGCAATGTCGTCACTAAATTCAATTTTTATAAAAATTATTAAAAAAAATTTGAGATGTGTTCATACAATCTTAATATTTTTTATAGAAAATTAAATTATCTAGTTGGGGTATTTCGGCTTTTTTCGATATTTTTAAAAAGTTTGGAAATATAGGCAGTTAATCTCATAAATTTATCATAAAAAAATATTTTTATTTATAAAAAATGTTTGAGAAACCCTGGAATTTAAAAAAAAAAACAAATTTGAGATTTTGTATTTGTCTATGTTCATACCAATTTTTCTGAAATTTTGGGCTCTGTAAATTGAGCGAATCAAAAGTTATAAGGGACACACACACACACACACACACACACACACACACACACACACACACACACACACACACACACACACACACACACACACACACACACACACACACACACACACACACACACACACACACACACCACACACACACAGACACACAAAACTCACATAAAATGTTCTACTCCGAATTCTGAGTAAATCCATCTATCGGAACATATATGCTGCGAGGCCTCTAGTTCGTGTTATTAGCATGCAAAAAGTCCACTACACCATACAAAATTTTCCTTCGTACACGCATCTTGGCTTAATAATGACGATTCATTAAGAGAATTGAATTCTCATTAACGAATCGACAGTTGGACAACACATGTTAAGATAGGACAGTATGGAGGTCAGTCCTTTTCTCCTACCCGGAATATGAAAACAGCATGATGGTTTGTATGCATGTTTGGAGATTAAGTATCAAACTATTAAGTCTTCTTACATAATATTGTGTATAGGCGACTACCATACACATTGTATGAAGCAATGTCGTCACTAAATTCAATTTTTATAAAAATTGTTAAAAAAATTGAGATGTACTACTAGAATACTGCTATTTTTTATTGAAAATTAAATTATCTAGTTGATGTGTTTCGCATTTTTTCGATATTTTTAAAAACTATGGAAATATAGGCAGTTAAACTCATAAATTTATCATGATAAAAATTTTTATTCAACAAAAAATGTTTGAGAAACCCTGGAATTTTTTTGAAAAAACTTATTTGAGATGTTGTATATGTCTATGTTTATACCAATTTTCAGCGTTTTAGCTTTTATGGTTTCTGAGATATATGGAAAAATAAAGTAAAATTCAAAAGTTGATAACCCCTGACTGAAACAAAAATTCAAAATTCTGAGTATAAAAGTTTTGTAGACCTGTAAATATTCATATATTCTACTAAGATTGTGTGTGATTGTCATACATAAATTATTGACAGCTTAGCAAGTTATTTTTTTTCAGTTCAACAAGTTAGCGGCGCGATAATGATTATGTTGTGCATATTATATGTGTTTATTAGTTTAAATAATATGTGTTTAAAAAATCAAAACAGATTAATAGCTCTACATGTTAATAATATGATGTTTGTATCTGCTTAATCTTTGAACTTAAAAAATCGATCACATTTCCTCTTACCGTAATCTTCTCAATTTGCCTAAGATACAACAGCGATATATACTTTGTCACTTCTATACAATACGCTCTTTAACCCTATGTAATTCACCGCAGTAGGTACGTTAAAACCAAATTCACCTATTTACCTAATCACGGCCTATCGCTTCGGTCTGCTGAACGTACTACATTAACTATCCCAATTCACAACACTGAATTTTTCAACTCAACCTTTGAAGTATGTTCAGCAAGACTCTAGAATAATTTGAGTCCTGATATAAATAACTTCGTCAAACTCGCTTTCCATTTTCAAGAAAAGACTAAAGCAGGGATATCTCTCCGAAAATACCTGATCCCTCTCCTTTTCCTTCCTTCCCTTTGCTACGTAATATTTACTAAAGAAGGAATATTTACCCCTTGACACCTGATCTCGGTTTCCTCTTCTTGTTCTTTCCCAATCCTTTTTTTTTTGTTATGCTATTATTTTATTTTTTTTATTGTTTAAACTTGGTGTTATGTATATTTTCTTTGTTCTTTTTTAGCTTTCATTTTTTGTTGATGTAGGTACATATATAATTCTGTCAATCTGGTTGCTTGGAAAAAATTGCCTAATGGCAATAAGCCCGCTAGTGTGCTTTATATTTGTTTATATTATGTACAAAAAGATAAATAAATAAATATGAATTTTATTCTTAATACTAGCTGAGAAGCTTCGCTTCGCTCAGCTTCTAAGCTAGGGCTTGCAGCCGGCTTTTACCGCTACGCGGTAAATGACCGCCTCCGGCGGTCGATGGTACTGAGGGGTCTGAAGTTACTAAAATGTCTTAAGGGATGAAAGATTCGGGAGGAAATGAAGAGGGGTATGAGGCATTGATGGAACGGGAGGTACAAAAGGACCTGAAGAGACGGGAGACACTGAAGAGACGGGTGGCACTTAGGGACAGGAGGCATTGAAAGACGGGAGGCTCCGAAGGGACGGGAGACACTGAGGGACCATTTTTAATTATACAGGCAATACGAAGATTGCTGAGTTTCATCTAAATCAAACGCCTATAATCCGCAAAGTGGTTAAAAAGGTTGCAAACCCTATTGTAGAAGTCAAACGAAGCTTCTCTTTTAGTTTCTTAATTTGCGTTTCACAAACCATGACACGGAGCAAGCTTTATTTTTCGCTGCTGTGTTTGTCGCCTCCGCACAAAAACGTTATTCTTATAAAATATTAATTTACAAAATAATAAATTGTTTAATTTAAGAAAGATTGATATTTTAAACTCCTTGTAAATAAGCATGTAATAAATATTAATATTTTTTCGTGCAACTCTCCAATAATAATTAGTACTTTAAATCCTGGCAACACCGTGGTTGACATTTGACTTGACATTTAACAAATGACCGATAAATTATGTTTGCAAACTCAACATGTAGTCTAAATCTAAACAATATTACTTAAATGTTTACTCGATCATCTATTGTGTGTTATGTGTATTTAGATTGTATAATTTTTTATGCTTAAATAAGGATATTCGCCTTTTCAGTTAATTTAGCAAGCATTCGCAGACTCTTATTTTAACTGCAGACATTAAAGCGGTACTATAGTTTGGTTATGGACATTTTATATTTAATTCACCAGAATTTGATGTATTTCAGATAAGCATTACAGTAGCGAGATGTATTCTAAGTGCAATTTTTTTAATACTATAATTTATTTTGCCAACTGTAACCACTAAAATATAAAATCATGTATGTTCTCTTCGGTGATAATTTATTTTTCTTGTTTATGTTTACCTCCGTTTCACGATGAAACTTTATCTGTTACAGAAACATATTATATTATTATGTTATATTTTTCAACTTGTAACTGACAGTATAGCCAATCAGCGGAGACTTCTAATTGGCTGTTAAATTATTATATTAGATGTAATATATATGCTGTTAGTCTTCCAAAAATTTATAAACAAATAAATATAATAATTTTAGTCTAAATTTAATACTTAAACTTTGTCGTATGTTTGTTGAATAACAAATGAGAACGTATGAGGCCGACTTAAAAATTATTTACCAGTTAAGACTAAAATCATTCTAACGCGACGTCCTACGTAGGCGATTCAAGGCGAACGCAAAGCGGCGCGAAAATAACAAACAGTCGGTAACTATTGAAGTGTCCTGCGTTACCGACCACGAGTAGGGTACGGTGTGACATGGCACGATGCGAAGCGAACGCGATCAATTGGTTTGATATTTTCGCGCGAATTGGAAGCGGTGCCATAGTTTTTTTTTGTAAAGTATAATGTCAGAAGCACGATTCGCGTGCCCGTAGGACAGAGCCGCAGCGTCGCACCGCATCGCTTTGAATTCGCATGTATCCGTTCGGATCGCTTCGCATTCGCTTTGAATCGCCTACGTAGGATGTCGCGTAACTCAACAACACATGCTACCATTACTTGACTACGCTGACGTTGCCTACGCTGAGATTCAACTGAAGATCAACTTAACAAACTCGAACGGTTACAAAATGTCTGCATTCGATACGTGTTTGGACTCAGGAAGTTCGACCACATGTCCGAGAGCAGGCAACGACTGAACTGGTTAAAGATCCGTCACCGAAGAGATTCCCGTGTTCTTTCCCTTTATATATTTTATATTTTTAATACTATAAAAGTCTTTAATTATTATTATTATTAGGTGATGTATGTATGTCGAGTATCGAGACGACAATGCGTATATGTCAGAATAGGAAAATGTGTTCAATTCAATATGGTTATATAGTTTTTATAGTTTGATTCAAGTTTTTTCAATTAAGTTTTTGACAAAGATATACATTGTTAGAGATATGGAGAAAACTTACCACGTTAATAAGTTTTGTTGAATTTGATAGTAATATATTTTTATCGGATACCTACCTGGATATTAACAAAACACGATGAAAACAGAGTGGATGCCTTTGAAAGAAAAATCTTATGCAGAATATACCTATGTACCTATTAACGACTGTCAAACATGGCGTAAAAGATATATATCACCGAGCTTTATGATCTTTACCAGGACATCAGCATAGTCATGAGCCATGGGGCAGCAGAACTCGAAGGTGGCAGCCAACGATAGAACAGTATGGAGTAGATTCTTGGACACAGATAGGACCCATCAAGAGTTGTGACGCTAAGAATAATGATGATGATATTTTTATGTGAATAAAGTAATTGATTGTTGGCAATTATTTAATTTTATTTTCTTAAATTTGTCTTCATAAATTTGAAAGTGAAATAATTTGTTAATTAAATGAAACATACAGAAATGTTTTGAAAATATAGATTTCTTCTTCCTTGCCTCTTCCCAGTTCATCTGGAGCGGCCCTTCTGGTATGACCTTTCCTTTCTTGCCCTTCGGAGACCTTTCCATCTTGCGTCATTTCTCTGGTTAGTTGCTCCTCCCTCAACTCCTTAATATTTGTCCACCAGGTGGCCTATGTACGGCCTCTATTTCTGGACTGAGTGCGATATCCTGTGTGAGTTTAACTATATGATCCTCATTTCATCTGGTAATGTGTCCGTACCATCGGTGTCTGGCCTTTAGTTTCTCCGGAATAGAGGCGACTCCAAAACTACCTCGGACGTATTCATTTCTAATTCGATCCTCCTTTGTAACACATCTAACTCTATCCCCTTTGAAGGGGTCTCTCATAATTCTTTAGTGGTTCCTAAAAATTTCATTTGAAAGCAAGCATTACATACATACCATCACGCCATGTCCCTCGCGGGGTAGGCAGAGAGAACCAAACGCTACTTATTTCTATCTTGACACACATTCATCGCCTCGTCGACATTCATACATTGTCCTATACATATTCATTTGTTGTTCATGCTTCTGACATCTCCGCCTTTCAAAATAGCGTTCCCATGGATATGCCATCCCTTACTTGGGCGACCCCGACCTCTCATTCGATTCCTGTCCGCAATGTATATTTTCTTTGTCAGGCGTTCCTCATTCATTCTGCCCATGTGGCTAAACCATCTCAATGTGTTCACTTTAATTCTATTAATGACATCTTTCTTTATCTTACATTCTTTCCTTATGTCCTCATTTCTGACCCTCTCATACATCGTCCTATTATATCTTCTAACATGACTTTTAAAATACTTAATTCTATAATGACATGCATTTATAGAATTACCTGTCAATAATGTATAAAGAGGCTCTGGAGGATATCTATTGCAGGTATGTGTACTATTCCATTGTTACAACACATTCCTGGGTTTTCTCCCTTCCATTTCAAATCACCACAATATGTACAAATTATAGACATTCTACCAAAAGTTGATACTGGCTCAGAAATAAATTGCAACTATAGGTTAATATCTATATTGCAACTATAGGAAAAAGCAGAATTTTCCTTTTGTCTCCATGATTCATGTTTCAATGCCACTTCTGTTATTTTACATACAAAAAAAATAGTGTTTGGCGATATTGTTAAGCGTTTTCAATTTGACTCAGGGGCCTTATGACTTGAAGACTTAGAGGCTGTTTTATACTTTTAATGCTGCTAAGATGGCGCATTCAAGTGCAGTAATTTCTATTTCTTCAACGTCTTGCATATTCATCTGATCTATTGTCATTAAATTATCACGACTCCCTACCTCTATCCAATTACTTGAAGACTGAAAATCTGTACTTCCTCTTTCTTGCTGCAGAAATTGTAATACCCTATACGCCGTCATTCGTAATCTACTGGCTTCACATCTCCTTTCTTGCTGTTCTTTAGATTCGTTTGCCCTAAGTGCAACCATTCGCAACATGTTATTTTCATGTGCCATTCCTTCTGCACCCTTTCACCTACTCCTAGAAGAATGACATAACCTGTACACCGAAATACAATAATCACCAACTCATTTATGAAAATATCTTTAAACAAATACCTACGTTCTTTCCATATGTGAATGTTGATTTAAAATTTACCTAAATTCATCGAGAATTGAAATTTCAACTTACATTTTTTTGTAACTATATAGGCTAAAATTTGATTCCGAAAGAAAATAAAATATAAAGTTATTAAATATTGGAAAATAAACTAAATCAATACATATTAATTACGATAAAAATAAAAAGTAGCTAACTTTCGAATATTTGACAGCTGAAAGAATGGTGGAACAACGCGAGGAAAGCAAATCTGACCCACAATGCAAAAGAGACCATTTGTTCAACGTGAATTGCTCACTCTCCCTGTGTCGGATTCTATTACTTCGTGCCATTTGAGGTCTAATTACGATAGGGACGCATATATCAGAATGTTGGTATTTTTGTCATCTTCGGGGTAAATTCACATAAATCAATTTTGGCGACTCGGCGAGTAAAGCATAAAAGCATTCTTTAATTCTTATTATATAACATTTAAACATACTTTCTTTTGAAAATAATAAAAAAAAACATATCAGCTTGTGAGGCTTTGTGTTTTCATACTGTTTCAAATGTAATATTATAAAAATGTAATATTGTAAGTTTTTTACTCTACTGTAAAATTCCCGATTTCCACATAGAAAGATTTCAAACGAATGTAAGAACAGGCAGCCTTGGGCAGACTGACATGAATATAGTCGTGCACAAACATTCGCAAATCCAGAACGACAATCTTACCAGGTCTACTTTATTTATATGCAGATTTAAACATACTTTCTTTTGAAAATAATAAAAAAAAACATATCAGCTTGTGAGGCTTTGTGTTTTCATACTGTTTCAAATGTAATATTATAAAAATGTAATATTGTAAGTTTTTTACTCTACTGTAAAATTCCCGATTTCCACATAGAAAGATTTCAAACGAATGTAAGAACAGGCAGCCTTGGGCAGACTGACATGAATATAGTCGTGCACAAACATTCGCAAATCCAGAACGACAATCTTACCAGGTCTACTTTATTTATATGCAGATGCAGATGCAGATTAGGACGCGTTTCGCCTAGTAAGGGCCTTATATTTTCTGTCTATAAAATATACTTAGGTTTTAACATCAAGATTACCCAATAATTAGATATGTTTAGCTCAAATTTAATGTCACGGATTATTGCGCTAAAAATCAGATGAACATATTATCCACATCTCAAAATGAAGAATATCTATTATTAAAAAGAAGGCTACGACTATTTACACGACTCAAACATAGACGAAAACCAAAAATAACCACAGAAAACGCAGATAAATCAAGCTATAAAAATATTTACCTTTGTTTATACTTTGCTATAATTGTAGATCTCGATAAAAAAATGATTTATAAAATTAAGTAAATGTAATAAGATGCCAATATTATTTATTTTTTCTTCAAGTTGGTTTCCATGATGCATTTTTATGACCATTGAAAAAATGACAAAGGTAAATATTTTTGTATTTTGATTTATCTGCGCTTTCTATGGTTATAAATGACCTAAAAACATAGACGACGTCAGAAAATTTGTCGTGTAAATAGACACTTTTTGGCGGGAAAACGCTTTTCCCGCCAATTCCGGTCGTAAAAATAGTGGCACCGTAAAAAGAAAATAATGATAGACTTAAGACAATTATTTTGAAAGAACAACCTTTAATTCTAAATATTACGAAATACATTATTAAAACTGAATTACTAACTCATGCACCATATTATAATAAATTCCCTCGAGGTTACTTTAATATAGTTATCGTTTTTTACATTTTAAACAATTACGATACACCCTATAAGTTTAAAAATACACTATCAATTATTTTTTCTAAATGGCATATACGACATACTTAGTAGGTATACATTGCAGATAATATTGAATCATTTTGTGCAAAATATTTGGCAGAAGAAAATAATTATTGTTTTACGTATATATTTTAATAAATAATTTAACATAAAAATGTTTACGAAAAACAAATATTTTTCAATTATTTTGTGTATATTTTGATGATTTTATTTCAATTAAGATACATAGGTTAGACTTAAATCACTCAAAAAGTATATTAAAACGTTTTAGACTTCAATGTAAAGCTGATTGGTAACCGGAGGGGTTACCAATCAACAGTAGTTAGTAACCAGAGTGGTTACTATTAAATATATGTGGTAACCAGAGGGGTTACCAGTAAAGAGAGTTTACTATATCCCAAGTGGATATGATTTGAAATAAGAACACAAGGGCAGTGGTTGAGAGAGAAGAAGAAAGAATGGTCAAAAGTAACAATGAGTATATTGATCACAATTAATAGTTGGCTTAAAGGTAAATTTACAATTGATGAAATAACTTACAAAGGAACTTTCTCACGATGAGTAGGTATAACGAGCGAGTTAGCGGGTGTGTTCGAAGTGTCCGAATCTTCGCATGGTGAAGTACCATCGTGCTCGCGAGGTCGAGAGATGACCGGTGGTCGAGAGACGAAGTGTCGGCGAGACGGCGTGGTCGAGAACGGCGGCGTGATGTGACGAATCGAAGTGACGGAAATACGGAAATGAAGTGACGACGTGTAGAGGTGTAGACTCCCTTAAATAGTGCTGTGCTGGGGGTAGCAAGTTCAATGTCCTCGAACATTCTAGACTTATTTATTTGAAGTGTCATACCTAGTTGAGGAGTATTGTCACCAGTTTGACGTTGCGGGCGATGAACTCGGCCTAGCGATAAACAAATGTACTTGCCGTCGCTAGGCGCGCACTCGAAAGAAATTTCGAGATGTGGTTGCCACATTCCTCCCCTCCAAGTGGTATCGAAGATGGCACGATACCTTGGTAGAACGTCATGGTATGGCTGAGCTGAGGCAGTCGTTGCTGAAGATTTTTGTGGTCATTACAATTTTGGAGAGATGGTTAGACTTGTGTTAGTTGGACTGTTGCCTAGTTGCTGATGATGATTGCGACGGATCAAGATGTGATTGCTTTGGAAACAGTGTTCCCGTTCAGCCCGTTGACAATTGCAGTGTGTCGGTGAGGCTTGTTAGTACACAAAGCTGTGGAGTCCGTGGAGTCAGTGTAGTCCGTAGAGTCCGATAAGCTGTGCAGTGTAATTGGCATCTAAACATTCTTGTCGAATTTGCAGAATTGTGCGGTTGGCTTGCGTTGGCGTTTTCGAAGTTTTCGTTGACTGTCGTCGTGTTGACAGCGTGTGTTGACAGCGTGTGTTGACAGTGACGTGTTGACAGCGTCGTGTTGACCGTGTCGTGTAGACGTCGTGTTGTCGTGGTTGAGCAGCTCCTTGGGTATGCGAGACAGAGTGCGAGTCATAAGCATAACGCGAAGGATGGGACAGTGTCCCAACAAAATCATTCCTCGTTCAAAGACGTGCGTAGCGATGAGACGAGGTGAGTTTTTGTGTGCTCGAGATGTGTGGGTGCGTTCAAATTTGGGTGTCCGACAGCTATGGAGTAGTTCTCCAGCGTTGAAGTTGCGGCGTGTCTGTTGCGTTAGACAGCTTTGGAGTATGTAGTTCTCCAGTGGGGCCTGTGTGTGCATTCTTTGCTGCGCATCAAGTGAGTCTGATGTCTTTGGGAATACGTGCCAGTATAGCGAGTGCTTGTGCATTCTTTGCCGCGCATCAAGTGAGTCTGATGTCTTTGGGAATACGTGCCAGTATAGCGAGTTGTAGCGTGTCGGTGTTGCTCTTGGTTGCTGATGAAAACCATTTGTTGCTGAAGTTGTCCATTTTGATTTGGTGCCGTTGCCAATGTTGTTCATCTTGATTTTTGCCAATGACAATGTTTGCCATCTTGATTTATCGATGTTGATAATGTCGCTTTCCATCTTGTTTTGATGCTGATGATGATGATAACGTTGATCATCTTGCTTCTATAGTTGTACATAGTAACAGCAGTTGACAGTTGTAAATTTTAAATTTTCATAATATAAACATTTACAATTGTAGCAAGCGAATAAATAAAATATTGTTGGTTGCATGTTGCAAAAATATAATATGTACAATGATAAGTATTTGTCAATAATAATTAAGTTGATTACAATATATTTTAGAAGTGAAAATAAATTCAAGTATCTAATTAGGTATACAATGCAACAAAAAAATAATATGAATTTCAGCAAAGTCCAAAAATGTTTAAAATATTCTATTTGTAATAGGTAAATATTGAAATGTGTCTAAGTACAAAAATGCTTTGCAAGTTTCAAAGTATAAAAGGTATTTAAAGCAAAATTACAAAGTATGAAATAGGTAAGTTAAGTATTTCACGAAATTAGTACCTATTTGATATATTAAATAGTGATAATTTAATTAATTATTTGCGAGCTCCTTTGATATAAAAACATATTTCTGATTGCAATGAATTTAAATAACGTACGTAAATATCTTGTTAGCAAAAACTTAGATTGTCGCTCGGTAGATGGTGTTTATTGAAAACTTAATTTTTCTACCGCTAGTTGAAATATTGAAAGATTAGTCACGAGCCGTAATCGCGTTGTTTACTTATTAAAAATAACAAAATTGAAGTTTTATCGTTTAAAACCGAAAACTTTCGATGGATATTTGTTTAAACAGTGAAATTACTATATCAAGATTACTTAAATGTTCTGTACCACGCGTAAAACTGTATGCAAAATATAAAATTAATAATTTTTGTCACTTCAGTATTATTGTTGTGCATGAGAATTTTTTGTCGCGATGTATGTGAAAAATATTTTTAGTTCCGTGAATTATGTAAAAAAAAGAATATAACTAAATTCGGAAGTGCGGTTTTGTTTATGTATATCGCGATTGTCGGAGTATTTTTTTACTTAAAGCAGTGCCGTACAGAAAATTTTTTAACAGTGTTTGTTTATGTGAAATTATAAAGTGGGTACCAATATATACCTTTGTTTACAATCTCAGAATAAAATGAATGTGTACTATGCATGTGTTATTTGAATGCAACATTTATGACAAAGAATAACTAAAAACCGAGAAACGCGGGTGATTTTTAAGCGCAATTGCATAGAATTAAGCGCGATTGTTTCGCGGGTGTAGTGTAGTGTACCCATCGTGAGAGATTCAAAAACCAATTCGTTCTTTTTCTAAGCTAGGAAAAGAAAAGGAGTGATCTGAGGAAAATCGGTAAGTGTTGTTTAATGTTATTGTAAGGAAAAATACCACTGTTGTGAATGCATATTTATCGTTTTTCGGCCTCGGGCCGGTACTAGATAAATACCGATGTTTTGTAAATACCAGTAGCTGTGTAGCTTAGCTGTTTAGCTGTTTGGTAACGATTGTGTTCATCTTCACGTTTTCAGGGTCACCAATAAAGCTGATTGGTAACCGGAGGGGTTACCAATCAACAGTAGTTAGTAACCAGAGTGGTTACTATTAAATATATGTGGTAACCAGAGGGGTTACCAGTAAAGAGAGTTTACTATATCCCAAGTGGATATGATTTGAAATAAGAACACAAGGGCAGTGGTTGAGAGAGAAGAAGAAAGAATGGTCAAAAGTAACAATGAGTATATTGATCACAATTAATAGTTGGCTTAAAGGTAAATTTACAATTGATGAAATAACTTACAAAGGAACTTTCTCACGATGAGTAGGTATAACGAGCGAGTTAGCGGGTGTGTTCGAAGTGTCCGAATCTTCGCATGGTGAAGTACCATCGTGCTCGCGAGGTCGAGAGATGACCGGTGGTCGAGAGACGAAGTGTCGGCGAGACGGCGTGGTCGAGAACGGCGGCGTGATGTGACGAATCGAAGTGACGGAAATACGGAAATGAAGTGACGACGTGTAGAGGTGTAGACTCCCTTAAATAGTGCTGTGCTGGGGGTAGCAAGTTCAATGTCCTCGAACATTCTAGACTTATTTATTTGAAGTGTCATACCTAGTTGAGGAGTATTGTCACCAGTTTGACGTTGCGGGCGATGAACTCGGCCTAGCGATAAACAAATGTACTTGCCGTCGCTAGGCGCGCACTCGAAAGAAATTTCGAGATGTGGTTGCCACAAATGTATCTCTATATACTTAGTGCAGATCATTGAACAAATTAGTACTTGGAGTAAGTTACTTTTTAATTGTTTGTGCGGAATGTTTAGTTTTAATATATCTTTCATTATGTTCAGAGTTATGTACACTTAATTAACTTTTTAATTGTTTGTGTGAATGTTTAGTTTTAATATCTCTTACATTATTTTAAGTATAGATCATTGAACTATTCAGTACTAATGTAGTGTGAGTTACATACACTACAATTACTTTTTAATATTCTGTGCGGAATGTTTATTTTTAATATCTCTATATTATACATATGTGCAGATCATCGCACTACATAATGTTAAGATATTTATAAAAAGATTTGACAAATACGACTAGATCAGGGGCAAGTCCGGCCAAGAAGTGAAATCCTGGATATAATTATATTAGATATCTTAAGATATTATAGAATCCACATGAAAATTATATCCTTGATATGGGTAATCGTGAGGGTTTTGATTTCACCGATTGACGGGACTTGTCTCCTTGAGTTTAAAATACATTAAATATCTTTTCGCGCTAGGTTGGGAATTGGATTTTAATGTTAATTTATTTATTTACAGAAGGGTGCTCCGGTCTAGAAAGGCACTAGGTGATAACCTGTCGCCTGTTCCCCAAATCCAACGCGAAATGATGTCGCGTGTGTACTCGATCCTGCCGTGCGTAACTCGGTAATTAGTTGCAAGCTAATTAAAGAACGTTACACAGCAGAATGAGGTACCCACGCCACACCATAAAACATTTATAAATTTATCATATGAAATATAAATTAATTGATATTACAGACAGGTATTAAAATAGTTTGAATTTGACTTACGTGTTTATTTGATAGTTTGACTCTAATTATAATTCAAGATTGGTATATATTTCAATAATTGACTATTAAATAATTTAAATAAAATAGATCGATGAATGCGCGGAATCGAAATGTGAGTCGAGCAGAGTGACGATCTACCGCTGGCCTTGGTTAAACTGAACGACGGGAACGTGATGTGCAGGACCTTAAATAGCCGGCTGACGTCCCCCTACTCCTTGAAGTGGGTGGTCAACTCGGCTGGTTGCACCCGCTACAATCTGTTGTGCATAAAAATAATACAGCTTAGTGCAGAATATTTCTTACCCAATAAACTTTCAGTTTCGGAAATTAAATGATGTAAGTGCGTATTTTTAAATAACAAACCCGCATTCATGAAAAAAAAATACCTGATGTTATTGATCACATGGCTATTCTCATGATTTTACCATCCAAATACGTGGACAGTATGGAGGTCAGTCCTCTTTTCCAACCCGGAATATGAAAACAGCCTGATGGTATGTATGTATGTTTGGAGATACATAAAGTAAAAAACTATAAGGTCTTCTTAGATAATATATTGTGTAATGTGTATAGACGACTACCATACCATACTTAGGAAGCATGTTTCAGCGTGATGGAAGATTGGAAAAAGATATTGAAAGGAGAGTAACGGCAGGTAATAGAGTGAACGGTGCATTAAGACCGGTAATGGCTGACCCAATTATTTCGAGGCAAGCCAAGCTCGCGGTACACAATGGTATGGTCGCACCGACTCTTATGTATGCTAGTGAGACATGGACATGGCAGAAGCCGCATGAAAGTAGAATTAACTCGGTTGAAATGAGGTCACTAAGACGAATGTGTGGTAAAACGATGTATGATAGAATAAGAAATGAGGATATTAGACGAGAATGTATGATTGAAAGAAATATCGTAAGTAAGATTAAAATAAATGCCCTAAGGTGGTTCGGCCACATAGAAAGAATGAAAGATGACCGTCTGACAAAAAAAGTATACAAGTCTGATAAAAGAGGAACGAAAAGTAGAGGTCGGCCAATAAAAATTTGGCACGATCACATAAATGGGATTTTGAAATATGGTGATGTTAGAAGTAAGAATAATAGAAGAGCGTGTATGAGACGATGAATGAACGTGAATGAAGCGAGGAAGGTATTTCAAGAGAGAGGAGTCTGGCATTCGGTTCTCTCTGCCTACCCCAAATAGGGAAATGGAGTGATGGTATGGCTATGGGACTACCATACAAATTGTATGAAGCGAAGTCGTCATTAAATTCAATTTCAATAAAAAATGTTAAAAAGAAATTGAGATGTACTGCTACAATGTTGATATTTTTTATAGAAAATTAAATTATCTAGTTGGGGTATTTCGGCTTTTTTCGATATTTTTTAAAACTTTGGAAATATAGGCCGTTAAACACATAAATTTATCATAAAAAAATGTTTTTCCTAATAAAAAATGTTTGAGAAACTCAAGAATTATTTTTAAAAAACTTATTTGAGATTATGTATTTGTCTATTTATGGTACCAATTTTCAGCGTTCTAGCTTTTATGGTTTCTGAGATATATGGAAAAATAAAGTAAAAATTCAAAAGTTGATAACCCCTGTTTTGTAGGCCTATTACTATTTATATATTCTGAAATTTTGGGCTCTGTGCATTGAGCGAATCAAATGTTATAAGGGGGGGGGGGGGGACACAGACGTCATGACACACAAAATATAGATAAATAAAAAATATCAAATTGACGTTTTCAAAAAAATTCTAGAAATTCTCAAACATTTTTTATTAATAAAAATATTTATCATGATAAATTTATGCGTTTAACTGCCTATATTTCCAAAGTTATTAAAAATATCGAAACAAGCCGAAACACCAAAACGAGATAATTTAATTTTCTATAAAAAATATTAACATTGCAATAGTAAGTAAGTAGGTACGCGCATCAGAGTAACAATAAACAAATTGATAGTTTTATGAACGATGTAAAAATAAAAGTAAGTAGGTACGCGCATGAGAGAGTAACAATAATCAAATCAACATATAGTATGAACTTTGTAAAACTGAAAGTAAGTAGGTACGCGCACGAGAGAGAGTAGGTATCAATACATATATCGACAGTTGTATGAAGTCGTAAAAACAAAAGTAAGTAGGTAGGTAAGCGCTTTTTCAAGGCAATATTTAAAATGCGTTGAATTGTATTCATTTTATCGCGAAGGTCACAGAGACATGGTTGAAGAGTATTGAGCGCGGACGCAAGACGATCGGAGCCATATATATAAATCACCTTCAAAATATACTCCGAACAAATCTCCGTGCGGCCAAGGTCAACATGTAATATTTTGCCGCGGATGCAAAACGATCGGTGGCTTAGTAAAAATATACACCTTCAAAATATACACTGAATAAATCTCCGTGCGGCCAATGGTTGAACTAATAATATTCATTTCAAGATATTTTGATATTTTTTTTGCTTCCATGTAAATTTTTGCCAGTTGATTCTCTATGGTATAAGCAACAGAATGGTAGTTTTTGGCGTGAAAATTATCTTGCGTCCGTATACCGGACGCGAAAAGTTGGTGGACGCAACAACCCTATACGAATTTCACATAGGTGACGCAACAAGTATTGCGGGATATATATATATATATATATATATATATATATATATATATATATATATATATATATATATATATATATATATATATATATATATATATATATATATATATATATATATATATATATATATATATATATATATATATATATATATATATATATATATATATATATATATATATATATATATATATATATATATATATATATATATATATATATATATATATATATATATATATATATATATATATATATATATATATATATATATATATATATATATATATATATATATATATATATATATATATATATATATATATATATATATATATATATATATATATATATATATATATATATATATATATATATAGTTTCTAGGTACGTAAACACATCTTCATCTCATCATGCTTCAGACAATTTGCGAAAAAACCACCATCCTACACCCCCATCTAATTTTATATTAATGTCTCTAGATTCAGGCCTTCACTAACCCTTATGTTGATGTAATATTATGTTATTTTACAAAAATAAAAATTGGTATATTTGTTAACATACTTACCAGCTATGTTAGCATAAGTAAATTTTTCGGTTTCAAAAACCTGATTATGTTCATTTTGGAGATGACATATCAAATCCTTTGTCATCAGGTATGAAGCATTGCAGTTAATTTCCTGACAAACATACTTATATTTGGATTTTGTGGTATTGGGCATAATATTATGTACTTCTTTCATGTGCCTAGTTAGTAAAAATTTCTTCTGAAAGATTCTTTGGCAGATACCACATGTTAAAGACATCACAATTCCTTGGTTTACACACAAAAAAGCTGATATTATTATGTATGTCAGTTAACAGAATATTTTTGTTTGACTTGCCGCGTTATACAATTCGTTCCTTGCCATATAACGAGAATTTTATTTAAAATAAAAGGATTTTTTTATTGAATGGCAACACTATACTTAGCGTTAGAGTGGGGGGAATAGATTGGCGAATATACGCTCGTCCTAAAATTGACATCCTAGAAACATAATATCCATGAACAATGTAAAACCATTTTAAGCAACGAAACTGAATATTATACAAGTCACTTTATATCAATTTATATGAAACTAATACACCGGGGGGAGTTTAAAAGATGGAAAGTGGGAAGGTCGGAAGGTGTTGCGAGGTTGTTGATAATTATTTAAATATTCTTTGAGAGTGAAAGTTGGGTATTGGTTTTGTCGGGAACTATTTTCTTATTGAGTGCTCACACTGAGGTGGCACTAGAGTATCGGCACAGCCGATTTCGACGACTTGCTAGGCTCAGGGCGGTAGCCGCCCTTCGCCGCCCACTAGTTGGTTTGCCCGGCCAGCTATCGGGTGCAAGCCGTCGCTGTGATTCCTCCCCGGGAATTAAAACTTAAATTAAACCTTAAAATTACCTAATTACTAACTATAATTAAAACAGGCTTCAGATTGGGATTGTATATCAGAGAGAAGAAAAAAAATCAATTCAGTTAACTAAAATTTACTAGCATCTAGGCACACAACGACATTACAAACTAAAGAGACAATGTTATCTAAATGCTAGGACTTATACTAAGATCTTAATGTATACTTAAAACTATGTGTGTGCACACAACAAAACACGAAGGGAGTCTTTAAAAAAAAAGAACGTTGAAAACGTCGAAGTGGGAAGAAACGAAAATGAGAACAGGGCGGTATTGGCCTCCTGTGAGGCGATGGCTGGTGATCCTCGTGGGCGGCCTCTCCAGAGGCGGCGATAATGATCCCCGAATTGCCTCCTACCACAGAGGCGGCGTGGATGTCTCCTGGGTATTAGGGCCTCTTTTCCAAAAGAAGCGCTTGCCGTTGTCTTCTTGGCAGGGCGGGAAAAAAGGGCCCTCCAATTGAGTGGAGTAGAATGGACTCAGTGGACATACAAAATAATGTGAAATAAAACCTGGTAGGTTGGCCTCTCTCCGTCCGCGGGACCTCGCCAGAGCGAGTCTGTAGTAGACCGTAACGACCGCGTATGCCCTGATATAAATTTTAATGTTTGAAATGGGCTCCTTCCTTGCTGGTCTGATTCACTGGTTTATAGTAAAGTACTTTGTAAAATTTTATCTGCTATGCGTCCACGACGGTTGGGTAGAATCGTTGGTACTTGGTCTAGCTGGCGAGACCCGCGAACAAGAGAAGGAAGACTGTTACTGTTGCGATGACGAAATCGGAATGCTCCAGATCATCCCGTGCGGTCGCTAATATTGACCGGCGGTATCTCGTCCCGCATGCCCCTTCCCCTAGTCCCTCGAAGGTTCCTGTGTTCCCGAACGAACGCACTGGTTTTTTTCGCGCCGATTTCACGCACTATGTTTTCTTTTTTTAATTTTCGTTACACATACACTTTTTCTTTTTTTTCTTTTTAATTTTCGTTACACATACACTTTTTCTTTTTTTCATCTTATACACTTATACACTTTTTATGGACTATTTACATGATCAGAGCAACATAACATTATAATTTCTCCATACAGAAATGTGTGCCTATAGGTAGGTATTTCCAACCCTGATTAACTATATTACCCAACACACGAAATTATTTAGACAATGATATGTTGTAGGAACATAAAATTATGGTACTTCCCAACAACTATTTTATTCTCCTTGACAATAGCATTATTTTATTTCAATTTTATTGACAAAAATCATTATTTTATTCCTTTCTTTTCGCCCTACCAATCCTACCTATGTTACATAAATTAATATAAGTTCCCGTAGGTACATTTTCTTTTTATAAAACAACTCATTCTTATTACCTCGATGACTGCCATAAATTTCTTCGATGCTTGGAGAAAAAAGAATCGAATTTTCTCAAGGAGAAAATCATTTTCCTACCTTTATCGCTATTCGCCCTCTGTATGTCGAGACGCGAAGCTTTTCCCTGCGCCCCTAGCTTACTAATACCTCAGCTAAACGATCTGCATCAGAGTCCCGAACCAAAGCGCGAAAGTATCCCCTACGGACGTAAATCAACTTATTGTACTTCAATTTTCTTCCCTTTTATTATTATTAATTTAATATTCTCCCCTCGCGCCAATTTCCTCCCCTTTCAGATTTTCCTCGGCTTATTTTCTTCGTGCCATCTATAGAGTTTCGCGCGCTGTCTCTGACCTATGACAGTCGGTCGAGCAGAGCGCTTCCCGAAGCTGATCGAATTTTTCGCTAGATGTCTCCCCTAGTATTGAAACGAAAGCTCTCGTCTCCTCTGAGCGGCTGGCGCATATTTAAAATACCTATTTATAACCACCTTATTATACTGCTAATAACCAGAATGGAAACCTCCGCTGTCCGTAACCACCAACTTATTTTATTTTATTTTATTTAAGTCAGCTCAGACACAGGCATGAATGCCCAAATATTTCTGCGCATAATAGCTTATAGCTTATATGGGAAGTACATACGATCAGATAATCACCTATCACCTGATCTCGGATATGGGTTATATAAGAATTTTATAACCGTGCTGAGTAGGTGGCGAGGGAGAATTCCGGCGTTCGGTTCTCCCTGCCTACCCAAGGTAACGCAATGACCGTCATGGTATCGCCTGGTATTATTTACTTATTGTTAATTTCTATTCATTTACTAAAATCCTTTTTTTCAAGTATCACAATAACAATTAACATAATATAACTTTCTACCGTAGTAAATAAAATTATAAGTTATACTATAATTTAAAAAGGTTAAAGTATGTCGTAAGTGTATACATTTATACCTATATTTTAATTTGTGGATTAGGCTACTCTACTAGGCTATGTAAGCCTGTCCCAGAGTAACGTTATATAAATCAGTCCTATTATTTCAATTCGTCATGGTGTTAGTTATTTTTGTAAGATTTTGTGGTAGGTTGCAGTAATTTAGATGTGCGTATGTATGAAGTATGTATTTATTTTTGTGTTGAAAAAAAAAATAATGCCAGAATAATTACAGTACCTACTGCTTTATACCGTCGTAGGAAAATTTGTAGGTAATTTTGTAACAGAACGGTGTATGACAGAGTTCAGAATGAAGATACAAGGAAAGAAAGTAAGATACCGAAAGATGTAATTAACAGAATTAAAGTTAACACATTTAGATGGGTTGGCACGACCATGTAGACGATATTTTTAAAGATGAAAGTGCAAGAAACGTGAACCACAGACGAACATGTCTCCGACGATGTATGAATGTTGCTGAGGCGAAGAATGTGTGTCAAGGTAGAAAATGCGGCGTTCGGTTCTCTTTGCCTACCCCGTGAGGGCCATGGCGTGTTGGTCTGTAAGTATGTACGTAGGTATGTATGTATAGTTAAAAGTTAAAATTCGTCTGTGTATACATGCTAAGTCCTTTCTTTATTCGTACAATTTTCATAGTCCTAGAACGTCGCTATTAATTTGGTCTCTCTTGAATCGAGGTTTTTGTGAATATCCTGGGATATTATTCTAGGTATGCAGCTTGGTACTTTCAGACCGGGTCGTAGGTACCCGCGCGAAAAAAAATCGATACATGTAGGTATTCTGAGGATGATTTAGATATTAAACCTAGGGTCGTGATCTTTTCGACTGTAGTTTTTTTTTCTTTTGTTTTTATATTTTCGTAGTGCGAAGAATAGGTTGATTTAAATTTCTATTTCTCTCGTTACTGGGTCTTAACCTTCTAGTGTTAGGTAATTATTACCGGGAGGTTTTTTTATTTTATTCATGCTCTCATTTCTTTCCTGGGTTATTTAATCATTCGATTCTTTATTTATTTATTTGTTTATCTGGCTGTTTATCCTCTGAAATGGTTGTCTACCACTTCCTACGTTTACTTATTTCTTCGTATCTCTTTCCCTGATTGCGTTAGTTATTTATTTACGTATTTATTCCCCTATACCTATCGGTAAATTTTCTTTCAGCCATCACTCTGTTGGTTTACTTACGTGTTTATTTCTACATTCACGTAATTGGCTTACTCCCCAGCTCATTAATTTATTTATTTTTGTTTACTGTTAAATATGTAGGTATTGTTTCCCGAAATTAAAATAATTAAATAAATAAATCAATTTTCCTGTTTTCTATCTCCTTTCGGTCCGCAACGATTCGACAGTGGGTAAGCCCTGGCTACCTCTACTTAAATTTCTTGTCTGGTCTCATTCAAATTTGTGTCCTACCTTATGAACCTACTTATGAACCTGATACCTTGGGGTGGTCTAGTGATCTAGTGACCGAACACCGTCTGGACCCATATGCGTTCCCACGAACTAGATTTGCCGGGCCACATCGCCGTCCGTCTAATTTCTGATTTATCGTATCCGTTAGAGCGGCTCGCGAAATTTGACACCTTTCTCCAACGGACATTCCAGTGGCGTAACTAGCTCTACCTACTTGGTCGTTTGATGTTGTTCAATACGAAACATCTCTGTGTTTTCTCAAACCAAAAATAAAAATACCGAAAATATTTTTATTATTCACGGTGAGCTTGTCTGTTGATTTCTTATTTATGCCGCCAAATTATAACTTTTGTTTAATTAAATTATTTACCGATTAATTATTTACTTATTATCATTTCGTTAATTATCATCCGACACTAATTAGCTATATCACATTCTATTGAATATGATCCAGCGATTACTAGCAAATTTCTTCTGAAAGCATTTTCCTATGTCAGAAGCATTTTTTTTTTTCTTAAGACTTGTTCCCGCTTCTATTTTTCTGATTACCCAAAATATTTCGGTACGCCCATGTCGCATTTCGATGTCTCGACCGTTGGCGTGTTCCCATGGACCAGCCAAGATATCCATATGTGTCAATTATAAGTTATTGCGTCCTGCCTGGCACTTCCTTGCGACCGACAAGGTTCTCCGGGGCAAAACCAACATACCACCTACGCAGGATTCTGCGAAATATGCACGTCTCTAGTGTCTGAGACCCGACGCGTGATTTTGTTCAAATACCTATCCATGTTGGATATATCAAAACCAATTATGTGTAGGTACTCGCTTTTCAAGCTACTACCTACGTAGATTTACTTCATTAAAATATTGTTTTCATTTTTTTCCATATTTAGTTCTTTACTAGGCTATACCTGCTTTTTCTTGAACATCAAATTTGATGAAAAAAGCGGCATAATGGACAAAAAATCGATCGGCATATAAAAGTAAGTATAGGATAAAATTTCAACAAAAAACATAGGTGGATTTTCTAAGTGATTAACAGTGGAAAAGTCAGCGGGAATCTGAAGGTGGTTATTTCCACAGTAAATCGTCGTTGGCCTAATGTTTGAAAATGGTGGGTCGGATAGTGATCGGCAACAGTGCCAAAATTTATCACTACCCAACACTAGTAATTATATTTTTATTGACAAACCTCTTAACATCTCAATAGAGACGAAGTTGGGATATTATAGAAGAACCAGGAACTTAAGGCATAAATCACTTAATGATCACGTAAACCAGCCGATTACAGGTCGTAAGCCCTGTGGGTGCCTTGAGTTCCTGGTTCTTCTATAATATCCCAACTTCGTCTCTATTGAGATATTAAGAGGTATGTCAGTAAAAATTTCATTTGACTCCCGACAGGAAAAAAAATCCAAAGTTTGCGTATTTGCAATTAAAAAATATTCGAGGATTAATTAAAATAAGCAAACCGTGGGTGATTTCCCAGAGATTCATAGTGGAATAATCAACGCCCAGCCTATAGTGGTAATTTCCACTGTGATTCGCAGTGGAATCATCGAATCATAAATGTTTTATTCCGAATTCTGAATTCATCTCTATATGGAACATATGTAATAAATTGAATTTTCTTATAATAATAATAATAAGGACAATTTATAAAGCGCCGTTTAGTGACAACCGTGGTCACCTCAAGGGCTATACATTTCTTTTACTATAACTTTAATAATTTTTATCGTATATATGGTGAGAAGCCTTTAAATTGCTGTTTTCAGCATGCAAAAAGTCCACTATGCCATACGAAATGTTCCTTCTTTCATAGTACCACGCGTCTTGTCTTAAAACTGTCGATCTGTTTAAAGAAATTAATTCTCTTGAATAAATCGACAGTAGGATAAATTTACGTAGGTACCTCTATAATATTCATAGATATTTACAGACTACGTATTCATATTGCTTATTTTTTATGCGGAAAAACTATTTCATATAGCTCCACTACTAAACTAATTACACTGGTTGAAGTGTCCAGGGCGAGTTGACTACAAAACTTGTTTGACGGTGTTTAATTCTTTGAACTACCTGGCACCACAATACATTCAAGAAATGTGTCAGATAAAAAAAGATTCCTGGGAGGCACCTGTCGCTGGTAACCCCCACATTGCGGGTTATATGCCGTGAAAAAAATATTTTTTAGGTATCTGGAGAATTTAAAGATACATAATATGTTGGTATATGGCTGATATCACGTTAATAAACATCGATATTTCGCTTATCAAAGTTAGTGGAATCAAATTTATTTTTCAGTTTATATATTACGATAGATTTTTATTTATGTTATTGACGTTGTCTTATTGCATAATCTCTTTGAAATCGTATTAGAAATGTTCTGTTTTGTCTATGTGTTGTATTATCACCGTTCTTATTTGTCAGTGTACTGATTTGTCAATGTGTTGTTTTGACTGTGTGTTGATTTGTCGCTGTTCTGTTATGTCGTTTTCTGTTTTGACGTGTAACGAATTGTCGTGTTCTGATTTGACTTTAACGATTTGTCCGGTCACCAAAAATATCTAATATAAAAGGGGCGTTCGAAATGCCGCCATATTTTTGTTTCGTGATGGCACCAACTGAGGCGCTAGCGTCGTTTGGTGTATGCATATATTTTGTATGGAGTTGTCATTCTTCCCTGTTAATGTGTTCTGTGGGTTACAACTGTCAAAAGTGCAAAGTGCTGTCTTGATCCACTCTTATATTCCATCTAATTTTAAACCATTTCCGATGATTTTATACCATCTTTGAGACTGATTTTTTTAAAACTTATGTGTGTGTTAGTTTTTATTTATGTATTGAATATTTTATACATTTTAATTTATCATACCTAACAAATAAACAGAAAAAGAATGTTCACATGGGATACGCAGAGACAAATTATTGAGTCTCTTTAGGCAGTGTGGAAGAGAGTGAGGTTGCGTTGGTTGGTTCGCAACTACCCCGGGCAGTGCCGGGTATAAAAAATAGTAATTATTTGGATTTGAGGCTTTATATTTAGGCACTTCTTTTCAACTGTAAAATTAATGACTCACAATATCGATTAGATTGCATGCAACTAGTATTTCTGATATTGATTGAAATATATTGTGAAACATTGAACACTTACTATGATTTCGTCAGAATAGTTTTTTCCCTGGAGTTTTCAGTCTACATTTTCCAGAATTTTTAACTAAAATAATATATATGATTTATTTATACATATATATTCAAAATATAAATATACTTTCAGCCAATGGACACCACAGTGAACCAAAAAATAAAAGGTTTAATAAAAGATGAAAACACTGCTTCAAGTATGCTTGAAGAAATTCCTGATTTCCCAATTGAAAAATGTGAAGCTGTTTTAAAAAAAGAAATCGACGAGCATTCAGAGATTAAAAAAGAAAAAATAATTACAATTCCTTACAGTACTAATGAATGCAATGTCGGTGGGAAGACATTCACTCAAATGGAAGATTTAAAAAGCCATAAACTAACTCATACAAGCAAAACACCACATAAATGCAATGTCTGTGGGAAGCCATTCACTCAAATAGGATGTTTAAATAAACATAAATTAATTCATTTAGGAGAAAAACCCCATGAATGCAATGTTTGTGGAAAGATATTCTCCGAAAAAGGATCTTTAAAAAGGCATTTGATAATTCATTCAGGTAAAAAACCACATGAATGCAATGTCTGTGGGAAGTCATTCATTCAAGCAGGAAGTTTAAAAAATCATAAATTAACTCATTCAGGAGAAAAACTCTATGAATGCAATATCTGTGGAAAGACATTCTTTCGAACGGGAACTTTAAAAAGCCATAAACTAACTCATTCAGGCGAAAAACCACATAAATGCGATGTCTGTGGGAACTCGTTCACTCAAATGGGAAGTTTAAATAAACATAAATTAACTAATTCAGGAGAAAGACCCCATGTATGCAATGTCTGTGGAAAGGCATTCTCTGAAAAAGGTGCTTTAAAAAGACATTTGATAATCCATACTGGTGAAAAACCACATGAATGCAATATCTGTGGGAAGTCATTCAATCAAACGGGAAGTTTAAAAAAACATAAATTAACACATTCAGGAGAAAAACTTTATGAATGCACTGTCTCTGAGAAGGCAGTTTTTCAAATAGGAAAATTTAAAAGTCAAAAACTAACTATTTCAAGCAAAAAACCACATAAATGCAATGTCTGTGGGAAGTTGTTCACTAAAATGGGAAGTTTAAATAAACATAAATTAACTCATTCAGGAGAAAGACCCCATAAATGCAATGTCTGTGGAAAGGCATTCTCTGAAAAAGGAACTTTAAAAAGACATTTGATAATACATACGGGTGAAAAACCACATGAATGCAATGTATGTGGAAAGTCATTCACTCGAACGGGAAGTTTAAAAAAACATAAATTAACACATTCAGGAAAAAAAATACAAGAATGCAATGCCTCTTGGAAGAAATTTTTTCAAACAGGAACTTTGAAAAACCATAAGCTGACTGATTCGGTCGAAAAACCACAAATCAAATGTGTGTGGGAAGTCTCATTAACTTAAATGAAATGTTTAAATAAACGTCAATTAACTCATTTAGGAGAAAGACCACATGAATGCAATGTATTTCGGAAGGCTATCACTCAAACGGGAAATTTAAATATCATTTATTAACTCATTCTGGAGAAAAACCCTATGAATGCAATGTCTGTAGAAAGACATTCTTGGAAATGGAATTTACATGGGTGAAAAATCACATTAATGCAATGTCTGTGACAAGTCATTTATTCAAACAGGATGTTAAAAAAATAAAGTATCTCAGGAGAAACACCACATGACAATGTCTGTAGACATAAACAGAAAATTTAAAAAATCATAGGTATATGAACTTGTTTGAGACAGACATTCGTTCAACCAAGTAAATTAAAACATTATAAAACAGCCATTCTGGCAAAAAAATCACATAAATGCTGTTTTAAGTTGAGTTTTTGTGTTGACTGTCAGTCAGGCTAAAAAGTTACCTTTATTTTATTACCAGAATAAGAAAACATAGATAAGATCATAGACATAAACCAAAGAAAACATCTTCAACATTTTAAATACTCAATGTTTGTGGAAAGAAACAGATGAAATGAGAATGCTAAGATGGGCAGGGGGCGTGACTATAATGGACAGAGTGCGGAATGTCCATGTCCGAGGAAGCTTTGGCGTGGCCCCAATCACCGATAAGTTGCTTGAGAGTAGATTGAGATGGTACCGACACGTCATAAGGTGACCAGAGGACAATATGAAACGCAGAGCGATAGACATTCAATTGCAGGCTAGAAGACTAGGCAGACCGCTAACAGTGTGGTATAAATTAACTCCACAATCGATAAATCGATATAAATATATCAATAATTTCAATGTTTTTTTAAACACAGTGGAAGTTCATAATTATAAAGTAAATATTAAATTTATATATGAAAATAAAACACCGTTTTAATCCACAATGAGTACAATTTAATGAGCCTAAGTGCTTTCGCTAGACACAATTTGCATCTTCAGAGGCACAATTTATACTAAATATGTTACTAAAAAATTGAATAAACAATATGAATATTTTAGAACAAGGGGTGTGTAAAGATGAAGGGGAGGGAAGTTTTGAAACAAAAAATTCTTAAGTAAATACAAAACAATGAACAATAGATTATTTATTACCTATATACAAATGTTTAGTGTTCATTCATACCATCACGGCATATCCCACAAAGTGGGGTAACCAGCGAAAGGTGTGCGCAACAATATATAAAAGGGAGCACAACACATCTGTGTATACCCACACACCAGTCTCGTCTCACCTAAAAAGCACTACATTCAGAATGGGTGGTGAACCTCATTGCTGAACTATGTGCGATGTTATTGTTGCCTGTTGTATTTTCAATTACCCGGCTCTAACGGGACACTCGAAAACAATAATAGAAAAGAGTGAAAAGAGTTTATGCTGTGAGGCACCGGCTTAGAATAGTGCTTCCACTCTTTTCTATTATAAATAATAATAATAATAAATAAAAAGTATATTTTATGGTTTTTTGGATTACAGTGAAAAAATATTACTGTCCAGTGTACAAATGTTTAGTGAAAAGGGGAAAAACCATAATTATCAATAATTAGGTATAATATGTACCTAATACAGAATAAGTATTATTTTATATTGAGTACAATACCAAGAGTTGTATCTAGATAGATAGTTATTAACATCAACAATGGCGCCACAGCCCGATGTGGGCCTTGGCCTCCTCAAGATCAACTGCCTCCATTCTGCCCTGTCGGCAGCAAGTCTCCTCCAATTTGTCTGTCCGATCGCTCTTATATCTCCCTCGATGTCGTCCAGCCATCTCATCCTAATAGATAGTACATAGGTATATAAAAAAGATGAAATAAATTGAAATGGAGAACATAACAAATTAAATGGTTACAAGATAGAAAATACGAAACAAATATCCATGGATGATAAAATAAAGAATAAATTTAACCATATATGTATGTAGGTAACCAGAGTTATATATGTAGGTACCTAGGTACATACAATATTTTAATAAGGTATAGACATTTAAGGAAATGGAATTAACCTTGAACTGGGATTTGGATAGCTTTCGGGGATATCTGAAGAGTTGGCATCTACTACCAACCCCCCCAAAGATTGTTACACTGGATTTGACTTTAAACTACAGGGAATTAGTGCTCCAAATTTGTGATGAGATGAACCCGAATTACCTTGGAGTAAAAATTGATAAACAAGGCCAACATCAGCAATAGCTCTGGTGTAGTTCAGCAGAACTGCTCTCCAGTGTGGAACAGAAGTTTACATTGTAATAAAATAGGTTTAGTTTATGTCATTTTAAATTTCTCATGCGAGAAAATATCTTCCCATAGACATTGCATTAATGTGGTTTACAGCCCGAATGAGTCAGTTTATGTGGTGCATTTAAATGTCCTCTTTGAGAAAATGTCTTCCCACAGACATTGCATTAATGTGGATTTTCACCCAAATGAATAAGTTTATGACTGTTTAAATGACTTTTTCCAGAAAATGTCTTCCCAAAGAAATTGTATTCATGTGGTTTTTCACCCGAATGAGTTAGAAACATCCCGTTCAATATACAGACTTGGTTCTAGGGACTCACTGAGGGAGCTCTTCAAGGAGATCAAGATTCTTACAGTCACTAGTCAATATATTTATGAAAATATAATTTATGTTAGACAAAACTATAATTTGTTTACCAGAGTTGAAGAACTCCATAATATACTGACTAGGAATAGAAAAAATATATATATACCTAAATATAGATTATCTAACGTAGACAATTCTTTTTTGGGTCAATGTATTAGAATTTACAATAAGATTCCACATAATATAACAAACCTAAATAACAGAAAGTTTAGATCTCATATTAAAGAAACACTTATCAGAAAGGCATATTATAGACTGGATCAGTACATGAATGACAAAGATGCGTGGTGTTAATCACGGTCTGCTTGTGTTTGTTGTTTAATCTTGTATCAATTTATATGTTTGTAATTGTCAGAAAGGCATATTATAGACTGGATCAGTACATGAATGACAAAGATGCGTGGTGTTAATCACGGTCTGCTTGTGTTTGTTGTTTAATCTTGTATCAATTTATATGTTTGTAATTGTCAGAAAGGCATATTATAGACTGGATCAGTACATGAATGACAAAGATGCGTGGTGTTAATCACGGTCTGCTTGTGTTTGTTGTTTAATCTTGTATCAATTTATATGTTTGTAATTGTCAGAAAGGCATATTATAGACTGGATCAGTACATGAATGACAAAGATGCGTGGTGTTAATCACGGTCTGCTTGTGTTTGTTGTTTAATCTTGTATCAATTTATATGTTTGTAATTGTCAGAAAGGCATATTATAGACTGGATCAGTACATGAATGACAAAGATGCGTGGTGTTAATCACGGTCTGCTTGTGTTTGTTGTTTAATCTTGTATCAATTTATATGTTTGTAATTGTCAGAAAGGCATATTATAGACTGGATCAGTACATGAATGACAAAGATGCGTGGTGTTAATCACGGTCTGCTTGTGTTTGTTGTTTAATCTTGTATCAATTTATATGTTTGTAATTGTCAGAAAGGCATATTATAGACTGGATCAGTACATGAATGACAAAGATGCGTGGTGTTAATCACGGTCTGCTTGTGTTTGTTGTTTAATCTTGTATCAATTTATATGTTTGTAATTGTCAGAAAGGCATATTATAGACTGGATCAGTACATGAATGACAAAGATGCGTGGTGTTAATCACGGTCTGCTTGTGTTTGTTGTTTAATCTTGTATCAATTTATATGTTTGTAATTGTCAGAAAGGCATATTATAGACTGGATCAGTACATGAATGACAAAGATGCGTGGTGTTAATCACGGTCTGCTTGTGTTTGTTGTTTAATCTTGTATCAATTTATATGTTTGTAATTGTCAGAAAGGCATATTATAGACTGGATCAGTACATGAATGACAAAGATGCGTGGTGTTAATCACGGTCTGCTTGTGTTTGTTGTTTAATCTTGTATCAATTTATATGTTTGTAATTGTCAGAAAGGCATATTATAGACTGGATCAGTACATGAATGACAAAGATGCGTGGTGTTAATCACGGTCTGCTTGTGTTTGTTGTTTAATCTTGTATCAATTTATATGTTTGTAATTGTCAGAAAGGCATATTATAGACTGGATCAGTACATGAATGACAAAGATGCGTGGTGTTAATCACGGTCTGCTTGTGTTTGTTGTTTAATCTTGTATCAATTTATATGTTTGTAATTGTCAGAAAGGCATATTATAGACTGGATCAGTACATGAATGACAAAGATGCGTGGTGTTAATCACGGTCTGCTTGTGTTTGTTGTTTAATCTTGTATCAATTTATATGTTTGTAATTGTCAGAAAGGCATATTATAGACTGGATCAGTACATGAATGACAAAGATGCGTGGTGTTAATCACGGTCTGCTTGTGTTTGTTGTTTAATCTTGTATCAATTTATATGTTTCTAATTGTTTTTTTTATTTATATACTTTCTGACTTTCAACATGTGTGCAAACTGCATTTACGTTGAAAAATAATTATTTGATATTGATTTTTATTATTTGATCCCATTAATTTGGTTTTTTGCCTGAATGAATCAGATTATATGTCCTATTCTGATTTATCTAAATTTATCCACTGTGTTTGGTATATCTGATGTGTACAGGTCAAATAAAAGTGGAATCAAAACTGATCCATGTGGCAGACCTTTTTGTAATATTTTTATTCTGCTCACTTTCCTGTCCTTACACAATATATTCAAGCAATGTCTTCCTTATCAATTATATATTCTTCAAATTATAATATAAGTAATCAAATTATGAATTTTCTGTATGACTGATATACATACATACATATACATATATACATACCATCATGCCATGTCCCTTACGGGGTAAGCAGAGAGAACCGAGTGCCATACTTCTCTGTTTTTGCACTCATTTCTGACTTCCTTTACATCCATGCATCGCCTCATACATGCTCGTTGATTGTTCAAACTTTTTATGTTCCTTTCTTTCAAAATATCATTCACATGGTCATGCCATCCCTTTCTGGGGCGACCTCTGCTATTCACTCCATCTCTTGCACCCATGTATATTTTTTGGTCAGTCGTTCATCATTCATTCTTTCAATTCACTTTAAGCATTCACTTTCATTTTACATTTATCTTGCATTCTCTCCTTATGCCCTCGTTTTTTATTCTATCATACCTATATCGTTCTATTACATACTCTTCTTAGTGATGTCATTTCTACAGCATTTATTCTACTTTCATGTGTCTTTTGCCATGTCTATGTTTCACTAGGCACTACAATTGCATTGTGTACTGCAATTTTGGCTTCCTTTGAGATACTTGGATCGGACATTACTAGTCTTACCGATTCATTCCACCAAGCATCACCTTTCTGCATTCCTCTTTTACTTTCACCGCACGCATTCAAGTCTTTCCATACTTCATCTACACTTCTTTCACTATGTGTTTGAGAATTTAATTCATACTCAACATTCCTTTCATATTCATGTCTTACTTCCTCATCTTGTAATTTTTCCACTTTGATGCGCATTGGTGGTGCCATTTTGATTGTTTTAGAGCGCCAGCCGATGAACAGATGTAGTTAAGTAACAAGTTAATAGTGGTCTGTCTCCAGCTCTGCGCCCCTATATACCCTAGTGTCCATGCAAATGGTAATAATTGATATTTATAAAATATCAATCACCTACCTCCATGTCAAAACGATTTATATTAATTTTTCTAAGCCTTATTAGTTTTGAGTTATGGATAAAAAATCTGTGAAAACAGGTTTATTAAAAGATAATGTCTCCCTGACCAGCCAGGATAGCCTAGGATGTACACCGATTTTTTAAACCTAACCTACAAAAGTTTGGTAAAAATAGGTTGGTTAGGTTTGTTTGTAGTTATAATTGCGACTGGCGTGAGCCAAAAAAAAGCAATTAAAATATTAAAATAACATAACTAAATTGGTGTTGGTCAAATAATTTTTAACCAGCTGGCTGGTCAGGGAGGCAGTACCTTACTAAAAAAGATATTAGAAATAAAGTACACAAGTTGAAAGAAAGTGTATCGGGCCAATGTATAGACAAATAATGAGAGAATAATATAAATTTTTGTTATAGACGTAACTTTTAAGAGTATGGCGTAATCAGCATCCAAAAATTACCTTGGAGCCTATCCTGTCACCTTAAAGGTTTTTGACAATGAAAGAAAAATGGTATAGAGTGAGCCACAGTAAACTCAAGCACCAAGTGACCTTACACCTCGCTGGGACAAACACCGCCACACGCTGACCCAGAATTTACCAAGTGATAAGTTGAATATAATATCTAAATCACGCATTTTGGTGTTAAACAATCTACATGATCTATTTAGGAATGAGTTGTCATAGTAATTGTTATTACATATAAAAAATATTAAGACGACATACGCTAAAGACTCTGTTTTAAACAGGACACTATCTACATATAATAACAAATTTTATAATATTGACGTGTTTCACATTAAATACGAACCATATATAAGTAAAATCAAAACGATCCTCAGTTCAGGCAACGATATTTCCTGAAATGAATTTTAACTTCATCTTAATATAGACATGTTTTTTCTCATCCGTTTATTTTTTTTTCGTTTATTTGATAAATTCATGACGTAAGTCTTGAGAGATTGTGCATCTCGATTTTTCCATCTCGATTTTTCTATTGATTTTTTACACAATGTTTTAAGATTTCTTCTCTATATCATTAGTATATTTATTTTTTATTTTTCAAATTAATGTGAATTAAATTCATTGTTATTGTTACTTCCCCTGTCATCATAGTTCAATTTGTTTTATTTGTTAATACTTTTTTTCTACCAAGCTTTTAAAATTGTTATATTTCACGAGTAAATTCATAATTGGAATGTATTTATATTTAAAAAATTATGTAATTAATGTTATGTAATACATTCTGTGAATTTTCCAATAAATAAAATAAATAAATAAATTACAGTGGGAAATGTAGAACTGTATGTCACCACGTCTGGGCACGATCATACAATGCAGCATTGGGCTATCAACATAGTTATTTAACAGTTTAAACAAAAATACTAGATCGAGTTTATCTCTGAGGCTAGTAAATCTGTAATGAATCAGAGCCGCCTCATAGTCCCAAACCACAAGGTAGAGGCCCTCCCGACGCAGCTACATGACTGCTTTGCTTCTGTGTCACCTTTCTTATTGCTTCTGCCTTTGCACAAGTCGATGCATGGCGCACTGGAGAGTTGATGCCACTGAAATAATGCTTATATACTTAAATCATCATTCCATTTAGGTATATATTTTCCCCTATTGTTTTTATTTTGTCATTTAAAGAATGAAAATATATATAATGTCCTCGTCAAAAGTACATATACATACACTGTCTAAATTAAGTAAAAATTCTTTCGAATGAGATATGTCGAGGTGTGGTTTGAACTCACACTTAGTAAATTACAATATTACACACTCTCCTTCTATTTTTTGTACTTTTGAATTTTGTTGGTAAATACAGGGATAATATAATTTTTATACTTTGTATAATTTTTTTAATCAATATTTTAATCATAGAGAAATTGAAATAAAATTATCATGTATGTAGCTATTGCTCCAATGACCTGAAATAAAATCAGCATTTGTTTTATTTAGTAAAGACTATAGGTACATCTAAAATTAATAATAATTAAAGTCCAATAAACATATTATACATAGATAAGTAGGTACTTTATTAAATCTTACTATGATATAATAAAGAAAACTTGTGAAAAGAAAAGAATGTACGCACTTTTCAATCTTTCGATTGTGACGGCTTCTAATTTGTAGAATTCCATTATGACAATGATTAATATGAACACATATATAATTCCACAATTTATTTTATTTTTCTCCCGACGACCGTTTCGGCTTATAAGGCCATAATCAACTGGTTGATTATGGCCTTATAAGCCGAAACCAGTTGATTATGGCCTTATAAGCCGAAACGGTCGTCGGGAGAAAAATAAAATAAATTGTGGAATTATATATGTGTTCATATTAATCATTGTCAGAAAAGAATGTGTCTACTAGAAAGAAAAATTATAATGGAGTTTGTTGTTTATTGGAAAGTAAACTTGCAGTAAAATGGATTGTGTTGTTTATTGGAAAGAAAACTTACAGTAAAATAGAGTGTGATGTTAATTGAAAAGAAAACTAATAATAAAATGAAGTTTGTTGTTTATTGGAAAGAAAACTTACAGTAAAATAGAGTGTGTTGTTAATCAAAAAGAAAACTACTTGATAATAAAATGAAGTGTGTTGTTTATTGGAAAGAAAACTTTCAGTAAAATGGAGTGTGTTGTTTATTGGAGAGAAAACTTGCAGTAAAGTGGATTGTGTCGTTTATTGGAAAGAAATCTTACAGTAAAATAGAGTGTGTTGTTTATTGGAAAGAAAACTTACAGTAAAATAGAGTGTGTTGTTAATCAAAAAGAAAACTACTTAATAATAAAATGAAGTGTGTTGTTTATTGGAAATAAAACTTGCAGTAAAATGAAGTATGTTGTTTATTGGAAAGAAAACTTTCAGTAAAATGGAGTGTGTTGTTTATTGGAGAGAAAACTTGCAGTAAAGTAGATTGTGTTGTTTATTGGAAAGAAAACTTACAGTAAAATAGAGTGTGTTGTTAATTGAAAAGAAAACTTATAATAAAATGAAGTGTGTTGTTTATTGGAAAGAAAACTTGCAGTAAAATGGAGTGTGTTGTTTATTGGAGAGAAAACTTGTAGTAAAGTGGATTGTGTTGTTTATTGGAAAGAAAACTTACAGTAAAATAGAGTGTGTTGTTTATTGGAAAGAGACCAGCTGCCGTATAGTAAACTTTTGTATGAAGCATATAAATTGAGAACTGATGAAGCTGAAAGATAGTTAGTGTAGGTTTAGTTTATAACAGGGCTGTGGTGAAGAAGGGACCAAAACTTAATTTTATTTTGTTAAAGTAGTAACAATAGACAAATATTTTCAGTGCAGTGAAAATGTTAAAAGTAACATATTACAGTGGATAAAGTTCATAATCATTTTGTCTATGTTCCATATTATAATAGTTCTTATTGGTTGATGTACTATTTTCACTACGTCCTGTTTTATCACTGTTCTGTTTTGATGAGTTATAAATTGTCATGTTCTCATTAGACTGTTACAAATGTCGTGTTCTGAGTAGATTGTTATAAATGTCATGGTCTGATTACATTGTTATAAAGGTTATGTTCTCATTAGACTGTTACAATTTGTCCCTAATTATCAATGTGTACTCATATTTGTTATTTGCATTTTTGAATTTATAAATTTCCTAGCCTTTTTCTGATTGGTCGTTCACTAACCAATAGAATACCAAGTATTAGTAAAACGTGCCATACTTAAAAACAATAAATTTCTTTTTGTTATTATGAAACTGAAAGGACTCTATTTAATTTTCAACCCCAACATTATTAATTTATCAAGTTTTGTGTACTTATTACTTAGTCGACTTAACCTTAATATATATCTTACACAACATCGAGTTGAAATTATTATTTTTTTTAAATAAATAAACATGATGTTTACCTTGTTAGTTATTTCTTCATTATTTTCTGTGGCCATTAAATTGTTTACTAACCATATTGTTTCACTTGACTACAAATACAAAAAGATTATATTAATCTCAAAGTACCTATATTATGATTGATAACACAGTACGAGGATAAAGTTACAGATAATACATTATAAAAATATTCCATGCACAATAAAAGACATTGCGCATTGTCTTGTATTTTGAAGAATTCTGCAAAAAATTTGTAATTAGTATGATCTATGAATAGTCGTTATATAGGCAATACGAAGGTTGCCGGGTTTCGTTAGTATATTATATATACCATATACTTACCTGTATATTATATCAAAGTGTTGCATACACATAAAAAGACGAAAAAATAAATTGAAATAAGTGGCTAGTTCTAGCTATGGTTGATACAGAATGTTAATAAAAGTTGGTACCTATTTGTTATAATAACTAATGAAGTGTAGGATTATTCATTCCATGAAGCTAATTCATTCCGTGGTTATATAATATTGTATACAATATCTGCTTTTTCTGGTATCAGATTAATATGATACATATGTACATATATTACTTTTTCTTACCTTTGTTTCACTCATTTGACATATTTGGGTGAGTATAAATAACTCTAAAATATTGTATATTAAGTGCATCAATGCCTTTAATACATTTTCATCATTTATTCCTGTATTTCTTATTAACACAAACACATAAAAGTTATTGAATAAGATGTTCAAAAATAACACAGATATAGCAGACACTAAAAGCTTAGAAAAATATCTATTTATTGTCCTAGAATTTTCATATATCTTTGAATAAGCCGCCCAAACTAAGTTAATTTTCTCTATAACAACAAAATCTCGTAATCTTTTCGAGTTGTTTTTGTAATATACTTTGTATGTGTCTTGTATAACACATTCTTGGGTGTGAAATATTTCTAATATTACATTGGTTAACAGTTTCATATCATAATACACAAAGTACGCAAACGAACAGAAACAGAATATAGTTTGAAAAGTCAAAAAATTTGGTAGTATTAATGTGATGTATTTGATACAAATGTACAAGTCACCGGTTGAATCTGCATAGAATCTATATATGAGAAATGAAACGCAAAAAGAATATTGTAAAATAAATATAATGTAAAAAGTAATCTTTGAATTTTCCAAATTTTGTTTTACTCTCAATTTTTGAAATAAATCATCGACTTGATTGAATAAGCTCAGAGATTTTGCCAAGTTATCTTTCTTGTAAAATTTAAACAAAGAAAACATCACCATGGATAAGAAATTGTTGTATATTCTTAATTTTTCACCGTATATTCCGATTGCAGGAATATTTATGTTTATACCTTTGATTTTTTCGTCTGTTATCGAAACTATGACCAAACAGAACATATAAAAAATTAGGCTCAGTATAAAGAGAAGGAAATATGGTAGATTGATTTTTGTTTTGTATTTTTTTGAGGTTATCTCATATCGAAACGGCAACAATGTACTGATACATCCGCATATTAATATGGGCGATAAAGATTCAGTGATTTTAGATGATTTAAAACGTTCTGTTACAGATTTTTTAAATTTATCGATAAAAGCCACCATATTGTTGATCCATGTACACCATACAAATTAAACTGATTCATTTTTTCTCTCATACAAAACTGATTAATTTCATGCGCATTATACTTATTTGAATGTAAAGTTACAATATTTGTAAATTCGTGCTTTATATCTTGATATAGGTACCATTTGTTTGATCCATATACATTATGAATTGAAAACTTTTCAAGTAATTGCATACTCTTTTATATTAATTAACATGAGTAATTTTATTAATTTTCACAATGTGACTGTCATTGTATTATGTACTTAATTAAATCAATATTCATTTACTTACTTATTTAACAATTACTTAAAGGAAATTGGTATCAAACTCTTGTTTATTTTAATTGTGTATGAGTATATTATGGACTAATTGACATTTAAGTGTGTATACATATATGGACTAAATGACATTTAATTGTGTATATTATATGAATTAAATGACATTTAATCATTGAATTATATGTACTAGTAGGTACATATAAATCAATGCATTTAATTGTGTATATGTATATGAAAAAATGACATTTAATTTTATAGATATGGACTTAATAACATTTAATTGTGTATAGGTACTTTATTAAATAAATGACAATTGTGTAAGTATATGTATATGGAATAAATGACATTTAATTATGTACATATGGCATTTAATAGTGTATATTATATTATGGACTAAATGAGACTTAATGATATTTAATTGTGTATATATATTAATTTAATGATTATTAATTGTGTATATATGAAATAAATGGCATGTAATTGTGTATATATGAATTATTTGGCATGTAATTGTGTAGGTATATATGAAATAAATGGCATGTAATTGTGTATATGGACTAAATGACTAAAGAAATTTGCAACTTGCTATCGACAATTAATAAATTAATTATTTACAAAATATATTTTATTGATAACAGGAAGGGAATTATTGTGAGTGTGCAGAGCTACTATACACACAAACACAATAGCACGACATTATATACCATACATTAATCACATTATACATAAGTTTCGACAATAGCAGAACATTATATACCATACATTACATCACATTATATGTACATAAGTTTCGACAATAGCATGACATGATATACCATACATAACATCACATTATACATAAGTTTCGACAATAGCACGACATTATATACCATACATTACATCACATTATATGTACATAAGTTTCGACAATAGCACGACATGATATACCATACATAACATCACATTATACATAAGTTTCGACAATAGCACGACATTATATACCATACATTACATCACATTATACGTAAGTTTCGACAATAGCACGACATAATATACCATACATAACATCACATTATACATAAGTTTCGACAATAACACAACATTATATACCATACATTACATCACATTATACATAAGTTTCGACAATTGCACCACATTATATACCATACTACATCACATTATAGATAAGTTTCGACAATAGCACTACATATACCATACATAACATCACATTATACATAAGTTTCGACAATAACACAACATTATATACCATACATTACATCACATTATACATAAGTTTCGACAATTGCACCACATTATATACCATACTACATCACATTATAGATAAGTTTCGACAATAGCACCACATTATATACCATACATTACATCACATTATACATAAGTTTCGACAATTGCACCACATTATATACCATACTACATCACATTATAGATAAGTTTCGACAATAGCACCACATTATAAAACATACATTACATCACATTATACATAAGTTTCGACAATAGCACCACATTATTTACCATGCTACATCACATTAAAGATAAGTTTCGACAATAGCACCACATTATATACCATACATTACATCACATTATACATAAGTTTCGACAATAGCACGACATTATATACCATACATTACATCACATTATACAAAGGTTTCGACAATAGCACCACATTATATACCATGCTACATCACATTAAAGATAAGTTTCGACAATAGCACGACATGATATACCATACATAACATCACATTATACATAAGTTTCGACAATAACACAACATTATATACCATACATTACATCACATTATACATAAGTTTCGACAATTGTACCACATTATATACCATACTACATCACATTATAGATAAGTTTCGACAATAGCACCACATTATATACCATACATTACATCACATTATACATAAGTTTCGAAAATTGCATCACATTATATACCATACTACATCACATTATAGATAAGTTTCGACAATAGCACCACATTATATACCATACATTACATCACATTATACATAAGTTTCGACAATAGCACGACATTATATACCATACATTACATCACATTATACATAAGACCCTGAGAGATGAGCCAAAGAGTGGGGGGATCCAGAAAGCCTTAAAATTTGATTGAGCTTATATCTCGAAAACTTAGGTTCTAGAAAAAAAATCAAATGTAACATTTTTTTACTAGTAAATTTTTTTTTATCTAAGTACAACTATTCTCGAGTTATGTGTGTGTGTGTCCCCACCCCCCTAATAACTTTTAATCCGCTTGATGCCTACAAAATTTCTAAAGGTATAGAAAATGTTTATAGCCTACTAAAATTTCATGATCAGAAATTAGAATTTTTGTTCCAGTCATGGCGTTGCGGGGGTTATGGTGGTCGTTGATTATATTGGTATAGTATGTGAGGTGTATTTACTATGAATTTAATTAATCAAATGGACAATATTCCATCGTATTATATATGATTGCAATGTCGAATCTCTAACTCCAAACTCGACACCTGGTATCGAACCAGTTAATCGACTAAATATTAATCAAATGGACAATATTCCATCGTATTATATATGATTGCAATGTCGAATCTCTAACTCCAAACTCGACACCTGGTATCGAACCAGTTAATCGGCTAAATATTTCTGCGTGTTCTTTAACCATGCACGACTGTAACTGACAATAGAATTGGGTATAAAAGTAAGCGAATAAATAAGAACTCAAAAATAAACTTAATGGTTTTATTCACATATAAACTAGACACACTACTGATAAATAATATTTAATTAAACACGTTGGATTATTAAAGACTTCAGGAATGTGGCTGAGCTGTAACGAAATCCGGGCGAGTGAGTGGGTGATGCAGAGAGACAAGTTTGAATGCCGGTAGATGGCCCGCTGCGTATCTTTATATTTGGCGTTATGTCACCGATGTGTGCGCGCCGGTTTGACTACTAGAGATGGGCCCTGCCATACTGTACTGCTCTTCATGGCTACAAGGTCCGTATGTCCGATGGATCCAAAGAAATTCCCTCAGACATTTTTGTAGAGTTTTCGTTGGATATTAAAAAAATAGTTCTCGTTGATTGAACAATTAAATATTGTTCTTTATAGATTATCTGTTTATAGATCATCAATTACGTAGATAAATCTCTCGAATCTTCATTTCTTTCTTACCAATCTTTTTTTATTGAAAATTGAATAATAATGATCATATATGTAGTCAAAGATCCTAGCATCTGCAAATTAAAACAAAAAATATTTCAAAAATTCATTTACATTTTTATTTAGCTTTAAAGAGCGGGTTGTGACCAACACTAAACTCTCCACTTTATAAAGTTAGTAGACAATTTTATACCTCCATTGAAAGGTTGAAAAATCAAGTCAATTGTTAAATAACACAATGTCCTAGATCTGTATGTTTGTTTGTCTAATAATGAATCAACTTATCAGGCATACATAGAGTACCTCGTAATGTTGCTATAAGAACTACAAGGTATTAACATATCAGGCATACATAGAGTACTGCGTAATTTTGCTATAAGAACTACAAGGTATTAACATATCAGGCATACATAGAGTACTGCGTAATGTTGCTATAAGAACTACAAGGTATTAACATATCAGGCATACATAGAGTACCGCGTAATGTTGCTATAAGAACTACAAGGTATTAACATATCAGGCATACATAGAGTACTGCGTAATGTTGCTATAAGAACTACAAGGTATTAACATATCAGGCATACATAGAGTACTGCGTAATGTTGCTATAAGAACTACAAGGTATTAACATATCAGGCATACATAGAGTACCGCGTAATGTTGCTATAAGAACTACAAGGTATTAACATATCAGGCATACATAGAGTACCGCGTAATGTTGCTATAAGAACTACAAGGTATTAACATATCAGGCATACATAGAGTACTGCGTAATGTTGCTATAAGAACTACAAGGTATTAACATATCAGGCATACATAGAGTACCGCGTAATGTTGCTATAAGAACTACAAGGTATTAACATATCAGGCATACATAGAGTACTGCGTAATGTTGCTATAAGAACTACAAGGTATTAACATATCAGGCATACATAGAGTACCGCGTAATGTTGCTATAAGAACTACAAGGTATTAACATATCAGGCATACATAGAGTACCGCGTAATGTTGCTATAAGAACTACAAGGTATTAACATATCAGGCATACATAGAGTACTGCGTAATGTTGCTATAAGAACTACAAGGTATTAACATATCAGGCATACATAGAGTACCGCGTAATGTTGCTATAAGAACTACAAGGTATTAACATATCAGGCATACATAGAGTACTGCGTAATGTTGCTATAAGAACTACAAGGTATTAACATATCAGGCATACATAGAGTACTGCGTAATGTTGCTATAAGAACTACAAGGTATTAACATATCAGGCATACATAGAGTACTGCGTAATGTTGCTATAAGAACTACAAGGTATTAACATATCAGGCATACATAGAGTACTGCGTAATGTTGCTATAAGAACTACAAGGTATTAACATATCAGGCATACATAGAGTACCGCGTAATGTTGCTATAAGAACTACAAGGTATTAACATATCAGGCATACATAGAGTACCGCGTAATGTTGCTATAAGAACTACAAGGTATTAACATATCAGGCATACATAGAGTACTGCGTAATGTTGCTATAAGAACTACAAGGTATTAACATATCAGGCATACATAGAGTACCGCGTAATGTTGCTATAAGAACTACAAGGTATTAACATATCAGGCATACATAGAGTACCGCGTAATGTTGCTATAAGAACTACAAGGTATTAACATATCAGGCATACATAGAGTACCGCGTAATGTTGCTATAAGAACTACAAGGTATTAACATATCAGGCATACATAGAGTACCGCGTAATGTTGCTATAAGAACTACAAGGTATTAACATATCAGGCATACATAGAGTACCGCGTAATGTTGCTATAAGAACTACAAGGTATTAACATATCAGGCATACATAGAGTACCGCGTAATGTTGCTATAAGAACTACAAGGTATTAACATATCAGGCATACATAGAGTACCGCGTAATGTTGCTATAAGAACTACAAGGTATTAACATATCAGGCATACATAGAGTACCGCGTAATGTTGCTATAAGAACTACAAGGTATTAACATATCAGGCATACATAGAGTACTGCGTAATGTTGCTATAAGAACTACAAGGTATTAACATATCAGGCATACATAGAGTACTGCGTAATGTTGCTATAAGAACTACAAGGTATTAACATATCAGGCATACATAGAGTACTGCGTAATGTTGCTATAAGAACTACAAGGTATTAACATATCAGGCATACATAGAGTACTGCGTAATGTTGCTATAAGAACTACAAGGTATTAACATATCAGGCATACATAGAGTACTGCGTAATGTTGCTATAAGAACTACAAGGTATTAACATATCAGGCATACATAGAGTACTGCGTAATGTTGCTATAAGAACTACAAGGTATTAACATATCAGGCATACATAGAGTACCGCGTAATGTTGCTATAAGAACTACAAGGTATTAACATATCAGGCATACATAGAGTACTGCGTAATGTTGCTATAAGAACTACAAGGTATTAACATATCAGGCATACATAGAGTACTGCGTAATGTTGCTATAAGAACTACAAGGTATTAACATATCAGGCATACATAGAGTACTGCGTAATGTTGCTATAAGAACTACAAGGTATTAACATATCAGGCATACATAGAGTACTGCGTAATGTTGCTATAAGAACTACAAGGTCAAGAAATTATTAAATTTAAATTTGCTTAATGCTGCTGATGACCCACCAATGTCTCCTCTTTTCTTATGTATTTATTGTTATGAAGAATGTATCCCAAGTAAACCATCCTTTAAATTTTTATATCAGACAAAAATTGTCTTTCCACGTCACATAATATTTATATAGTTATTTATGTATTGAAATATGTTGTAGGTAAGTATATATGAATTTCAGTTAGATTAATAGAAAAATAATAAAATATAATATATAACTTACTGTGAAGTATAAGGAATTGTTTATAACAAATAAGTCAGCTCCAGTGAATTGTGGTTTTATATGAAGCAAGTACGTTGAAAAATGTTGTAGCTAAAATATACATAAAAATATTGTACATACTTAAGTCTCCAGAATGTGGCAACTTGTTATTGGGTGCGTGTTATATTAATATTTAACATAGTAGCTGTTAGTTGCTCGAGAAGCAATACATATACTTATACCATGAACGCCACATTTATCTGTTGAACGCCACATTTATCTGTCTTGACAGACACCCTTCGTCTCATACATGCTCATCTGTTGTTCAAGCTTCTTGCATTCCTCCATTTAAAGATGTTGTTCACATGGTCGTGCCATTATTTTTTTGGACCACCCTGACCAATTTGGCTCCTTACCAATTGACTTTGAATATTGTCTTCGTCAGGTGTTCCTCAATTTTTCTACCCATGTGGCCTACACATCTCAACATGTTTAGTTGCATTATATTGATGAATTCTTTCTTCGTCTTACAATTTTTCATAGTGTCCTCATTTCTTACCCTTCCTCATTGTCTTGTTACATATTTTTCCTTGTGATTGGTACTTTCGCCTTTTTCATTTGATTATCATTATCAGAGACCTGCATTTTCGGTTGTATTTTTGTTTTGAAAAATGTTGTTATTTTTATGAAATCGGTATTATTTTAAATGACTAGGATAGCGGACCCCAAGTAAATGGGATAAATTCTAGGGCAAGAAGAAGAATTTGTATAATATAAATTGTAAAAAAAACTTATAAATAGAAACACAGTTAGATTCCACAATGAGTATTTTTATTTGCATAAGTGCTTTCGCCAGTCACAGCTGGCATCCTCAGAGGCACACTATATACTGACTTAAAAATTACACATGTAATGGACAAATGGGGTATGTACAGATAAGCAGGGGTGGGGGGGGGGGAGAAACCCTATCAGACATATTATACAGATATTATTACTTAGATAACAACTAATAGGTAGAAAGTATGGGAAACCCTTATTAACAATGGTTACAATATAAATACAATGAATAGCAAGCAACTAACAAATTAGTGCTTAGGTAAATAAAAATACTCATTGTGGAATCTAACTGTGTTACTATTTATAAGTGTTTTTTTATAATTATGAACTTCCACTGTGTCAACGTAAAAACCTTCACGTTATTTTTTGTTTATTTTTTTTTTAAATGAATATGTCCTTGTTAAACAAGTACATATACATCTTCCTACGTTCCCTAAAATAAGCAAATAAATGCTTGTGCTATAGGTGAACGAAATCGGTCGGGGCAGGATTCGAACTCGCGACCACTGGATTACTAGCCCAGCGCGCTAACCGTTCTGCCATCGACCCATCTATACGTTATTAAAAGAATGTGTTTTTTTTTATGAAAATCTGTGTTGTTTATTAAAAAAAGCGTTATTTTTGCAGAAAAGAGATTATGTTATTTTCTCCAAAGAAATGTTTAAGTATTAAGAGAGATCAACACATGATTTGTAATTGCTAGTTGTTTTTTGGACTACTTATAAATAATAATATTATATTTATATAATTTCTATAAAAGTAGATTTAAAATTATTTAAAAAGGTACAAGCAAATAGAACTTTGTGATCCTTAATCCTCCATTATTGGGTTTAATTCATATTTACTCCTCCAAGGGTTTAATTAATAACACTAAATGAAGTTTAAGTTTCTCTCTATCATTGGCCTTCTCAAGGTTTATGAAAACAGAGGATCTTCTGTTTTTTGTCCACTACCTTTTCTATCACCATCCGCAGGGATACAATTTGTTCAGTTTAATAAACAAAAATTTAAATTGTATTTTTGACTTCAGAAAGAAGTTGACACTTAACACATTATATTTCAAATCACTTGAATTATATTTCAACACTTACTTTGTTTAACATATGTTTGTCTTGGAGTCCAATCATCAAATTATTAACTAAGCTAACAATTTTTGAAACCTGAAAAATAAAGTAAATGAAAGCAGTACTATAAACACTACGGTTTTAACACAACATTATACGCACTCAAAAAGTTATACTCATTTGCACCAAGAACTCCATCTCTCCATCAGGCTACAATCTTTTGGAATACATCACTTTGTAGCCTGAATTGTCTATTATATCATATAAATTTAAACAAACTACAAAAGTAAATACTTTATTCATTAATATTATTTTATTTCCTCACACATGCAACTTGTGTGTTAATGACGACACTTCATCACTTTTCACCCCCAATACAAAATATGTAAACTTTTTTAGCATACCATTTACGGGTTAGAAAAGTCAGTATTAAAAATATTTTATAATCTTATTACTTATCAAAATGGTGTTATTCTTCACTGTGGAGTTTATAAATTGCGTTTAAGTACCTCAAGGCATCCAGTACGAATTTATAGTACCTCAAGGCATCCAGTATGAATTTATAGTACCTCAAGGCATCCAGTATGAATTTATAGTACCTCAAGGCATCCAGTACAAATTTATAGTACCTACTTCAAGGCATCCAGTACGATGCAAACTTGTAATCGAAAATAAAACCATAGAACAAGTGATGCGATTTAAGTACTTGGGTGTCGAAGTGTCCAGCAGCAATAACCTCTTTGACAAAGTAAGTGAGCAAGTGAATAAGGCCCCCGTCGTGGCTGGATGCTTGAAAAATGATGTATGGAGAAACAGAGACATGCTGAAGGAGAGCAAGGTAAGGATCTATAAGACCTGTGTAAGGCCGATCATGACATACGGCATAGAAACAAGAGCTGACACCGCCAGAACCAAAAGCCTCCTAAGAACCACTGAGATGAAGACTCTACGACCCATCGCAGGCGTAACACTTCGTGACAGAGTAAGGAACTCGGAAATAAGGAGAATCTGTTATACCGAAGATGTTGTGCGATGGAGAAGAGCACGAAGAGATCATGTGGGGAGAGCAGGTCCAGATAGAATGGCAAGGATAGCAGCGGATAGGGAGATAATAAATATCAGACCGGTCCCCTGGAAAACCACCCAACGTGATGGAGGGATAGCTGGACGTCCACCTCACAAGAGCAGGATCCGAGAAGAACAGGACACAAATCAAACTGAAGCGGAAGAAGTTTATTGTAGGCTAAAAAAGTAAATTTTGAAAATATTTTCCACATTACCCTCAAAAGATACGTCTTGAAATAAAAAACAGTTTATTTTTACTTATTTATACTATTGCATGAGTTTTTTTCAAATTTGAATTTGACCAATAATTTTCTTTTAAGATTAGTTTTAATAAAAGCTAGGGATATTTTTATGACTCAACTATAGATAAATTCTTATCATTCTTTCCATACCCATAGAAAGCGCAGATAAATCAAGTTATAAAAATATTTACCTTTGTTTATACTTTGTTATAATTGTAGATCTCGATGAAAAAATGATTTATAAAATTAAGTAAATATAATAAGATGCCAATATTTTTTATTTTTTCTTCAAGTTGGTTTCCATGATGCATTTATGAACATTGAAAAAATGACAAAGGTAAATATTTTTGTATTTTGATTTATCTGCGCTTTCTATGGTTATAAATGACCTAAAAACATAGACGACGTCAGAAAATTTGTCGTTTAAACAAACACTTTTTTGTCGTGTAAACAAAAGCCTTTTCCCGCCAATTCCGGTCGTAAAAATAGTGGCACCGTTTAATAAAACCATTATTTATTACCAACCCGTCTGCTGTCAATGATAAATAATGCACAAATCCCACCTCTTCTTATCAATAATCAATATATTAGCTTGGACATATATGTTGGGCATAGGGCATACGGGATGTACAAAAATATGTACACTAATGCATGAAACACAAACAAATATAATCACATGAAATATTGTTTTAATTGTTGTATTTAATTTTAACAGTAAAAATGACTTTCCGATAATTTCACTATGTTAAATAAATAATATATTTACTTACCATATTTTCACAGCTGTTGCAGACCCCCATAATCATAAATATGTTTACTGAGTGTATTATAAATTGTATGACATTAAAGGAAAACAGATACCAAGCAAAATTTTGTCTCAGAAACATTTTTGCAATACAACTCAATATTAGAAACATGTTGAACAAGATATTTGTGAAGGAATCACCAATTATTGCTAGATTTTTCAAAGAAAAATATTCATTTATATTCAAAGCACAACCACAGATTTTCATATAACTCCTCCAGATAAGATTAATTCTTCTCATTTCTATGGTAGAATTCAAATTTGAAAATTCCTCTTTCAACCAATTATTTTCCAGTTCTTTATTTGAAATATTCATTTTGAATGTGGGCATCTTTGACAGTTCTCTGTAGACATGTTTTAAATTTTCCGTTACCGTGAATACGAGACATACAAAAAACGTGTCTGTACAAACTATGTTTATTGCGAATGTCACAATCAGGGACATGACAATCGCACTCGGTATGTGGTCAAAGTAATGATTGACGCACATCTGTAATATGTTTAACAGAGTTTGAGAACACCAAATGGTCATGCAAATACCAAATAACTTAAATTTAAGCTTGGTATGGTGACATTCTACATTTAAACATTTCAAAATAGTATCATTGTCATCTAAAAATTGAAATATTCGTGCGAGGTGTTGCCGTTTGACAAAAGTGTCACAAATAAGCACCATATATGTAAATATGCCAATATATATATTGAATTTTTCCGCAAAAGTGGTGACCCCATCGTTAAATTCTTGAACATCTGATTGTTCGTTGACTGTAAAACTTAGTATTGTGTACATGAATGGTATATTTGTCAAAAGAAACCATATAAAAAACGGCATGTGCAATGTTGTGATACATTTGTTTTCTCCAAACAATTTGTACCTGAATGGCGCGGTTCCAGACCATCGAAGAAAAAATAAACAGAATGTCGCCGCTTGGAATGTGCTGCTAGTGGAAAAAACGTTGACAAAATATTGTTTTAATTTTTTGAATTCCTTGCACATTTTATGTTTTGTATTTTTTCAAATTGCTTATAAAATAATTATTTGAAATATAGAATGAATTATGCCATTGTACCATTCCCTAAATCAAGAATAAATTCTTGTGTTGTAAGCAAACAGAATTAGTCGAGACAAAATTCGAAATCCACTCTGACACCAACCCGTTTACTTTAAATGAAGCTAAAAATAATTGAGTTATTTCTACAATCAAAAATAATATTCATGTCAATTATCTGTCATAGGTACGTGCTTTTCACAAAAGTAAAACATCAATTCACTTCACTTGTACAATATTAAGTATTCCTATAAAATATTAAGTATTTCAATCAAATTAATGGATGTATTTATGCCATTGATGATTAATAATTTAAAGTTAAAGGGTTAATGAGTTGTTGAGTTTTAAAACCAGCCTTAATGCTTTTTCTTGATTTTCAGTAAAATTGAATAAAAATAGCAAGTAATTTTTGTATGAATTTTGGATTCCATCTTGGTTTTGATCTATAGGTCATGTTAACTAAGAAAAATATTTTCTATGCTTCCTATACTTCCAATAAAAATAATGGGAAACGCCAAAACACCCCAATTAGATCATTTAATTTTCCATAAGAAATATAAACATTATAGCAGTACATCTAAATTGTTTTAAATTTTTTTGTAATGTTTGAATTTAGTGACGATATTGATTACACTTTGTATGGCAAAATACATAATATCTACTGTGACTCTTTATAGTTTGATACTTAAGCAAGCTTCATACATATACACCATCAAGCTGTTTATCTATTTGGGGTAGGAAAAAAGGACTGAAATCCACACAATCTTATCTTGATTTACCTACATACATAGTAATAAAACACTGAAGATTGTTCAAAAGAAAGTTTATTATAATAACCGCGAAACATACATTTTATATATGATGACACTTACACACGAGGAAAACTCACACACACAGTGTTGCCAACTAACAAAAACTTTATTGCTTCAACACCACCCCTCAATAAAATTTTCATTAATTTATTAATACTCTTTCTCTAAACTTATATAATAAGACTGTTCCTAATGTCTTGGTAAATATATCTGCCATTTGTTCATTGGTGCTTACATAATTTAACTTTATAACATTTTTGTCAATCTTCTCTTTTACAAAACTCTGTTTTATTTCCATGTGCTTTATTCTAGAATTGGCACCGCCCATCTGTGCCATCTTTATTGTAGATTGGTTGTCCTCGAAGAGGATTATCTGACCAATCTCAAATCCAAAATCTTTCATTATTGTCTTCAGCCAACATGACTCACTCGTTGCTTGGCTTAAAGCAACATACTCCGCCTCAGTAGATGACAGAGCAACAGTCTGTTGCTTCTTAGAAAACCAAATTACAGTACAACCAAATACTTTAAAACAACAACCTGACGTAGACTTTCGATCATCACTTCCACCCCAGTCACTATCTACATAGCCTACAACTTTATCATCATTGTTCTTGCTGCCTCCACCAATGTCCTCATGTCCCTCTCAGCTCTACCATTTTGTTCCGGCGTGAAAGGAACAGACGTCTGATGACAAATTCCATAATTGTCCAGTAATTGCTTCATCTCCTGGTTGACAAACTCTTTACCGTTGTCACTTCTGATATTTTTTACAGAACATCCTGACTGTTTCTCTGTAAAGTTGATGAATTGTTTAACTCTCTCAATGACTTCTGATTTTCTTTTCAGGAAATATACAAAACGATAATTTGAGTAATCGTCTTTACACAATAGGAAATATTTTGACCCTCCAACAGATATTTCCTCCATACAACCACACAAGTCCATATGCACTAACTCTAAGATCTTGGTAGATTGTTGCCCACTTTCACCAAATGGTAACCTGTGCATTTTTCCCTGGAAACATGCCCTACATTGTTCACTGTTATCATTAAATTTTATGTTGTTTTTATTTAAAATTTCCTTAACCTGTCTTATATTCTGATGGCAAAAACTCTCATGCCATCCACTCAAAGATTGAGCCACCGCCACTTTATAATTTTGTATAAAGTTCATAATGTAACAATTTTCTTCTCGATTACCCACAGCTTGTACCTCATTGTCTTTATATATAAAACATTGATTTTCTGTCACCTTAAGTTCATATCCTTTGCTCGTCACTTTAGCCACGGAAAACAAATTCAGTTTCAGTTCAGGCACGAACAATACTTCTTTTAACTTTGTACTATCGTAACACTTTCCATTGTATACTTGAACGTTTATGTCACCCTTACCCAACACTGGCAATCTCCGCCCATCACCCACCACTACAAATTTTTGTCCCTCCGGTATTTTTAAAAAATTTGTATACTGACTTTTATCGTGTGTCATGTGCTCACTAGCACCACTGTCTATCAGCCACTTTCCATAGTATTTATCACTATATTCTCCATGTGTTGTGTACGCATTCTCTACCATTTTATCTACCATTTTTGGACACTCACTTTTGAAATGTCCCAATTTGCCACATGAGAAACATTTCATATTTTCTTTGCCTTTTCCTTGCTTTGGACACTCACTTTTAAAGTGCCCAATTTCATTACACAAGAAACATCTAATATTATCTTTCCTGCCTTTCTTAAACTTGTCGTATTTAGAATACTTTTTCATGTTAGATGTACCAGCTCGTAATGCTAATTCTTCATGCTCCTCTCTGGAGTTCAACCGTCCTTCTTCTGTCAACAGCCTGGCCACAATATTATCAAATGTTTGTTTGTCGGGATCCACAGATTCCCATGCAGAAATAAAATGTGAGTATTTCTCCGGAAGTGACATTAGTATTTTTGTGATAACCATTTTATCTGATAATTCGTCGCCCGAACTCCTTATCTGGCTCCTCATCTCTTCCACTTTTGACAGAAATACCGACATGTCTTCACTATATGTCAGCTGGAAGAATTTTTGTTGTAACATATACAACCTTGACTCTGTTTTCTGTTCATAGACTAAATTTAACTTTTTCCACATTTCCGCTGCACTCTGGCATGTCAGAATATGCACCATCTCTTTTTCACACATTCTGGTGACAATTGTGCCTTGAGCTTTCGCGTCCTTTCTTGCCCAGTCTACTTTGTTTTCCTCTGTTTTCACCTCTGTTCCGTTGACAACTTCAAATAATTCCATCGCTCTCAGAAGGACTGTGATTTGGAATTTCCAGGTGTTCCAGTTCACCTTTCCTTCTAATCTGATGCCACCCATATGGACCGCGCCTGCCCCAGCGCTACCCGAATTCAAAAAATCCATTTTCTTGACCTTCGGATCTCTAGTCCCACTTATATGGCACACAACAGTACAATAAATGAATTGCAAAACACTGAACAGAACATACGCGGTTACCGGTTACATAACCTCACTTTTCATTTTGACATTTTATTCTCTTAGCGCGTTTTAAGAATGCGCAAATCATAACTTCACTTTCAGCGTTAACTGGGCCCATAACCTAATAAAACACTGAAGATTGTTCAAAAGAAAGTTTATTATAATAACCGCGAAACATACATTTTATATATGATGACACTTACACACGAGGAAAACTCACACACACAGTGTTGCCAACTAACAAAAACTTTATTGCTTCAACACATAGAATAATAATAAAACTATAGAATACCTACTTATTCCCATACAATACCTCGCTGAAAAAGTGAAGCCGTTTTATTGGCCGGCTCGTGTCAATATATGTATGACTGCTATAATTTAGCAAATAATTTTGCTATTTTTCTAACTATTCCGTAAATAATTTTGCAAGCAGATAAAAAATTCCCTATTTGGAGAACGTATCACGCAGATGGCCAAATGATTACTGAATATTCGTAACAAAATGTTGACTAAACTAGTCAAAATAAAGCAGTCTCATTTACTGCAGGCTAAAGAGTATTCTATACTTATACATAATTCTATGCCTACTTTAGTAAATGAAAACAAAATATTTTATTTATTAATTTATTTTAATAAATAAATAACCTGCATGGTTATGTAATGCTCATGAGGGTATCTGGTGAATTTTATTTGTTAAGTAATATAATAAGTAGATGTACCTAACATGCAACTCATGTAATAATATAAGTTATTTTCAGTGAACTTATTTAAGATTTGGTCATCTTAATGTTTCATTTTTGCCATTCGTAATATTGGAATTAATAGATCACTTGAAATTATAAAAATCTGGCTGGGGTTACTTTCTTATTGGTATCAATTTTTTTACGGCGCTGGCCGATTTACTAATGATATTAATAACAATTAAGCACTACAAATAATAACACTCAATTATTATTATTACCATTATACAAAAGAATTAGCAGATCAATGCGTAAGAGCAAAATTAAATGCAACAAACGCATCAAGCTTTCAATTGGGAATAGTTCACCCATCCAGATACTTAACATATCAAAGGATTAGGCTCTGAGGAGGTCTCTATACTACCTAACAACCCTACTGATTCCCGAATATTAACGTTTAAAAAATCTTTAACGATTCTACATGTATTCATTTTTACCGTTTTTTGCATTTTTATTATTAAGTTTTTCGATAATCTAAAATTTCTAAATTACGGATTAACAATTTTGGAATAATGCCAGTGGCTGAAATAATGAACAATATTATTATTTTACGAGAATTATAACTCAATTATATAATCCAATTATATATTCAATTATTATTATTCAATTATATTACATTAATATTTTATGCGAATATTATAATTGCCAAAATAGTTATAACAAACTCTAGTTTAAGATTGTGTAATATACTTTCTTTGGAGGATAATATTATTCTCAAGTAAAAGACAATCATGTTTAATTAAAATTCTTTGTTGAAAACAATTCACCTTTATTAAAAACTTTTGAGTACAAATGTATAAATATCAAAGCAGTCTCGTAAGACAATATTATAATGTTTTAAACGACACTGGTCTGACAATAGTTTAATACAGTGTTAGCTTTGTCTTTCTTGACAACAACCTGGACTTGATGTGTCTCTGTAGGCCAAAATAGCATCTGTTAGCAGCAAAAATTCTTCTGTTCACTTCTTCACTTATATTATTCTCTTACTGGTAATTAGTGAACCGAGGTACGTGAACTGCTCTACAGATTTGAAGGTATAGCTGTCTACTGCAAGTGGTAGTGGTGGAGAAGTATTACGGACAGTAGGGTGTGACAACAGGTATTTAGTTTTTTGTTCGTTGACTGTCAGACCCATACTCCTAGCGGCGTTATTGAGGGCCGTAAAGGCCTCCGCAAGAGCAGGCTTACTTCTGGATATGATATCAATGTCATCCGCATATGCTAAAAGTTATACTGATTTATGAAATATGGTTCCAGTAGTTTGATACCGGAATCATGTAAAACTTTCTCCAAGGCTATGTTGAAGAACGAGCAAGCTAGGGTGTCGGAGACAGTTAATTGTTTCAAATTAGTCTGACAAGTCATTTTGTATTTTTACTCTACACCGGATATGGGTCGATGACTTATGTCATCGACCCATCTAATATGTATGTATGTATGCCATCGACCCATCTAATATGTATGTATGTATGCCATTGTCCCATCTAATATGTATGTATGTATGCCATCGACCCATATAATATGTATGTAAGTATGTCATCGACCCATCTAATATGTATGTATGTATGCCATTGATCCATCTAATATGTATGTATGTATACCATCGACCCATCTAATATGTATGTCAGTCAAAGTGGATTAATAACAATATGTCAGATTGAAATGTTAGAAAGTGCCCCAGTGTTTGGTTTAGGTATTTTATACATAAATTAGTTGCATTTAATACATGAGATCCAAGAGGTAAAACATCGGGTAACTATTTGGTGCCAAAAATGAATACTAAATTTGGGCAAAGATTTTTTGTATTTACTGCACCTCAAATTTATAATAAACTGCCATCGGACCTTAAAGGGTTAACTCAATTCAAAGCCCGTGGTACCAAGTGGCTACTCGATGTGAGTAGAACCCAAAATGAAAGTAACGTTGCAACAATAATTTCTTAACTTATTATTTTTTGTTGTCTGTTTAGATTGTGTGTACCTATTTCACTTTTAAAACTGTATTTTTTAATTTAAATTATGTAAGTATTCCTAATGTTTATTTTTATAGATTTCTTATTCTTTTGTTTTTTACTGTAATGTAATAATTTCACAAATGTACAGGTGGCTGCTTCAGAACAGATTTATTCTAGTGAGGCGGCTATCTTATATTAAAATAATGTATATGTTTATATGATCATAAATAATAAAAAAAAAAAAATAAACTGTCGATATGGATAGTGTGTATTGTTGAAGAATAAGTACCAAACTATAAACTCATAAATTCAAATTATTGAATATTTTAAGATATTTTGTTTTTTATACAACACATGTATGTAGGTACTTATCTAAAGTAATAAAGCAATCAAAGTGTTAGTGTGTGTGTGTGTTTGTCTCACGCTTTCTGAAAAACCAAGAGCATCTAAAAATCTAATTTATGTGCGAACATGTACCAGTATACCTGATGCAGTGTCACGCTAAAAATAATGCGATAAAAATGCTGAATTTTAAAAATATTTCAATAATTATTTATTTCATACAAAATTTTCCAAGTCATATCTGTCAAAAAAGTGTACATTTTGCACGCAAATATCTGTTAATTTAAAAGTTAGAAGTACGTATTTACATGAAAAAAATATATTTTCAAGTATAACTTAGCGTTTAAGTGAAAAACATGGTGAATATTTTGTATAATTATAATGTATAACTTATTTTTAAAGTAAGCGTTTTTTACATAAACGCCGCCATTTTAATATCTTTTCATACAATATTTCATTTTCCTACCGAATGAATATGTTCTTGAAAATAATAAACCTTTGAAATAAATGTAATTATGAAATAATAAAATGAAACACAAGACATTACAGCAAGTTTTAAGACATATATTGTAAAAATGTGCTTATTATTAGTAAAGATATAGGCATAATAAAATTGCATAATTTGTAAATAATATTTGATTTTTCTGACAATTTTCATTTTTATGGCATCGAACAAACCAATGTAGGTACCTACATATTCAAAAAAGTCTCAAACCATTTGATATTTTTAACGTATTGGAATGGTTACTATGGTAACGGAAAGATTCTGATATTCAAATAAAATTTGTTATGAATAGAATTTCTTTAGAATATTGTTGTAGGTAGGTACCTACCTATTACTATTTACTTACAAATCAACAATATACTGATTTCCTATCGGAAAATTGTATGCGATGTACTCCTAAACCGTTTGTCCGATTACAATGAAACTTTGGTGAATTGTCGAGCGTGTGCCCGGGATGGTTTCTGGATTTAAACTTTTTTCTTATTCTTCTTCTTCTTCGTGTATTTGGTAATTTAACCTATGAAGGGGGGAGTATCCTGGGAAAAGAAGGTCCGACTGTCCCTCCATCTCTTCGCAGGTCTTCCAAGACGGTTTTTATGGATTTTCATTTTTTCTTCTTCTTCTTCATCGTGTATTTGGTTATTTTACCTATGAAGGTGGACTATCCTGGGAAAAGAAGGTCCCATTTTCCGACCATCTCTTCACAGGTTTCTGGGTTTAAACTTTTTTCTTTTTTTTCTTCATCGTGTATTTGGTCATCTTACCTATGAAGATGAACTATCCTGGGAGATGAAGGTCCAAATTTCCTTCCATATCTTCGCAGGTATCTGGATTTGAACTTTTTTCTTCTTCTTCTTCGTGTATTTAGTCATTTTACCTATGAAGGTGGAGTATCCTGGGAAAAGAAGGTCTTTTCATCTCTTCGCGGTTCTTCCAGGATAGTTTCTGGATTTAAACTTTTCTTAACCGACTGAAGAGACGGGATGTAATTAATGAAGGGAAGGGACGTAATGAGGAATTGAAGGGACGGGAGGTACTGAAGGGCCTGAAGGAACGGGAGGTACTGAAGGGTCTGAAGCGACGGGAGGTACTGAAGGGTCTGAAGCGACGGGTCTTTTTCTTTTTCTTAATTTTATGTAGACCTTTAGGACAGTTTTTATACAAACTATTTCCTATAGTCTAATTCATCTTCTTCTTCTTTTATGTATACATTTGGGTCAGTTTTTATAAAAATTATTTCCTATAGTCTAATTATTCTTCTTCTTAATTTACGTAGACTTTTGGGAGAGTTTTAATACAAACTATTTCCAATAGTCTTATTAATTTCTTTTTCTTTTATGTAGACCAAAGGTGAGTTTTTATACAAATAACTTTTTCTATAGTTTAATTATTATTCTTTTATATAGACCTTTGAATCAGTTTTTATATTAACTATTTCCTATAGTCTTATTCATCATCTTTTATGTAGACCTTTGGTCAGTTTTTATACAAACAATTTCCAATGGTCTAATTCTTCTTCTTTTTTGTAGACCTTTGGGTGAGCTTTTTTACTCCTATTGTCTAATTCATCTTTTTTTATGTAGATCTTACTTATGTAGTCAGTTTTTACACAAACTATTTCCTTTAATCTTTTTCTTCGTTTTCTTATTTTATGTAGAACTTGGGTGAATTTTATACAAACTATTTCCTATAGATTAATCTTCTTCTTCTTTTATGAAGACCTTTTGGTTTGTTTTCATACAATCTATTTCCAATAGTCTTATTCTTCTATTTTATGTATTTTAACTTATTTTACGTAGACCATTGGGATAGTTTTTTATACAAACTATTTCGTATAGTCTTATACTTATCCTTCTCTTTTTTATTTAGACTTTTGGGTTAGTTTTAAGTCTAATAGTCTATTGTGCAGAAATATTTTTAACGATATGCATACTTGATGAAAATACATATGTAAAAACGAATAGATTGTGGGATGTGACGATGTAACCTGCACTAGAATCTTTTCAATACTTTTGTTTAATCAAATTTAAACCATTTATATCATCCTATTTTGAATAATTTTCAACACCTACGCATTTGATTTAGTTGACAATATTTAAAGAATGGGGGTTGTGGCCATTACTGAACTCTTCACAACGTTTATATTCAAATTAAAAACTACCTACCATAGTTTAAGTCTTCTTCTTCTTCGTTAATGTAGACTTTTGTGTCAATTTTAAGTCTATTAGTCTTATTGTGCAAAAATATAATGCACACTCGATGCAAAAATATAAAAACGAATATTATGATGTGACCAACACTAGATCTTTTCAGTACATTTGTTTAATCAAATTTTAACCACATCCCAACATCCAAAATTACTAAATTTTCAATAGGTACATATTAAAATTTATTTCGATGATAATATTTAAAAATGGGGGTTGTGGCCAAACCAATCTCTTTACAACGTTGATAAACAGTCATATTTAAAACCATTTCGCATAGTCCATGCGTGCAGAAATTTTGTATATTATACTTCATTCACACTTTATAAAAAATAATGGGTTGTGGCCATCACTTGAACATTTTACAATCAAATTCAATAATATTTCAAACCACTTTTCATAGTCCGATTTTGCATAATAATTGGGTAACAATATTATAAAAACGATTGCTTTTTCCTTCACAATATTACATTCTTGGCCAACGGCGGGACATAAAAGCTAGTACATAAATAATAAAAGACTTTTATCGTACCACTTACTTTGTAACCCTTAGAAAGAGGTGTACAAAAAAGTAAAATTGTAATTAATAAATAAACATGTCGGCCTTCGTGGTTCAGTTGGTTAGGTATCTGACTGCTGATCCAAAGGTCCAGAATTCGATTACCGGTGGAGACACAGTTTTGAATTGTGTTTTCAGTCTGGATCTGTGAGATGATAAATATCGTAAGTCTCCAGAATGTGGCTACTTGTTTTTGGGTGTGTGTCTTAACTATTAATATTTAATTTTGATTAAATAATATTTGACATAGTACCTGTTGGTTGCCCGAGAAGTAATGTAAAATAAAATAAAAAAATTGGATGTATTATAAATATGTATGGTAAATACTACAGTATTTCTTGCATTTCATGGGACACAAATTTTATAATATAAAGGGAATGCACTCTTATTAGTAGGTATTAAATAAAACAATATTTATTTCAATCTATACCTACCTTCCTTTTTTTTAAAGATTCAAAAAAGTCTATACAAATAAATTCAATAACTCATAAAAAATAAACATAATAAATATACTGTAATCGTATATATAGGTGGGGGCAAGAGGCCTGCCCGCAAAATCTTTATATTCTTTAGAGACCTGGGTCTCCCAAGAGGTAAAATAAAAGAACTTTTGGATACGGTGGTAAAAGCAGCATTATCCGCATCCTATTGGATTTGGTTGCGCAGGGGAGTGGAGTATGAGTTGGAGATTGGTGAGTGTTGTAGTGTTTGTAGTATCTATACAATAGATATGTAACGCTGTCTCATGTGCATAAGTAGCGATATGAAGGTTTGTCAATCGGCCAGTCGCACAGGTGACGTCGGCCGGTGAGTACGTGTGCCTCGGTATGAGCTACTTAGAGCAGTGGTGAGCCAGTGAGATCCTACAAGTGTTATATATCTATGGTCTTTGACAGGTTGGTCACTCGATGGTCGCACTGGTCGGGACGCATGGAGTCAAGTCGCTGTCAGTCGGTATTTAAATAAATATATCAAGACTTCAAAAAGACTTTAATTAACTAACCACCCACCATAACAGTGAGTGGTGAGCGTGACTTGAGTTATAAAGGGGCCCCTTAATCCCGCATACATGGTCGCAAGCCCCATGTGGCTCGCCTGTTCTGGCTGGTACTCTTGTCGCCTGTGCTCGTGGACCTGGATTCATGAATCCAGTGAAACCACGATTGCCTTTCTCTTTTGTATCTACCATCAATTGAAAAATTACAGTCATAATATTACAGTTATAAAATAATACAAATAATTCCAAAAACCCATAAAATTAACATAAACATAATCAAAATAGAAATCACTGTCACCATTTGGAAAATTACAGTTAAAAATAATTCCAATAACCAATAAAATAAACATAACCGGTGCTACAGTCCGCTATGGACTTTGGCCTCCAGAAGTCGTCTCCATCCCCCCCTATCTTCCGCCATTCTTCTCCAATTTATCAGGTCCATTTTTCTAATATCGCACATCACGTCGTTCAGTCATCTTAACCTAGGTCTGCCTCTACTTCTCCCTTCAGGACAGGTGTCTAATACCTTTTTGGAGAATGGTCATCATCTATCCAGCAAACATTATCCTAGCCAACGTAGGCGCTGAATTTTTATAAACTAGACTACATTATACATTCCCTCTAGTTTATGATGATACCGTATTCTTCAAGCCCCTCCATCATTATTAGGGCCAAAAATTTTCCTTAATATATGAGTCGTATATTTCCTATATCCGCCAACTCCTGCCGCAACAGATTTTGGGAAATGACGATTTTTTATTTCGAATACACCTAATTATAAATTTATAAAAATTTTAAGCTCACATTAAAGATTAATAACTATTATTATTTTATTTCGAATAATTTACGTAAAATATTCGTTTAGAACTATTTTACGAGACAATTAATTATGGAGTTAGCGTAGTTTGTTTACTACAGTTGGACATAGCGGCTATTGAAACGCATCTGTTTGGATCTGGCGGACATTGTTTCAATTATTTGTGAGCAGCGCGTATCGTCCTACAGGATGATTAGGACGTATACATAGATGAAAAACACTTTTCATTTCAATTATTTTTTATTATCAAAACGCAAAATATAAGTAATCAAAAGCCAAGAATAATATTTTAAACACAAAAAATATACAATTAGGAAGCATATTCTTATTCGAATCTAGTTTAAAAAAATCTTTTTTATTTTATTTTTTTAATACGTTTCAAAAATATAGGTATACCTATATACTTATTATGTAACTTAAAAATAATGGTTTAAAAAATACGAATATATCTAAAAATATGTAGTAGGTAAGTAAAATATTATGTTTAAAAATATGTAGGTAAAAAAAATTAAGTTAAAAAAAGTGAAAAAAGTGAAAAGTACAGATAAGTGAAATAATTATATACCTAAAATCAGAAACTTAAGTTTAAAAAACACATCCTAATAACATAACATCTACACTGAATCATAAGTTTCTTGCATAGATTCACAAAAGTCATTTTCGTCACATAAATTATTAATCTGAGCCCGCTCGTGTAATTCACGATTTAAAGAGGTTTCCGCCTCAACATAAAACTTTAAAATTTCTAAATTTCTCCATTCCTCGCCATAATGTTTTTTAAGAAGATTTGTGACGTCTAATACTTTTTCCGATTTTATTTTAATACCAATAGGTACATCCCTTGGTTCAATATTACTTATTGTTCTTCCTTTTTTAGTTATTACTTTTTTGTCAACTTTATCCACTTTATAATTTTCTTCACCTTCAATAAAAATATTTGTTAGACCTTTGAATAACAGAAATCGTTTTGTGGATTTGAACCTAAAATGCCAAGCGGAGGGAGGTTTAATATTGTCAGAGGCTGAAGTTTTCCAGTCCAGAACTGGTGTATCTCCTCCTAAATTGAAAACTGATCCATGTTTTTTTAAAACAGCGACATATTCTTCTGGCGAGTTGATTACTTCTATTTTCCGAATTTCTTTTTCTACTTTCGCAAAAACACGATCAGGAGGTAGAAACGAATGGCCTACAATTGGAAATATTATTTCAACTTTTTTCACGTTACTAGGTGCATGTGAATGCAACTACTTACTGCACATAGTGATCATGGCACTATTTTTGTTTTGCCCGCAGCAACCATCAGCAAATAACCGCAAAGTGCATACATTTGAGCTTATTTCTATATTTTTTAATGTGTTGAAAACAGCGCTTGCTATTTCATTTGAGCTTTTTGGTCTCTCTGTCTCGTTCCAATAATATGTTCTTACATTATTTAATGGTGATTTCGAAGTTCCAATTACAACGGTAAAATTAAAGAAACTAAATTGCCTGCTAAAGTAGGCTGATTGGTCCGGGAGTTTGGGCAACATTAAATTTTTTTGGCAATCGAACGACAAAGTCAAACTGTTGTCAGATTCTTCTTTTAAAAGATCATAAAATACTTTAGTTTTTAACCGATGTAGTCTCTGCTGTGTTCTCAATAATTGTTTTGATCTTTCATCTATCTCTGTTTTGATTTTTTCTTTAAATTCCGTACACATTGAACACACGTCGGTGCGAGGCGAACCAAATCCAATGTTATATTGGGTAATGAATTCTTTTCTAAAAAATGACTCTTTAACCTTATATTCAATTGTTTGTGCATTATACATGCGCCACATTTTTTTTATGTTCAATTCAGCCGACAAATAAATTCTGCAAGATGATTTTGACCTGCAATAATGTGGCTCAGCTCCTTTGAAAGACTCAATAAACATATTTATTTCGTTTCTCTTTGAACTATTGCCTGTAGATCTATGATCACCGCCCCTATTTTCCTTTGCCAATGACCCTTTATTTTTGAAAGATCTTTCAAGAACTCCGGTCACACGATCTTTATTAATCCCAAAGATTTTCAAAAAAGATTGTTTGCACACACGAATTTTGTTTACCAGTCCGTTTTTGGGTAACAAAGTAATTTACCGACATCTTTTTTGAGGGACGGTTTCCATTTTTCGGTCGAACACGTGCACATGTTTGAATTGTACATTGTTTTAAAATAAAATTATCTTGATGAATTTTTTCTTTTTTCTCATAAAATAATGAATGCATTAGCATTAAATCAGCCATTGATAATGTCCCACATTTCAAGGATTTGGTATTGTGACGACAAGTTGGAAACTCCGGTAAACTAATGGGAGAGTACCTAAAATAAATAAATAAATATAAGCACTACTTTTTTTCTAAAAAGAATGAATATGTCCTAGTAACAAATACATATCCATTCCTAAAACTAAGCAAAAGTACTTGTGATATAGGTGAACGGAAATCGGTCGTGGCAGGATTCGAACTCGCGACCACTGGATTATTAACCCAGCGCGCTAACCGCTCTTCGATCCCGTAACATGCAGTTAAAAATTGAAAAATGGTGGTGAAAAAAAAGGGTTTGTTTTTAATTTAACTGTAGAAATATATTTTATATAAACAAATAAAAAATTGGGTCTAGTTAAAAAAATATCTTATCATATTAATATAAGACATTGAAGAAATTATAATATTAATTTATAAGTATTTTGATTTTTTAAATTCAAATAAAAAAAAAGAATTGAAAATATTTATTCAAAATAGGCATTTAGTTATCTACATTAATTAATAGTTAACTGAAAAAATGTAAAACAAGAAAATATTATGGTTAAAATATATGGTTTTAAAAAAAGTGTGATAAACTATTAAAAATAGGTTCGCATAATTATGAATAACCCTGTAGGTGGTCAAGCTTGGTACAAAATATGACGAATTTTAATTACCTTTGTCTGCGAAGAATTTGTTTCCTCCATAGTTCTGGATTTTGCTTTCGTTTTCTAGCTTTGTTAGGTGTACTTTTTGTAACATTAATCACAAGATCAGACATTATTATTTTGTTAAAATGTAAAATAAACTGACAAGATATTCACGCAACTCTCACATAGAACCACATAGAACTGAATGGCATCCATATTGAATAACGTTCATATCCTGTATCGTTCATTGGCTGCGCGGGAGTTGGCGGTATTAGGAACAGTAAGCTCTTTGGAGTTAGCGGTTTTAGTAAAAAACCTGTATTTTAGTTTTGGATTTTCTATATGTTACGGCGGATTTAGGAACCAAGCGTTTATGTGACATTATAAAGGTTTGAAAATGCAAACAGATGTTGCCATTTTTGACAAAAATGTATCATAGTGGAGTTGGCGGATTTAGGAAATATGCGACTCATATGTTTCAAACACCAATAACATATTTTCTTCCTCTTGAGTGACCTGCCTGGCCAAAACCAGCTTTGATATTGCCTGACGACATGTTCCATGAAGGGTAGGAGTCGCATAAACAAAACTCATTTTTTTATTTATTTTGTAAACATACAGTCTTAATAACAAATAATACATGAATAATATAACACTCCACTAGTGAACCAATAAGTTTACAGAAATAATCAATTTTGTGTAAATTGTAATATCTGTTATAATATAGGGAGAGGAATGGAAATGATATTAGGAATTGGATGGAGAGAGAAAGAGGAGAACTTGCAAAAAATTACTCACCAGAAGCCGCAGAGGCATTCAGGGACTTTATTACTGATGATTTGAATCTAAATATTGACGTATTACAGAGGTCTATATTCTTAAAGAACACATTGAAATTGTTACAAATTCTGTGAATAAATGTATTCTGTAATAGTCTATTTTATTGTTTACCAATTTATGTAGATATAACATATCAGTTAATGTCCTTCCATTTACTAAAGTCATTAATTTATGATGTTTTTTTTTTTTTTTTTTCATGGCATTGCATCCTTTTGGATGATTTGTGCCAATATCAGACATGAATGAAAAAACAAAATAACACAAGGATTACAGAATTATAAAATTAGCTTTCAGTGACTTGAGCAGGATCGCTACAACAGCTTCTGAAGCCGAGCTCAACAACGACTCAACATTAACTGGCAGATGTAAGGGAACCCTTCCATAGGCATCATAGGCGTCCCTTAATGGACAACCCAGGAAGACATGGTTGAGCATCTCCTCATCCAGACCACACTCGCAGTATGGGTTCTGAGCGATTCCAATTTTAAAAAGGTGGGCATCGAGCCTGCAGTGGCCAAATCGCATCCTACAGATCGCAGATATCTCTGATCTATTAAATTTCGAATTATGAAACCAAGGTTTACGGGGAATATGCTCCTGAATTAGTTTGTATCTTCTACCCTTCACAAGTGACTCATCCATCCAAAGATCGTTCCATCTCTTATGAGCGTCACGTTCCATGGATCGTCTTATATCATCATGTGGAAGGATGAAATTTTCAATAGTAATTCCAAGGGTGCAGGCAGTTTTAGCCATATCATCCACAGTCTCATTATGTTGGATACCACAATGTGCCGGAATCCACGCAACAATAGTCTCTATATCGGATATCATTTGATTATAAAGAAGGCTTCTGATACGCATTAAGTTCGGATTGTCACTGAGAGTTGAAGAAGGGGACTTGAGAATTTGAACAAGTGAAAGTGAGTCTGTGAAGATGATACATTTATGAATATTGTGTGAATTAATTAGACACACAGCCTCTTTTAATGCAATGCATTCTGCCGTGAAAATCGCGGATTCCGGTGGAAGTTTTAGTAGAGAGGAAATGTTTAATGATGGAATGAAGACCGCAGCTCCCAGTTTCTTATTTTCGGAAAGCTTTGAGCCGTCAGTGAATATTGTCACATGGTTCGGCCACTTATCAGCTACTATGGAGAGAAATTTTCGATTAATGCACTGTTTAGATAATGTCGTGTATTTGTCCAAACCAATGTTTTCAATCACGTTTGGCATGAATTGCAAAAGTTCAATCGGTGAATCATAAAAAAGGGAAGGGAAGGGAGACTGTTTTATATAGAATGAAGAACTGTATTTATTTATACTATTGCATAATAAAGGCGAAGGCTTATTAGACCAGAATCGATTAGTTTCGTAGAGAGAAATTAGAATATTAATACGTTTGAGAAGTGGATGATTTGAATAATTTATTTTCTTTAAGATAAAAGTGTCTGATAAATATTGTCGTCTTAGTGAGAGTGGCATATCCACACACTCCACCTGGAGAGCGTTGATAGGGGTTGATTGCATTGCACCAACTATTAATCTGAGGCATTTAGATTGAATTCTCTCTAGTTTTAATTCCAAATATTTCGGAAGTGGACAGAAAAAAAAACTGGCATAATCTAAGTGACACCGAACCAATGCGTTATAAATGTTTTCATTGAAGTAGGATGAGATCCCCAAGAGACACCAGAGATTGCTCTCAATATATTCACAGACTTTTCACATTTTGCTGCGACATATTTTATTTGGGGGCTCCAACTTAACTTCCGTTCCAAGTGTAGACTCAAGAATTTCAGTTCATTCACCTGAGGAATCTGTGTTCCTTCCACTTCTAAAGAAATTGATGGGATATTATGCTTTCTTGAGAAAAGTATGGATTTAGATTTAGAAGCAGAAATAGAAAAAGAATGTTTGATCATCCATTCATTAGCGCTATCCAAGGCGTTTTGTATAAGGGTAGTGGCCAAATCGATATTTTTATTTGATGTATAAAGGGCTATATCGTCTGCGTATTGGACTATTTTAACGCCATTGGGGAGGACCGTATCTAAATCAGAGCAATATATATTGAAAAGAACAGGGCTCAAAACAGAACCTTGTGGGAGACCCTTCCAGATCCTTCTCCGGGCACCCTCAAAGCCATCATCCACAACAATCTCTCTGTCAGAGAACATACTGTATATTATATTACAAAAGAGAGGGGAGAAATTCATTTTAATTAGTTTGTGGTAAAGTGTAGAAATGCAAACGTTGTCAAAAGCTGAATTTATGTCCAAGAAGACGGCAGCTATGTGCTCCTTATTAGTGAAAGCAATGAGAATATCTGTAATGAGTATACTCAAATTGTCCATACATGAAAGAGATCTTCTGAAACCAAACTGGTTCACCGACAGTATAGAGTTACGTTCAACGTACCAAACTAATCTATTTTTAATCAAATGTTCAAACAGTTTCAACGCGCAGGAGGATAGAGCTATGGGGCAGTAAGAAGAGCCTGATTTGGGATCCTTACCATACTTAAGTATTGGTAAAATGAGTTGTTGCTTCCATGGTGTTGGTATTGTGCCTGAGGTAAAAATTTCATTCAAGAAATATAGGAAAATATCAAGAAATATTTGTGGAAATTTTTGGAAGAATATATAGGGAATTTTATCTATGCCAGGAGAACTATTTTTTTTCACTGAGTGAAGGCAGGTTTGTAATTCATTAGGTGTAAATGGAGAAGTCAATGGATTATAATTATTGATGGGTGTTGATGAAAGAGTGTGACCTTGTTCGTTAGGGACGTAAGGAGGTGCCAAGTTGTCAATAAAGTCTGGAAGCCATACTGATCTCTCTGCACAAGTCTTGGAAGGGAGTAGAGATCCTTTGAATCGTCTAATCATTTCCCATACCCGTGTTGAAGGCGTATGTGGGGATAAATTAGAACAAAAGTTCTGCCAACCTTTGCGCTTTTTTTGTCTTAAGATTTTTTTAACCTTAGCTTGTACAGCTTTGGCATGTAAAAAAGTTTGTAGACTAAACTTTTTCCGTAATTGATACATTGCTTGTCTTCTTTCAATTATCAGGTTTGAACACTCTTCATCCCACCAAGGAGCGTTTTTTGCTCTCTTATGGTTGGTTTTTAAAGGCATACTAGCATCGGCTGCTTTATAAATTTCGTCTGTTATATATTTACATTTAGTATCAAGAGAATCAGACTGAAATAAACGAGTTTCAAGGGTTGAGGCACAGGTCTCGAGTTTTTCCTGGTATACATCCCAGTTAGCTTTACGTGTATTATAAAGATTTCTTGAGAAAGGGCTATATCTAACTGGTTTTGTGAGAAGTATCATGAATATTGGATAATGATCACTTGAACAAAGATCATCAGAAACACACCAGTTAATGGAGGATGATAGATCATTTGTGCAAATACTTAGGTCAATAGCACTAAGATTTTGGGATGGTGGAGTTAGTCTAGTAGGGGCTCCGTCATTCATGACGCACAGGTTATGGCTGTCAGGTTATGGTCAGAACGCAATTTCCAGATCGATCTGTAATCGAACATCCCCAAGATGAGGAATGTGCATTAAGATCCCCCAGAAGTAGGAAGCTAGTAGGTAGTAGTGGAATAATAGAGTCAAAATATGAAATATCAAAACCAGAATTTGGTGGAATATAAACTGACACGAAGCCGATGTTGTTAATTGAAACAGCAACGATCTCCAGAAAAGGATTGTAAGGGAGAGGTATTTATATTAGAAAAAGGTATTGAGTTGTTTATGAGCACGGCAGCCCCACCACCGCGACCCACAGAACGATCTGCCCTTACGCAGTTATATCCCGGAATATTGAAGTTAAAATGTGGTTGTAGCCACGTCTCGCAAACTGCAGCCACATCTATGTCGTTGTCCGTTAATAGTTTTATTATTTCGTGTCGATTAGAGACTGCACTTCGTGCGTTCCATTGCAGAAGATTAAGACCTGATGGATTAGCCATTGTGATTTGTTTCAGATACTAAATTCAATATATTTGTTAAGGAAGGAAATATTAGATTATTTAATGCATTATCAGATTTGGATAACAGTATAGTTAATATTTGGACGAGCAAGTTTATGAGAATGTGGGGTTCAGAGCTAGTTGGAGTATTTCCGATGGGTGAAGGAGAGGAAGAGTTTAATGAAATGTTTTCAGTCAAAACACAACCATTTTGTGGATTTGATGGTTGGCCGTTTTTATATGAGAGGAGATTCTCAATCATGTTTTTGTCTACATTTTGTTTAAAGACTGAAGGAGGTGGGGGTGTTGGAGCTTTATTTGGGATTGGAGAGGTTTTGGTAGTTTTGGAGCTTGCTACACTACTATATAGTTTATTTCTCTTCGGAATTAATTTTGATGCAAAAGAAAAGGACACATTTTCATTGGCCATAGTTTTTTTTATTTCCTTCTGTCTAAGGAATTCGGGGCACGAATTACTGGTGGCTAAGTGCTCACCTTTACAATTAACGCAGCATGGAGTTGATTCTTTCAAAGGACATATGTCCGTTGAATGGCTGGATCCACATCTTGTACATCTAGTGGTCGATGTACATCTAGCTTTAGTGTGTCCATATCGTAAGCAATTGTGACACATATAGCTTGGGTAGATGTATTGTTCTACTTTCAACGAGTTGTAGAACAAAAACACTCGGTCTGGTAATGATTGCCCTTCAAATGTTAATAGAATCGTTGAGGGCTTCCATTCGGATGAATCGGGGGTGGTAACTTTTCGGTTGAGTCTGCGCAATTTTGTAACCTTGCCAAAGGGAACAGGCACAACAATATTTTTTAAGACTTCTTCATCATTTAAGTCAACGGGGACTCCACGAACTATTCCAGATTTGAAGAGTTTATAGTTAGGGATAAACGCGTTGAGGTTGTTTTCAGATATTGTCTTATTAGACAAGAAGTTATTAGCATTTTGAGGAGTGTTGAACGTGATTGCAATTTTTGTTCTGCTATCCGCTCGTACTCCACCAGGAACTATGCCTGTTATATTTCCCTTAGCGCATATTTCGCCAAGAAGCATGGGGTGAATGGGTTTGCCGTTTATTTTACTCTCGACCACTACCAGGAATGGAGGAGACGAAATAAGTGAGTATTCATTTGTAAAGTTTTTTTTTGTTGATGGGGGTTCAACCTCATTATTAACTGGAAATTGTTTTATATTTTTACTTTCCGGATCTAATTTGTCAAATCTTCCGCGTTTGCGGTGAGTACCGCCAGTATCAGGGGGTTCTGGCTCATCCATTTTAAAAACAATTAATAATAAAAATTAAAAAAATAAATAAAATTAAAAAAAAAAAAAAAAAAAAAAAAAAAAAAAAAAAAAACAAAACAAAAACTTGGATATAATCTAGGAATAAATCCTATAAGTATATATAAAATGAGAAATAAACAATATGAAACTTACATATAATCACTCCATGTGATGATAAAATACATATATGTACGTATAAAAATGAAAAATAAACAATATGAAACTTAAAATCACTCTATGTGGTAAAAAATAACTAATCAGAAAGAAAAATATTTATATACAATATCAGAATCCGTGCGAGTAACGGGTCGGTGACGACGAAATGTGTCACCGCCTCGAGCCGCTTCGCAAACAACACGTAAACAAGTTTTAACAGGTAACAATTATATCTAAGTAAAATAATTAAATAACCCAAACGTAAATAAAATGAAAGTAAAGTCAATATTAAACGAAATAATAAGTTAATACAGCTTTGTTAGTAAGTTATAAGTACAAATGTAAATTTCTAAATAAAAATAAATCAAAACTTATCGAGTTTGCTGGAACAGCATACAATGAGACACACGTCCGCACTTCACAAACACTCACCCCGAACCAATTTATGATGTGCAGATGGGAGCTAGTTATCGAATGATAATTTGCATCTATAGTTTAAGTGCTTCAAAAATTTGTTTTGTATATTCTCTATCCTATCTATATAAGTAATATAGAAGGGGCTCCATGTAACCGAAGCAAAATCGAGACTTCTCCAGACGTAGTTAAGTACAGTAATTTTAGAATCTGTTCAAGTCTAATTGAAGCTCATTGCAGTCATTGATATTGGTAATTTTTTTGTAAATTTTTATGTCATCGGTAAAAACCAAAAAGTCAGAATATTCAAAACAGTGTGATATGTCATTTATAGGTATACAAGATGAACAAAACTGGACCCAAATGAGAGCCTTGTGGTACTCCCGATAGACAAAAGCGATATCTGGACTTGGCATTATTTATCACGACGGATTGTAGTCTGCCCCTAACATATGAGGAGAGCCATCTCAACAAATCTCCATGACTTCCGTAAGCATTTAATTTGTTTATGAGAATATCATGGCTAATCTTGTCGAATGCTTTCGAAAAATCGGTTTACGTCGCATCTACTTGATATCCCTCATTCATAGAGGTAAGAATGTCATGCGTAAATTTCAACATATTGGACTGGAAAAAATCCATGTTGATTGGGCATAATGAAGGACTTGATAGCAGGAGTTAGCTGTTCGACCACAGTCTTCTCTATTAATTTACTGAAAATAGACAGTTTAGATATTGGTCTGTAGTTTTGCACATCACGCTTATCACTAGATTTATGTATGGGTGTAATGTAGGATTCATTCCATTGGTTGAGAAAAATTCCAGAACGAAAAGACAATGTAAACAGGTAATTAAGTGGATATGTGAGTGCCTCTGTACAATTTATAATAAATATCGGAATAACATCGGGCCCTGGACCCTTATTCAGATCAACTTCTTTCAGTTTTTTTACGGATGTAACATTAAAATAAATTGAGCTAATATCAAGTTCATTTTGACATTTAACAGTTGGAAGTGCCTGACATTTAGTCTGAACAAAACATTTCAGAAATTTCAACATAGTCCATATCATTAAAAAGCATATTACATGGAAAATTACTGTGGGGTTTCTGAGATTTTATATAGTTAAATGAAGATTTCGGATTTGATGATATAGCTATCCCAATGCTTTCTATATAGTCATCATAACAATCTTTTTGTAGCTGTTAGCAATGAGAATTTGTCATAATCCAAATTCAATCTTGTTTTTGTCCACCTTTTGTGTGCCCGCAGTTTTTCTTTAATTACCTTAACAAGAGGGATAGAGTACCAAGATGGGAATCTATAGGTAGTGTGTAATTGTTTAATTGATACATGCAAATTGATTCCTTCACTCAGAACTTTGTAAAAGTGGTAAGTCGCATCACAAACATTTAGATCTTTAAATTTGTCATCCCAGTTTACCCCGGATAGATATTGATTTATACTTTCATAGTTAGCTTTATGGAAGAGCTTTACTGTTCTAACTTGTGTTTTTATAAAACACTCATTCTTTACAAAAAAATTGATTAACAGTGAAATATGGTGAGTATCAATATGTCTGAGTGACATTACTTAGAACCAGGGAGGCAAGTCTGATTCAACCGGCGAAATCAAAACCCTCACGATTACCCATATCATGGATATAATTATTATATGGAGTTCTATAATATCTTTAGATGTCATAGAACTCCATATGATAATTATATCCATGATATGGGTAATCACGAGGGTTGTGATTTCGCCCGTCGGACCAGACTTGCCCCCCTGGTCCAAGATTCTGTTTTTGAAATTCTTTATACCATTATATTGTTTGAGATCAGTGTATGATATGAAATCAATAATAGTTGTGCTAATATTGTCTGTATAGTTAGATGGCATAAATAACTTAGTAGATTGGACAAAAGACCATGTCATGTTCGGGCAATTGAAATCACCCACAACTATGAAATTGTCATTAGGGTTGTCTAATATGAGTTTAGATAGACTTTCGAAAAATGAATTTAAATCATTTTTAAAATTTACATCTGGGGGCAGATACAAGCAACAAAGGTTTACTTTGTTTTCCTGCTTGATTCTTACCCAGATATCCTCTGTATTAAAAAGCCAATTTGGATTTGCGTTGCCTGAAATATTTGATTTTGTTGCAATCAGCACTCCTCCGCCAAGTTTTTGACCAGAAAGACTGTAATGGTCTGTCCCTTCTAAATACATTGTATATTTTATCAAATAGTTCGCTATCATAAATGTGATTGTTTAGCCAAGTTTCAGTAAGGCAAATTACATCATAGTCATTAGAAAGAACGTTTGCATAAAATGTATGGGTTTTAGTTGGAAGATCTCTGACATTTTGATAGATGATGTCTAAAGTCATCTAAGTATATAGGAATTGAATATGAATGATATATATTTGAAACCTCAGTGGTTGGGAGATGCATTTGCAAGCATAAGGTTGGGAGATAAGAAGGGATGGATGGAATTTTTTCATTATTAATCAAAAATTCAGTGCAAATACAAATGTAAGTAATAACATATTTAAGTGTGAGTAAGTGTTAAAGGCAATAAAGTATCAACATTTTGTCCAACTGTCGACTTATTCAAGAAAACTTCGTTCTCTTAACATATTGACAAAGTTTCAACCCAAGATACGCAAGATTGAATGCAGGGTCAATATTTTCACGGTTTTTCCAACTTTGAAGTTAAAAAACACCAACTTAGAGGTTTCCCAGCATATATGTTCCGTATACGGATTTACTCAGAATTCAGAGTAGAACATTTAGTGTGTCTGTCTGTGTGTCCCCCCCCCTTATAACTTTTGATCCGCTCAATTTACAGAGCCCAAAATTTCAGAATATATAAATAGTTATAGGCCTACAAAACTTTTATACTCAGAATTCTGAATTATTGTTTCAGTCAGGGGTTATCAACTTTTGAATTTTTACTTTATTTTTCCATATTATCTCAGAAACCATTAAAGCTAGAATGCTAAAAATTGGTATGAACATATACAAAATCTCAAATTTGTTTTTTCAAAAAATTCCAGAGTTTCTCAAACATTTTTTATTTAGAAAAATATTTTTTTTTATGATAAATTTATGTGTTTAACTGCCTATATTTCCAAAGTTTTTAAAAATATCGAAAAAAGCCGAAACACCCTAAACTAGATAATTTAATTTTATATAAAAAATTATGGCACTGTAGTAGTACATCTTAATTTTTTTTAACATTTGTTGTACTTAAAAATTGAATTTAGTGACGACATCGCTTCATACAGTTTGTATGGCAGTCGCCTATAGGTACAAATAATATATACATACATACATACCATCACGCCATGTCCCTTACGGGGTAAGCAGAGAGAATTGAGCGCCATACTTCTAGCATACGTCAAAGTAGGCACCACAATTGCATTGTGTACTGCAATTTTGGCTTCCTTTGAGATGCTTGGGTCGGACATTACTGGTCTAAGTGCTCCGTTTATTCTATTCCCTGCCATAACTCTTCTTTCAATATCTTTATCGGGTCTTCCATTCCGTTCAAATAATATATGTAAGAAGACTTAATAGTTTGATACTTCATCTTCAAACATACATACACACCATCATGCTGTTTTCATATTCTGGGTAGGAAAAAAGGACTGACCTCCATACTATCCTATCTTGACATACATACCTATTTACATATGTTGTATAGAAAACGAAATATCTTAAAATATTCAATAATTTGGATTTATGAGTTTATAGTTTGGTACTTATTATTCAACTATACATACCATCACTATCGACATTTGGATCTCATGTGTTACATGCAACTAGTTGAATATTTTTAGATATTTTGTTTTCTATACAACACATGTAGGTATGTATTGATAAAACTAACAAGTAAAACAACATTAAAAATAACAAAATCAAGACAATAAGTAATGAAACAAATAGAACACAGCTAAAATTAAGAACTACAATTAAAAATCTACATTAAAATCTAAAGTTAAAAATCATACAAATCTATAGAATCACAAATCTTAAAAATAAAATAACTTTTCAATTTGTAGTAGTGGTATTAATTTTTATAATTATAAAATTTTTATAATAACAACTTTATCATAGGCCTTTTCTAGGTCTATAAAGGCGCAGAAAAGTTTCTGATTTTTACCCAAAACCTTTTCTGTGACTATACGTAAAGAAAAAATTTGGTCTATACATCCTCTGCCGCCCACAAAAGCCCCTTGAGCATCCCAAATCTTGCTCTATGTAACCTTTCGTACTCTTTGATCCAGGATCCTTGAATACATCTTACCAACTGAGCTTAACAAACTTACGAGTCGCACGCAGTCGTACGCACTGAGCGCCGCGCACATCATGGTAACCCATGTCCCATCTGAGTAAATGTCTTTCCACAGACACTGCATTCATGTGGTTTTTCACCCGAATGAGTTAGTTTGTGTCGTTTTAAACTTCCTATCCAAGAAAATGTCTTTCCACAGACACTGTATTCATGTGGTTTTTCACCCGAATGAGTTAGTATATGTTTATTTAAATTATCTTTTCTAGAAAATTCATTTCCACAGACACTGCATTCGTGTGATTTTTCACCCGAATGAGTTAGTTTGTGTAGTTTTAAACTTCCCATTTGAGAAAATTTCTTCCTACAGACATTGCATTCATGTGGTTTTTCACCCGAATGAGTTAGTTTGTGTTGTTTTAAATGTCCCATGAGAGTAAATTTATTTCCACAGGCACTGCATTCATGTGGTTTTTCACCCGAATGAGTTATTATATGTTTATTTAAATCATCTTTCTAGACACTGCATTCTTGTGGTTTTTCACCCGAATGAGTTAATTTGTGTCGTTTTAAATGTCCCATCTGAGTAAATGTCTTTCCACAGACACTGCATTCGTGTGGTTTTTCACCCGAATGAGTTAGTATATGTTTATTTAAATTATCTTTTCTAGAAAATTTATTTCCACAGACACTGCATTCGTGTGGTTTTTCACCCGAATGAGTTAGTATATGTTTATTTAAATCATCTTTTCTAGAAAATTTATTTCCACAGACACTGCATTCATGTGGTTTTTCACCCGAATGAGTTAGTTTGTGTAGTTTTAAACTTCCCATTTGAGAAAATGTCTTCCTACAGACACTGCATTCTTGTGGTTTTTCACCCGAATGAGTTATTTTGTGTTGTTTTAAATGTTCCATCTGAGTAAATGTCTTTCCACAGACACTGCATTCGTGTGGTTTTTCACCCGAATGAATTAATTTGTGTCGTTTTAAATGTCCCATCTGAGTAAATGTCTTTCCACAGACACTGCATTCGTGTGGTTTTTCACCCGAATGAGTTAATTTGTGTCGTTTTAAATGGCCCGTTTGAGAAAATGTCTTTCCACAGACACTGCATTCATGTGGTTTATCACCCGAATGAGTTAGTATATGTTTATTTAAATCATCTTTTCTAGAAAATTTATTTCCACAGACACTGCATTCGTGTGGTTTTTCACCCGAATGAGTTAGTTTGTGTTGTTTTAAATGTCCCATGTGAGTAAATTTCTTTCCACAGACACTGCATTCATGTGGTTTTTCACCCGAATGAGTTAGTTTGTGTAGTTTTAAACTTCCCATTTGAGAAAATGTCTTCCTACAGACACTGCATTCATGTGGTTTTTCACCCGAATGAGTTATTTTGTGTCGTATTAAACTTCCTATCCAAGAAAATGTCTTCCTACAGACACTGCATTCTTGTGGTTTTTCACCCGAATGAGTTATTTTGTGTTGTTTTAAATGTTCCATCTTAGTAAATGTCTTTCCACAGACACTGCATTCGTGTGGTTTTTCACCCGAATGAATTATTTTGTGTCGTTTTAAATGTCCCATCTGAGTAAATGTCTTTCCACAGACACTGCATTCGTGTGGTTTTTCACCCGAATGAGTTAATTTGTGTCGTTTTAAATGGCCCGTTTGAGAAAATGTCTTTCCACAGACACTGCATTCATGTGGTTTTTCACCCGAATGAGTTAGTATATGATTATTTAAATCATCTTTTCTAGAAAATTTATTTCCACAGACACTGCATTCGTGTGGTTTTTCACCCGAATGAGTTAGTTTGTGTTGTTTTAAATGTCCCATGTGAGCAAATTTCTTTCCACAGACACTGCATTCATGTGGTTTTTCACCCGAATGAGTTAGTTTGTGTAGTTTTAAACTTCCCATTTGAGAAAATGTCTTCCTACAGACACTGCATTCATGTGGTTTTTCACCAGAATGAGTTATTTTGTGTCGTATTAAACTTCCTATCCAAGAAAATGTCTTTCCACAGACACTGCATTCGTGTGGTTTTTCACCCGAATGAGTTAATTTGTGTCGTTTTAAATGTCCCATCTGAGTAAATGTCTTTCCACAGACACTGCATTCGTGTGGTTTTTCACCCAAATGAGTTAATTTGTGTCGTTTTAAATGTCCCGTTTGAGAAAATGTCTTTCCACAGACACTGCATTCATGTGGTTTTTCACCCGAATGAGTTAGTTTGTGTAGTTTTAAACTTCCCATTTGAGAAAATGTCTTCCTACAGACACTGCATTTATGTGTTTTTTTGGCCAAATGAGTTAGTTTATGTTCGTTTAAATCTCCTTTTTGAGAAAATGTCTTCCCAGCGACGATACAATCGTGATTCATATGTATGTTTAATTTGTCTTCATTTTCAACCACACAATGCCCTTCCATTTCATTTTTTAAATCTACTTCACATTCTTCAATTGGGAATTCAGGAAATTCTTCACCAATATATTTGTCAATCGAATGAATATATTCTTCTTTTATTAATATTTTTGCCTCTTGGATCACTGGGCTGTCCATTGTCTGAAAAATATTTATACAAAAGATAAATTAAAAAAACTTACTATATGTTGTTCCGTGTAAATGTAATATGGTAAGACATTAATAACCGTCTTACTTATAAACGTAAACTATCTATAGTACCTGGTAAAATGGGTGAAATAGCGTGATTTTTGAAAAAGTTTACTTACCTAGTTGTAACGCTTAAACCAAGACGAGCCGCTAAATATTGCGCTTACCCCCCACTCTACCGCTATAGTGTTGCCATAATTTTATTTAAATATATGCAAAGATATTAATGTATATACCTAGATGGAGTACTTGTCGCAAGGTGTGTCGAAATTCGCGGGAGTTTTTGCGCGCTGGTATGCAGAAGACTGATTTTTGTACGTTTTTCGGTACATTTTGCTCCTCGTGTTTTGTGAAAAATTCATCGTTATACATCATTTTATTAATTTTAATGGATGTATTTATTATACCAAGGACTTATTTAGTGTTTTGCGTTAATTAGAATCCCGATTTGTTTTTTATTTTAAGTTTGGTGTGATTTTTTTATTTTTATTTACATTTGATGGTTGTATTGAGTTATTTCCAAGTTAAAAACAGTTTTTTTATGATATTTTTAGTGTTTACATTGATATCTAGAGACGGCGGAGAAAAATACTCGTCCCACGTTGGGACGCGAAATTGATATCTAGAGAAGGCGGAGAAAAATACTAGTCCCACGTTGGGACGCGAGTTTGATATAAGGAGGCTGGGAAGAAATATATTGGACCCATGTTGGGACGCGAAATTGACAACTAAAGAAGCTGAAAAACTTAATAAAAATAAACATTAAACTCTGCCCCTGAAAATAAAAATCAAATAAAACATAATCAGCTGCGATGGTCCTAAAAAAAACAAATACATACAAATACAGGCATGGTAAAATAATATGCTGCTGCTCTCGTAACGAGGCTGTTGAGGAAACACTTACACTACATATCACTTTTTATTAATTAAAAAAATAACTTAAAACTAGCTTAAATTCACCCCTCGTTGGTTATCTGGACCTGAAACACACTTATTCACTATTATGCGATTATTTAAGTTATTTTTATTCTTAAAAGTTATTTTTAATAGTAGGTAACTTAAACTATCTTAAATTCACCCCTCGTTGGTTATATGGACCTGAAACACACTTATTCACTATTATGCAATTATTTAATATATTTTTATTCTTAAAAGTTATTTTTAATAGTAACTTAAACTATCTTAAATTCACCCCCGATGATAGGTAGAGAACCTGAAAATAACTTAATCACTACTTTATACAATTAGAAAAAAATGCTAAGGCCGTCCGATAGCCTAGCAAACTCGCACTCTCGCTCATGGAGTAGGGGAGGGGGGGTGGTGAAACTGAAGAACCAACCCGTACCGCCGGGAAACAACCAAGATTCCAGGAATCTGCTTAATGCATTTTACATTTTAAATTTATTTTTAATAGAAACGACAATGCTTAAATATATGAACAAGGCCTGGGAGGCCGCTATAATCCGTTCCTAGAATTAACAGACGAAATACATTAGGCCGAAGCAAAACAATGGTTATTGGGTTTCTTTGATATCATAATGCATGGAAATACATCGATCACAATACCTATGGAAATATCAACATTAGTGGTTTAGTTTATTTACACAATAATTTTGATAGTTAAAAGGACTTTTAATTATATTTTAATTATATTTTATCCGTTCCTAGAATTAACAGACGAAATACATTAGGCCGAAGCAAAACAATGGTTATTGGGTTTCTTTGATATCATAATGCATGGAAATACATCGATCACAATACCTATGGAAATATCAACATTAGTGGTTTAGTTTATTTACACAATAATTGTGATAGTTAAAAGGACTTTTAATTATATTTTACCTTAAAACGTTTTATGTGATCAGAGACCCAATACTTTCAAAATTGTGAGACCTAAGTTACTAGTTTTATGTACCTACCTATACCAAAATTTAAATAAATAAAGTTATTGTTTTTTTTTTCAATAAATTTTTGTTTAATATTCTACAAACCCCTTGAATTAATATTGTATTCTAAATCTGTTGCTGATAAAAGAAAGGGAATCCATTCTTATTTAGCTGTGATAAAAAATATGAACTCATTTTTCACATAGAGATGATATTGACTGCCATGGCACAGTAGTAAGCTTCTTCTTCTTTGTTGGCGTCCAGGGTTCGATTCCCGGTAGAGGAGAAATATATTTCTCACGTAGATCACTGGTTAGTTGAAAGAAATTGCCATTTGGCGATAAACTCGCCACTTAAATAGGGTGTAAGGAAGTGTTTAAATAAATAAAGAAAAATTATGAATTTTTATTCCTAGGGTTTTATTTCAGTACTCCGAGTTGGTAGATTAACCAATAAGCTACCAACAATGTATGAACCACCACACAAACAGGTAAAAAAGATAAAAATAAAACCAATGTTGGTATTTTTTACATTACAATACACACTAGTTACTTCCTTAATTGCTTTCTATTATTTTTTTAACTATTAACTCTTTTCGTTTAATAAATACGAAAATATCATGTCATACTCAACAATCTTCATACAAACCGCGTTTTTCTTGCCTATGAACTGTGCGAAAGACACAACATTTTTTTGCCTCACTTCACCCATCTAGGTATATACATTAATAAGTTGACAAGTACTCCATCTAGGTATATACATTAATATCTTTGAATAAATGCCATGTAATAATAATAATTTTATTTTAAATAAAATTCATGTTATACCTATGGCAAGGAAATATTTAGCCTTGAAAAATTGTCAATTAGAAATTGAAGTTATACTCTAAAATGCTCTAGTTTCTACTGAAATACTCTGGTTTTGATTAAAATGCATGGGAAAATTGGCAAAAAATATGGAATTCTGTTTTCGATCGGACTACATATGTTCGTTAGGTTAGGCTCTGACATGAATATAATGTTCGTAAATGGATGAATAACACGGCTGAAAAAACCGAGCAGACCCGAAATTTGGCGCGGAAACGCGGAAACGCAAAATCACCAAATTCTTTATAACCACATACCTACCTAAGTAAAAGTATGAAAAAAAACAAAAAGTAGGGAGTTTTCACTTTATTATTTATTTATTTATTTATTATATATACGCCCTTAATAGGGCATTTACAAAAAAATACAGGATAAATAGAACAATGTAGGCATAACAAAATAACAATAAGTGTAAATAATCGATTATATAGGTACATAATAAAAAAACGTAAGTAGTTAAAGGAAGAACAATATAAAACAACATAATACAACATAATAAAAGAAAATAGAGGTAAATGATAAAAAAAACTAGACATAAAAGAAAAAAAAAAAAAATAAACAGTATTACATATTCAATTTAAACAACAAAAATAAACAAAGCAAAGTAAAAATCAAAAATTATAATATGCGTTAAGCATCCTTTTGAAACCATCTATAGTGTGTACATTAAATATATCAACAGCACTATATTGGTTTCCAAGGCGGTGCAATCTATGTATTGGTGAGTTAATGATAAAGTTATTTCGAAGATTCTCTATATGAAAAGGTGCATTTTGACGTGAAGCAAACCTTGTAGGTACTCTGAATTTTATCATTTCAACTAGGTCAGGGGTGTCCAATATACCGTTGATTATTTTAAATAAACAAATTAAATCACAAATCGTTCTTCTGTTTGATAATTTCGATAAATTTAAAATAATCATTAGAAAATCATAATTTAATTTTTCTAAAGGAATGGATAATTTATAATTTACAAATCTTAAAAATTTATGTTGAACCCTTTCGACCCTCAATGAGTGCACATTATAAAACGGCGACCATATAGTTGAATTATATTCAAGATTACTACGAACAAGTGATGTATATACATAGGGTTTTAATTGTATTAATAGATAATTAATTAATAATTTTAATTGTATTAATTGAGTAAGTTACTGATATAATTAAAGGAAACCAATAAGTATCTATATATTAATACGTGAAGCCTGTGCCAAAGATCCCTTGAATCAATATAATTCAACCCCAAGATTCAACCTCTGAATTATCTGAACAGAATTCAGAGGTTGAGCAATGAATATGCTAGTCAATGAATATGGATCTGTTTATAGGCAATATAAATATGTAATCACAGAAATACCCTACGGGTTAAATTACACTAATCGTGTTTAATTTTATTATTCATTATTCATACCGTTCTACCGTTTATTTGTTCATTTATTCCTACTTTCATTTGTTTTCTGTTTATTTTTTGGTTTAATTTTATTTATTTGTATGTATTTTTATATGTATTTTTTATAAGTTTCCCTTTGTATTTCTTCTTGCTTTATTTTCATGGTTTATTGATTGGATTTGTTTGTTTTTTTTATATATATTTTCACACATTATGTATGTACTATATTTTGTATCTTTTGAATTATTCTTGTAAATGGCAAACGCCGTTAATAAAATAAATAAATAAATAATTAAATGGTAGGTGTACGTAAACAATAATATCTACCTAGTGACTAGTTGCATGTAACACATGAGATCATTTTGGTATGTATGTCAAGATAGGACAGTATGGAGGTCAGTCCTCTTTTCCTACCCGGAATATGAAAACAGCATGATGGTTTTGTATGTATGTTTGGAGATTAAGTACCTATCAAACTATAAGGCTGGGGTGTTTCAACAAAAGTATAAGTTATAGTATAGTTAAAAGTCTACGTTTTAGTAAAAATGGGTAGTTTCATCTCTGGTATAGTTAAATCAAAAATATAAATGTCTTACTTTAGTTGAAATTTATACTGTAGATTTTCGGCCGCTATAAGTAACGAGCGGATAAATATAACACATACCTCCCACTCTGCCGCTACTAGTAATGTTGCCATTCCATAATAAATAGTTTTACTTAAAATAAAATTCTTGTTATACCTGTGGCAATGATATATGGAATTGTCAAATGTACAACAGCTGTCAAAGTAGAAAGTATTTTATGGTCCACTGTTATCTTCATAGAATGTACCGCGGATAGTACAATAAATTATTACTATCACTTGCAGGATTTTCAATTTATTTTGTAGTTATATTATCACTAGGTAGATATTATTGTTTACGTACACCTACCATTTAATTATATTGATTCAAGGGCTCTTTGGCACAGGCTTCACGTATTAATATATAGATACTTATTGGTTTCCCATAATTATATCAGTAACTCACAATAAAGTGAAAACTCCCTACTTGTTTTTTTTTTTCATAATTTTACTTAGGTATGTGGTTATAAAGAATTTGGTGATTTTGCTTAGCAGCGTTTCCCCGCCAAATTTTCGGGTCTGCTCGGTTTTTGCGGCCGTGTTATTCATCTTACGCGTAATTCTCGATAAAAGAATAAAAAGAAATCAATACACGTATGTTGGCTTTGTGGATCTAGAGAAGGCTTTCGACAAAGTAGAATGGAAGAAACTTTTTGAAATACTAGGTGGGATTGGTGTAAAGTATAGAGACAGACGTATCATCCAAGCTCTTTACAAAAACGAAGCCGCCATAATCAGATGTGGAAAAGAAGAAAAAGAGGCAAATATAAGACAAGGTGTGAGACAAGGCTGCTCTCTCTCTCCAATGCTTTTTAACGGCTATATTCAATGTGCGATAGATGAAATAAGAGAAGTAATGGAACATAGAAGAGGCATCAGAATCCATGGACAAAAGGTAGATATGATCAGATTTGCAGACGACATCGCTCTGATAACGGATAGTGAAGAAGAACTAAAAGAAACCTTAGAAACTATGGAGTTAGTCCTAAACGAAAAGTACAACATGAAAATAAATAAGGATAAAACTAAGGTACTAACTGTAAGCAGGGATGAACGCCAAATGAATCTACTGATGTCTGGAGCTGCTCTCAAGAATGTGAAAGAATTTGTGTATCTAGGGAGTAGAATCACATGGGATGGCCGTTCAAGTAGAGAGGTGGACAGTCGCATTCACCAGGCAAAACTCGCCTTCAACAAAAAATCCAAGATGTTCGAGTCCAACAACATGGACCTTAAACTCCGAAAGGAACTAGTGAAGACATTTGTATGGAGTATTTTGTTATATGGTTGTGAGACATGGTGCATAGGTGAAAGAGAACGCAAAAGATTGGATGCCTTCGAGATGTGGACCTATCGCCGAATGCTTGGCATATCTTGGAGGGACCATATAACAAATGATGAGGTTCTCAGCAGAATTAAGGAAACCAGGCACCTGTCAAACACCATATCGAAAAGGCGTGCAAATTGGATAGGCCATGTGTTGCGACACGAGGATCTCCTACATATCATCTTAGAGGGAATGGTTGAGGGTACAACTGGCAGAGGGCGTCCCCGCCGGGAGTATTTAGAACAGGTGTGCCGCGACATGCATTGTACCTCTTACACGGAGATGAAAAGAGTCGCTGAAGACCGAGCGGAGTGGAGGAGGAGATGCATCAATTTAATGCTGCCAACCAATCTTCAAGATTGAAACAAAAGAAGAAGAAGAAGTTATTCATCTATTTACGAACATGTCAGAGCCTAACCTAACGAACATATTCCGATCGAAAACAGAATTCCATATTTTTTGCCAATTTTCCCATACATTTTAATCAAAACTAGAGTATTTCAGTAGAAACTAGAGTATTTTAGAGTATAACTTGGTATAACTTAAATTTCTGATTGTCAATTTTTCAAAGCTAAATATTTCCTTGCCATAGGTATAACATGAATTTTATTTAAAATAAAATTATTATTATTATTATTACATGGCATTTATTTAAATAAAATTATGGTAATACTATAGCGGTAGAGTGGGGGGTATGCGCAACATTTAGCCGCTCGTTAAAAGTAGTGGTACCGTGGCCGCGTTCTAAATCAGAGTGAATCGCTCTACCGGTGCGACCTGAAGTTGCAAAGAGAGCGACATTTGGGCGAAGTTTAATCCGAACGGTACTGAGCGATGTTGGGGTGACTTAAAATTACGCGGGCGCGGGAAATTTAAAATTACGAGTTTGGTGTTACTTCAGTTGTGTCACTTTAGTCAAAAATTATAATAAAATAGAGGTTGTATATTTTGTTTTGGTGTTTATCGGATGTTTTCATTATAATAACGAGGTAATAATTTATTAATTTTAAAAGTAGTAAACGTGTTGTGACAAGTGATTTGTATTATTCGTAAGAATTTAAGATTTTTTCTTGCGAACATATTTACATCAAAAAGTGATATTCGTTAAAAATGCGACTTATAATAGTTCTGCATCCACCCAACGAACATATCTCATAAAGTTCAGCAATATTGAGGTTCCCTGTCACCCATTGTGAATGTTATGTAAAAATAATTTGACAAACTCATTTCATGAAAATGGTGAAAATTTTCGTTACAACATTTGAACACTTTATAGAATGACTTGTTAGTGAGGAGTTTAGCGTTGGCCACAACACACTCATTTATATAACTGTCTGTTCCCAGAATAAAATAAAATAAATGTCAAATTTGTCATAAAAAGGGATACAAGTGTTGGATCAAAGACATACATACATACCATCACGCCATGTCCCTCACGGGGTAGACAGAGAGAACTGAACGCCACTCACTTCTATCTTGACACACATAGTTTTCACGAACTTTTCGTGTTTTGGGCATTCAAAAATTGTTAATTTCCCTTAAAATGATAACCACTCATTAAAAAATACATTATTTTCATAAAACAAAATACACTTACTGTTGATGTTTACTATTAAATAATGGCCTTCCACATTTCTTTGTGGTTGACCATTATTATCCATGATAAATTTGTATGAATTTACATCCATTGGATTTATTTTGTATGAATTTACATTTTTGTAAATTATAATTAATAAATAATTCAATAAATTAAATTAAAATCAAAAACCGCCAACGTTGGCTTTAGCTACCACTCGTATATTATATCGGTCCTATTGCTTTTTAATTTTTTGTTGTAAATAAATAATAAAATTAGTCTAAAACAGTAAAATAATAATAAATAGTCTTCATTTAACGCGATAAATAAAAAGTGCCAGTGGATTTTAACGTATAAATTGTAAATAAACGTATTTAAAATTTCATTTTGATAGGTCTCCAGTAACCAAGGTAAACAATTATTTGTTTTATAGGAAAATCTTAGATTATAGGAAAATATATTATAATGTCATATTAGATACGTAAATAAATATAGATAATTATTATTAGACCATAAATTTTATCTAATCTAATTAATATTTAATAATTTGATAATAACTATAATAATTAAAATTTGTATATGAAAATTAGGTAATAGTATGAAAATAAGAATTAATTTATTTAGGTTACTGGATTGTAGATAGTTATATTTGCCAACATAAAAATTCAATTCGTCTCCTATTGTTTTGTAGATTGATATTATTATCTAATTTGCAACCATCGGAGACGATAATAATAATAATAATTTGTCATCGGGTTTAAAGATGAACAATATTTTAGATAGCTTTAAACCTAGATTAACCAAGGCAGGCATTCCTAGACAGCGGTTAAAATGGACTAATGAGATTAATACGTTTTTAATAAATTCATATTTCTACGTAACTAAATAAGAGACAGATATGTTATTGTATAGGAAAAAATTACATTCACTTTTCTGTCAAAATTTTCCGGGAGTGACAGTTACTGAACAAAGAGTAGCCGATCAAAAAAGATCGATTTTTAAAAATAATTTAATTCCTCAAACAACATTAAATCAAATAAAATTAGAAGTAGGTGACAGATTGCAACGTGAAAATTTAGATTTTCAAAATATTAATGAAAATAATTTAGATGATAATAGTTTACAAAATATGACTGGGGATAATGTTATATTAGAAGAAAATTTAAATATATCATTAGAATTATCCAATCAAAATATATTTCTAAATATTAGGGAGTTAAATGTATCAAACATTAATTTCGTTGACGAAAACATTATAGCGTTAGCAAATTTATTAATTAATAATATAAATAGATATATAGATGTAGATCCTATAAATAGACCAAAATTATTTAAATTAAATACGTCCAAAAAATTATCTAAATTAATATCCGACATAAATGATATAATTTTACCAAAAATAATACATGACAATATTATTTTTTTAGATTTACACACATTAATATATGCTAGCGCTATAACGGTTTATGAAGCTCTAGGCATTAAAATAAATTTAAATAATGAAAATTGTCATAGATATAAAAAACCTGATTGGCAAATTAGATTAGAAAGGGATGTAACGTTATTGAGAAGTAGTATTGCTAGGGTTATAGAATTCAAAAATGGGAATAGAAGTAGAAATATATTAAGACATGTAGGCAAAATTGGGGTAAATTTTGGATATAATAATGTACTTAGCTCAAATAACATACATACAATAAATGATTTATTAGATCTTTTAAAGCAAAAATTAGCAGTCAAATCTAGTAGACTTAAAAGATATAATTATATTTATAGTAAAAATAATAATAATAAATTATTTAAAAAAAATGAAAAATTATTTTATTCCAAATTAGATAGTCAAAATAGTAGTACTAATAATAATATAACATTAACCTCTGAATCAGATATTCGCGATTTTTGGTCCAAAATTTGGAGTAACGATATAAAACATAACAATTCGGGCCCGTGGATAAAAGATGAGGAGCTGAATTTTGCTGATGTGGAGGAAATGAGTTTCTCTGAAATAACTTTAGATTTATTAACAAAAAATATTAAAAAATCTCATAACTGGAAAGCCACGGGTTGCGACGGAATAAATAACTTTTGGTATAAACGTTTCACTTCTTTACATCCACTTTTGGCTAAAAATTTATCAAAATTAATACGACATCCTCAAAATATTCCAAATTTTCTTATTAAAGGAATAACATATTTATTACCTAAAAATGAAAATATTAATAATCCTTCTCAATTTAGACCGATAACATGTTTACCTACGATTTATAAAATTTTAACTTCCTGTATGACGGATTTAATTTATAAACACGTAGATGAAAAAAATATTTTATCGGAAGAACAAAAAGGATGTCGTAGAAAATATTTAGGATGTAAAGAACAACTAATAATTGATTCAGTAATTCTTAAACAAATACAAACTAAAAATCGTAATTTACATGTAGGATATATTGATTATAAAAAAGCTTTTGATAGTGTACCGCACTCGTGGCTTATAAAAATATTAGAAATATACAAAATTAGCCCAATTTTAATAAACTTTTTAAAATGTATTATGTTAGGCTGGAATACAGATTTAAAATTAAATTTAAATTCTAATAAAATATCTATTCCAGGAATTAAAATTAAACGCGGAATTTTTCAGGGAGATTCATTGAGTCCACTTTGGTTTTGTTTAGCTCTTAATCCGCTTTCTAAAATGTTAAATGAATCTAAGTATGGAATAAAAATTAACGGTCATCCACGGTCTAATATTAAAATTTCGCACTTAATATATATGGATGATATAAAAGTATATGCTAAATCTGATTCAGAATTGGAAAAAATGATTAGGATAATAAAAGCATTTTCAGATGATATTAGAATGTCTTTCGGTTTAGATAAATGTAAAACTTTACATGTCGAAAAGGGTAAAATACTAGAAATGGGTGGTGATATTCAAAGAAATTTTCAAATAGATAGTTTGAAAGGGTTGGAGGTTTATAAATATCTAGGTTATCCGCAGTCTAACAAATTAGACCACACGAAAATAAAATTTGATATTAATATAAAATTTAAAGATAGAATTACGAAAATATTAAAATGCAATCTGTCAGCTAAAAACTTAACTAAAGCTATTAATACTTGGGCAATACCGATATTGACATATTCTTTTGGAATTATTAAATGGTCAAAAACAGATTTAGATAGTTTAGAAAGAACAATTAGAACGCGTTTAACTAAATTTCGTTGTCATCATCCTAATTCCGCGATTGAACGAATCAATTTGCCTAGGAATTTAGGAGGTAGGGGTATAATAAAAATAACATCGTTACATAATAATCAAATTGAATCGCTAAAAACTTTCTTTCACAAAAAATCTGATAGTTCTTTAATGCATAAAGTAATCTGTGAGGCGGACAAAAATTTAACAACATTAAATTTAAATTACGAGAATGCCAATAACAATATTATAAATATAAATGACGACCTTCTAAATTCGTGGCTAAATAAAATAATTCATTCTATACATCCAAAATTTCTCAACCAACCTTATGTTGACAAAATTTGGTCAAACAAATGGTTGAGTATTGGTGATTTGGACGCGGATTTAGAAGGTTTTATAATAGCAATTCAGGATAGAGTAATAAAAACTAAAAATTATCAAAAATATATAATAAAAGACATAAATGTAGATGATGATAGTTGTAGGAAATGTTTGGCTTTTCCAGAAACAATCGATCATATAATATCGGGCTGTTCTTTTCTCGCGCAATCAGAATATACATTTAGACATAACCAAGTAGCAAAAATAATACATCAAAATTTAGCTATTAAATATAAATTAATTGACGCGATAAACATAAAACCATATTATGAATATGATCCGATTTCATTTTTAGAAAATAATAATATTTCGCTTTATTACGATAAAACAATATTAACTGACCGGTCAATTCAACATAACAGACCCGATTTAATAATACATGATAAAATTAAAAAAATAACATATATTTGCGACGTGGCTATTCCAAATTCTAGTAATATTATAAAAACTTTTGATGAAAAAATTAGAAAATACACCGCTTTAGGTAATGAGATTAAAAGACTTTGGCATTCTCGTAAAATAATAATATTACCGTTCATTATTTCAGCCACTGGCATTATTCCAAAATCGTTAATCCGTAATTTAGAAATTATAGATTTATCGAAAAATTTAATAATAAAAATGCAAAAAACGGTAATTATGAATACATGTAGAATCGTTAAAGATTTTTTAAACGTTAATATTCGGGAATCAGTAGGGTTGTTAGGTAGTATAGAGACCTCCTCAGAGCCTAATCCTTTGATATGTTAAGTATCTGGATGGGTGAACCATTCCCAATTGAAAGCTTGATGATGCGTTTGTTGCATTTTATTTTGCTCTTTTAAATAATTTACAATTTACGCATTGATCTGCTAATTCTTTTGAGGAAGTGTATAATGGTAATAATAATAATTGAGTGTTATTATTTGTAGTGCTTGATTGTTATTAATATCATTAGTAAATCGGCCAGCGCCGTAAAAAAAAAATACAAATAAAACCAACTAAAACCATACCAAACTAAAAGTGTTGACGACTATGTTAAAAATTATAAATTGCCGCCAAATAAAATGTGACTTTGACTATGCGAAAATTCATAAATCCCGCCAAAAAATTTAAAAATTTGACAGGAGCGACATTCACCCTACTATTTCATCGAGCGACTTTGGTGCGAGTCAACCGTGATTCCGAACGGGCAGAGTGAATCGCCGCGCGAATCGCTCGATGAATTCCGAACGCTTAGGATGACGCTCTAACATCGCCGAGCGTCTTTCCGAACGCTACCCGTATATTTTATCAGCTCGTTTTCCTGACAGCTGTCAAAGTCAAATTACTCACTAATAAATTCATAAATGTTACTCACATTACTAGTGCCCTGCTGATATTCTTCACCTTGTAAACAATAACAAATATCACGTGATTTTGACAGTTGTCAGTTTAAGTGGCTATTTTACACCCTATTATGTTTGTAAACAATAACAAATATCATGTGTTTTTGAAATATGACAGAGACAGATGATTAAGACAGAGACAGATACTGTCAGATGACAGTCCATGTGGTTAAATCTAACCATTTTTTGTAAACAATTGATAAACCGTCCTTCATTTCCTCTTAAGTATACGAACGAAGTATATTTTTATAAATACATATAATTTTATTATAATATAGTGAAGTTTTATAAGTATTTACATTTAAATTTCACTTAAGTTATGTAAAAGGTTGAAAGTTATCAATATCTTCGAGGTTATATTCTGGATTTTACAAGCTACTCAATGTATTAGAAGAATCGATTATCAAAATAAAATACCTAAAATTATTAAGATTTATAGTGTTTTTTATATAAGTGTTTGAACTTTCGAAATTAAGTCATTTGAGTGTATGAGAGCAATGCCTGTGGGAAATCATACTCTCAAAGGAGAGATTTATAGTATTACATTCGGATGAAAAAAAACACATAAATGCAATGTTTGTGGGAAAAATTTCTCTGGAACCGGATCTTTGAAAAAAAAAATCATTTGGATGAAAAACACACGAATGTATTGTTTGTGAGAAGATATTCTATCACACATGGAATTTAACATTACATTGAGTAACTCATTTAGGCGAAAAACCACGTGAATGCACTGTCTGTGGGAAAACATCTCAAAAAGAATTTTTAAGATAGCATAGATTTGTGTGAAAAACCATATGAGTGAAATGTCTGTGGAAGACATTCTCTCTAAAAGGAAATTTAAACGAACATAATAAAACTAATTAATTTAGTGGGAAAAACATTACTTCAATATCTGTGGGAAGACATTCTCTCGAATTGGAAATTTGAATGTACATTCCAGTGGTCGCGAGTTCGAAATCCTGCTTCGACCGATTTCGTTCACCTATAGCACAAGCAGCATTTATGCTTAGTTTAGGGAATGTAGGAAGATGTGTATGTACTTGTTTAATAAGAACAAATTCATTAAAAAAAAAATTGGTTAAAAAGCCACATGAATGCAATGTCTGTGGAAAGTTATTCTCTCAAAAACGAGATTTTCACAAGCATATACCGGCTCATTCGGGTGAAAAACCACATAAATGTAGTAGGTATCTGTAGAAAGAATTTATCTTATAAGAAAAGTTTGAAAGAACATAACTAACTCATTGGGTGAAAAACCATATAAATGCAACGTCTGTGGGAAGAGAAACTGTCGAATAGGTAATGCGAATGAACAAAAAAAAATATTAGGGTGAAAAGCCATATGAATACAATGTCTGTGGGAAGAAATTATTTTGAGAGGAACATTTGAAAGTACATAATCTAGCTCGAGCGGAACATTTGAAAGCATATTAACAAACTCATTCGGGAGAAAAACCATAATTGCAATGTCTGTGGGAAGACATTCCCACGAAAAGTAGCTTTAATTAAAAATATACTTCCTCATTCAGTTGAAAAAATTCAAATAATGCAAGTCAAAATAGGATTGTGTGGTGTTCGATTATCTGTCTACCCCAATAGATATTCAGTGGTAAAAAAAACTCTTAAAAGCTTCTTCGATATATTGAATTGTCTTTAATAATTTGTCTTGCTTAATTTTTCACAAATAGTATTCCGTATAATCCTGTTTCTATTTTTATGTATCGGGATTTTATAGATATGTTTTTAATAAAACCAAATACTATTTACCTATATAATGTCTTGTTTTTTACTTTACCAAATAACTACCCTATTACATAATTATGAGTGCATAGAAAAAAAAAACATTAAATTATTACAAAGTCATGATTTATTTAGAAATAAATAAAAAATACATGTTAAGTTGTGATGTGTATAATTTATATTTTTTTATAAAATAGTATACTTAATTTTAAATATTCGTATAGTAAAAACATCCTTAAGTTCCTTGCAGAATTGGTAATTTTATTAACATTATTTATAAAATTCTGTTAACTAACCAGCTAATTTCTCTTTTGAGTAAGGTTTATAAAAGACAAATATACTCCTTCCATTGTCTGAGAAAACAAACTTAATTGGGTGAAAAATCATAAGAGTGCAATGTCTATGGGAAGGCGAGATGAGAGGTTTATACAAACATATTATACTAACTCATTCGGGTGAAAAATTACATAAATGCAATGTTTGTATAAAAACTTTCTGTGGAACAGGATCTTTGAAAAAACAAACTCATTTTGATAAAAAAAAAACAAATTGAACACATCAAGACGAAAAACCAAATGCATGCAATATTTGCGGAAAGACATTCTCTCTAGAAAGAAATTTAATAAAACACAAACTAACCATTTATGTGAAAAACCATTTGAATGCAATATCTGTGGAAAGACATTCTCTCAAATCGTAAAGTACACAAAAAAACTCATTCGGGTAAAAAACCACACGAATGTAAAGTTTATGGGAAGTCATGGAATTAATACTACATCAAGTCATTCAGACGAAAACCAACATGAATGCAGTATCGGTGGAGAAACTCTCTCGACCACGATCTTTGAAGACATTTGCTCAAAGACAATCTTTAAACGCTCATATACAGACTCATTCAGGCGAAAAACAATATGAGTGGAATTTCTGTGGGAAGAAATAAAATAATCACAAAAAATATATTAACAATATATATATATTTTCTTTTTTGTACATGTACCATTTTTTCTCATAACTGTCCCAGATGGTTGTCTGGAAGAAATTGCCATTAGGCAATAAGTCCGCCATTTGTACTAGCTATTAAGTAATGTACAATAAAGTGTTTAAATAAATAAATAAACAATAGCATTTTAAAAATAAAATATGATCAGATATTCAGGTCGAGAGCCGTATGCTACATTCTTGCAATATAATATGCTGTATCATTTGGAAGAGACGGCCGCAATCGCATTGTGCGGATGAAACAATGCCACTTTTCCATGAGGTAGTTACAACGTCCATGTCCAGCGCGGATCCTATTTAGAGAGGTCCACAGCCTTCATGGCAGATCCAAACCTAGAGGTACCACCGTTGGAGTACCCATGTACCTATTGACATATAGGTTGATGTTCTTCCAGTCATTGTGCCACGTCCAAGTTTTGTAACTGGGTTCCTGGAAGAAATTCTGTGCGGACTCTTAGATGGGACATCATTGTTAGCTGAGGTATGTTTGCAAGAACAGGAAGCCACTTCAATGGAGTAAAACGTGTGGTGCTACTTAAATTAAAGTATTGAAACTTGAAGACATTTGATGAAATTGCAGCGCAAAATAATTCGAAACCTGAAATTATACAGACACAAATTGATAACAATATGGATTTTATTAGTTATATGACTTCCAGAAACAAAAAAAGATAGTTACAAATCAATTTTTCAAATTAAAATTAAGTTTTAAAATCTCAGCAAGAAAATATCAAAAAGGCTGAGAACTTACATGTTTGACGTTTGTATGAGTTTTCGTCATTTCATGTATATTTTATAGCTCTTGTGTGAATACGGTAACTAGCCAAGATAAAGATTTACAAGGTTTTACAATTATCTATAGGAAAAATTCACTATGGCCAAATCCATAGAAAAATCAGTTTATTATTATTATTATTTTAAAAAATAATAACAATAATAATGGTGTAGAATAGCCTATGTAAACTTATTTTTCTTTTCAAGTCTCGTATCCGTATCGATTATAGTATCCAGTGTGTCAGTTCATTCCTTATTAAATACTGCTCTAAATACTTAAAGGTAATTATTAACAAAGATTCTGATACGCCGATTTTGTTGCTTTATTTACAGCTAGATATTTTTTTCACATCTATATTACGGGAAAAAACAACTTTTGTAATTATTTTTAAAACCTGTTTCACAGATATGATTATTCTCACATCCTTAAATCCATCTAATCATACATAAACTTGCTTGTTTTCAAATTGTTTTTTATTTATTTATTTATTAAAAATCCTTTTTTACAAATTAATATAATAATATCTTATGTAGGTAGAATATAACTTGATGAAGTAGTAAATAAAATTTATAGTACTAAAATTAAGTTAAAGTTAATGTTTATGTCATCAGTGTATATATAATAATTTTAATTTGTGTATTAGGCTACTCTACTAGGCTATGTCTGTCCCAGAGTAGCGTTATATAGGTAAATCAGTTCTATTATTTTTATTCGTCATAGTGTAAGTTAATTTTTATTAATAAGTTTGTGTTAGGTTGAAGTGCAAGTATAATATACTTGAACCCTTACGTTTTAGTGTAGTATGAAATATTGCTTGATGTAAAAATGGTAATGCTAGAATAATTTTGATTTTTTGTTAACCAATAATGATAGTAATATTAATACCTGGTATTTAAAATAATAAAATAAGTAGCTTTCAATAAGGAATACAAATCACTTAGATTATACCTAGTCAGCGCAATGAAAGTATGACAACTAAAATTACAGTGAAACACCGGAACTTCACCCGCCCGGCCGTCAGTACAGTTTGTTGTTCGATAGCATTGAGACGTGCGAAACGAGTGATTTAAAATTGCTAAAAATGACAGTTTGTGCGATTTTATGTTATAAGCATGATTCCAAAAATAATCTTAAAAATACAGGAATCATATTTCATTTGTAAGTACCATCTTTTATAATTTGTTTCCTTGTAAAATTATTAGGAACATTAGCACTATGCATTGCGGAAATAGTATTCAAAGCATTTTTAAAATTATGAAGTTGCTTCATGAAGCGAGGCATGTGGCATGACCTGAACATAAGTCCAAAACAAATGCTATTAAAGTGATATGTTGTGAACGGATTCTGTGATTTAAGGTGATAAATTATTAGTCGGAAATGACGAATGGATGGGTTGGAGTCCGCAGGAAAGAATATGAGTCTGTCCTTGGAGTGAATGACAATGGTAAGAGACTACTGGAAGTGTGCACGGAAGGGAATTTATTTGTGGCGAATTCAGTATTCAGCCACAAAAGAGTTCACCAGTATACATGGGAAAGGGGGAATGAAAGGTCCATAATAGACTATGTATGTGTTGACGCCGCACTAAGGAAAGCGACAGTGGATACTAGAGTGTATAGGGGCGCGGATCTGGAGACAGATCATTACTTGGTGATATCAAGAATTGTTCTGTTTACTGGCTGGCGCTCTAAAACCCACCGAAGTGAACCACCGAAGCGAACCAAATTAGAAAGGCTGCAAGATGAGAGTCTAAGAAAACAATATGCGAAAGATACGGAAAGTGAACTTCTTAAAGCAATACACAGGAGTGAAAATATCGAGGAAGCATGAACGACACTAATAGAGACCGTATGTAAGACAGCGAAAAAGGTATGTGGTATTGCTAATAGAGGTGGAATGAAAGGCGATGCATGGTGGAATGAGAGAGTTAAGATAGTTGTGGGTGAAAAGAAGAAAGCATGGATGGCATTAATAGCCGCGAAAGGATCGAATAATGAAGAAAGAGCAAAAGAGAATTATAAAGTATGTAAGAAGGTAGTCAAAGACACAGTAAAAAGGGAAAAAGATGGTATAAAAGAGAAAGAAAGCTTGAAAATTGCCAACGACTTTCCTGGAAACATGAAAATGTTCTGGAAGGGCGCAGCGAAAAGAAAAAATGGAACTGTGAAAGCTTCGAAAGGAATAAATGATAAAGATGGAAAAATAATTATGGACGAAGACGGCGTGAAAGAACGATGGAAAGAATATTTCAAGGAACTGTATGATAGCGGAGTAAGTGGGGACGTGAGTCAGAGAACATGGCAAGTAAGCGAAAGTGATAAGGATGAAATAATGCATGAAGAAGTGTTTGAAGCAGTAAAACACGCGAAAGTGGGGAAAGTTGCCGGGTATGACAGTGTATCAGCTGAACTTATAAAATATGGCGGCGAGTAGACATTGGAGTGGTGTCTCTCTCTTTTCAACATGTGTTGGGAAGAAGGACACACTCCCTCAGACTGGAGAAATGCAGTCGTGGTACCTTTGTATAAAGGTATAGGATCGAAGCTCAACTGCAAAAACTATAGAAAGTTTGCTAAGCTCAGTTGGTAAGATGTATGCAAGGATCCTGGATCAAAGAGTGCGAAAGATTACAGAAAGCAAGATATGGGATGTCCAAGGTGCGTTTGTGGGTGGCAGAGGATGTATAGACCAAATTTTCTCTCTGCGCACAGTCACAGAAAAGGTTCTGGATAAAAATCAGAAAATTTTCTGTGCTTTCATAGACCTAGAAAAGGCGTATGATAAAGTTGTTAGAGAAAAATTATGGGATATACTAGCAGTGTATGGAGTGAAGAGCAAACTGATATGCGCAATCGCGTCATTATATGAGAACAGCGAAGCATGTGTTCGTGTCAACGACACAGTGACAACGTGGTTCTCTATAAATAATGGCGTTAGACAAGGGTGTGTGCTATCTCCATGGCTCTTTAACTTGTACATTGATTTCTGCATAAGAGCCCTTAAGGATGAAAGCAAGGGTCTGAAATTGAGTACCGTAATGGTGCGAGATTTGATGTATGTATGCAGACGATAAAGTTCTATTAGCAGAAAGTATGGAAGAGTTACAGTATCTTGTAAGTATGTTATATGATGGATGTAATGTCGCGTGTCGAAAATCACACGACAAAGGTTCTGAGCGAAGCCAGGTATTTTTGCTAAGGATTGAATAAGTTTAGTACATGTCTCATGTCAAAAAAGAACACTACAATTTGTTTTGAACAAATCCGCGTATTTCTACTAAGAACTAGGTAATTTTTCATACAAATTGGCATGATGATGATGATTAGTTTGTGACGTCACGATCGAAGTCGAGTGGGGATATGCTATACTTTTTTTTCACTTCTCTAAAAGTTTATACTTGATACTCCCTCTAGTAAATAAACAGCGTTGCTATCTCTTTCCCTCAGTATAATCGCGTATGTTGTCATCTTTCTCTGTTTACATATAGCCGAATACGTATCAACTACATAAGACAATTATCTATTATGTATGACGTCTTTTTAGGGTGTCCACACTATTACTCAATCTTCGCCTAGTGGAACGTATAGTTGAAAAATTCCTTTTTAAAGAAAAAGTTTTATAAGTATAGAATATTATTTCAGTGTTATATATTTCCAAATGGTTGGATTCACATTGTTAAGTTTTTGTTGAAGTGTGAGGTGATACATAGCAGAAGTAAAAATAAAATTAAATATAGTATTTGGAAGAAGATCTTGTATGAGGAAAGAATTATGGTTGATATTGAAATACACTATTATTAATTACTGTTTTTCCTAGCATCATTGATTTTGGGTAAAGAATTAGTTGGTTAAGTATAAAGAAAAGGTAGAATTGAGGATAAGTTCATTTTATTGACTCACGTTTTTATATAACTTTTTTAATAAACTTCCCTATCCTAATGAAAAGTTATAATAATAGCATTGAAAGACTTGTGAGTTGAGTATGAAGTTTTCCGAAATTTTAGTAAGTTAGGAGAGTTAGGAAATGTTTTTATTCCTTTCTATTTTCATGCGTATGGGCAACGAATTCATCATTGAACAATCTTGGGTTTTTCATTTTTGTTAAATAATGGTCACCAAAATTTACTTTCGTAAAAATAATTATTAAAAATCCTAAAAAGATGATCTGGCTACGCCCTTATATACTATGTACATAAGCCGCGTTGACTGGCTTATATACCTACAATTAGCGAGCGAACTCCAAGTTGAAAGATTCAGGCGGGTCGGCAGTAATTGTGCCGCCTAAACCTATAACATCTATCTTTGAAAATTCGTAGCGTCTCTAATTTAGGCGTTAGAACAGTTTCGTTTTCAATCTCAGAATCATGTAGGGATTGTGGATGTTTTGTGATTTAAGGAAAAAATAATATTTTTTTTTTTCATACAATTCCATTGATTTAGCGCTCCGAAAATCCGCGAAATAACCTTCTCTAGGAGCGTATTCAGAGGGACTGAAAGCCTCTCTGACTTACGCACACACTCACAGATTGCTAATACCGAACTTATAAATATGACTACTCACGAAGCAGTAAGTCAGTTTTATTTTCATTCTCAAAGTAAATTCTTTAAAAAAAAAAACTTGTCTTTGCAAACGAATTATCACGTGAGTCTCGCATATAAAACATTTTCCCCGGTTTCGGACGCCGGATTTTATTTATTATTTTTATAAGAAAAAATAATAGAGTTTTTTTTTAACAAGGCGATTAGATATTTTTTTTTTAAGAAAAATGTGCAAATTTAAATAAGGATGTATCGGATCTCTGCATTGTATTTAATAATATTCTTTTATTATTTTTTTTTTAAAAAATTAAAATTCGTTTTTCATTAAAATTGTCGAACTATCTTTTCGGTATTTAGAAGCGTTGATTTTGGCTAAAAGAAAAGGAATGGAAGGAATTAAGTCTTTAACGTTGCAAAGTATAAAACAGAAAAGAACAAGTAAGCGGAAGCCGCTTGAAAGAGCTAATTATTCAATTATACTCTGGCTTGAGTTCCAGACAGTCTAAGCATCGTCAAGAAATATAAATTGGATTTCGCGCCAAAAAGACAAGTAAGCGGAAGCCGCTTGAAAGAGCTAATTATTCAATTATATACTCTGGCTTGAGTTCCAGACAGTCTAAGCATCGTCAAGAAATATAAATTGGATTTCGCGCCAAAAAGACAAGTAAGCGGAAGCCGCTTGAAAGAGCTAATTATTCAATTATACTCTGGCTTGAGTTCCAGACAGTCTAAGCATCGTCAAGAAATATAAATTGGATTTCGCGCCAAAAAGACAAGTAAGCGGAAGCCGCTTGAAAGAGCTAATTATTCAATTATATACTCTGGCTTGAGTTCCAGACAGTTTAAGCATCGTCAAGATATATATATTGAATTTCGCGCCAAAAAGACAAGTAAGCGGAAGCCGCTTGAAAGAGCTAATTATTCAATTATATACACTGACTTGAGTTCCCGACAGTTTTAAGCATCGTCAAGAAATATAAATTGGAATTCGCGCCAAAAAGACAAGTAAGCGGAAGCCGCTTGAAAGAGCTAATTATTCAATTATATACACTGACTTGAGTTCCCGACAGTTTTAAGCATCGTCAAGAAATATAAATTGGATTTCGCGCCAAAAAGACAAGTAAGCGGAAGCCGCTTGAAAGAGCTAATTATTCAATTATATACTCTGGCTTGAGTTCCAGACAGTTTAAGCATCGTCAAGATATATATATTGAATTTCGCGCCAAAAAGACAAGTAAGCGGAAGCCGCTTGAAAGAGCTAATTATTCAATTATATACACTGACTTGAGTTCCCGACAGTTTTAAGCATCGTCAAGAAATATTTATTAAACTTCGCGCCAAAAAGAACAAGTAAGCGGGAGCCGCTTAAAAAAGCAAATTATTCAATTATATACACTGATTTGAGTTCCAGACAGTTTAAGCATCGTCAAGATATATATATTAAATTTCGCGCCAAAAAGAACAAGTAAGCGGAAGCTGCTTGAGAAAGAAAGACCGGCTGTTCGGCGATGTATATGTGCGAGCTTGATTTCCAAACCAAATAAAGTACTCATGGAAACATTTCATAATATTTTTCCGCGTAAAATGTTGAACTATCACCTTATAGATTAAGATATATATATATATATATATATATATATATATATATATATATATATATATATATATATATATATATATATATATTTTGCCGCCCAGTGGATTTAAAGCTAACTAAGACCGCATCCTTTGATTGATCAGGAACGTTTAAAGACTAAAGACTGTGATTATCAATGATTTCGTTGTATAATCAAAAAATAAATCGGAGTAAGGAATTGATGCTATTACTGATAGGAAGACATTTATTCGAAAATACTGGGTTGTGAGATTTTTATGGCCTTTAAGAAAAGATTTAAATAAATACATACAATTTAATAGTAATTTCGAGCCTTGTGAATCTGGACGTTTTAGAAAGATCCCATGTAGGTCGAGTGTAAAAAGTTAATTGTGATAAGTGGTCTAAAATAAAAGTTGTGTACTGGTGGAATCGCATTAAAGGATTATCTTCAAATTGTGTGATAGTCAGAGATAGGTCGTAAGCACCGTTTCTCTGATTAATTCACATGACAGGTCCAGTCTGAAATTTGCTAAGGTAAAAGACAGAATCTATATTGTTTTACATATAACGACGTTTACTTTTTTCGTGAGGAGGGTCCAGTTCTTGAAGAAGCTAAATTATTTTGCAGCCATAAGTGAAACTTTTGTCGACTTAATTTTTTTTTGAGATTTGAATTGATTGTTTTTATTTATTTTTGGAAGACTACATTTGTCCCACTTATATATATTTTGATTCTGAACGAACCACAGATATAAATCAACCTTTTTGTTGTTCCTTAAGGTTGAAACGAAGCCAAGCCAAAACACCTTAAAATTCCAAATTTGAGAATCTATTTATTGTTCCTTCTGATAGTATTTGTGTACCTTGTTCAATATTTTGATTTCACGATGTATATGCATGTATATGGAGTTTGTATATATGTATAGATGATTACAATTATAATATATTTTTGTTTACCTGTCGAGAGAGTATGTAATTGCTCCACAGGCAATAGAAAGAAAATAGAAAGGCAAATTCAATTTTCTTATATGAATATGTCTATACATATATGTGTATAGGTTCCTTAAACCGCCTTGTACATAAGTAATTTTTTCCAAATATTTTAAACCAGAAGTAAATTGTCACCTCCATACCTTAAGTAACAGGGTCATTCAAGTTGATATGATTTGAATTGTTTCATACAACAAATTATCTAAATTGTGGGAAGGTTTATACCTTTACTGGGTACATTAAATTCTTTTATTCAATTGAGACCTATAGTTGTTAAACTTTGGGGAATCAATATATAATTATTTTATAGTTAATGATTGGTTTATTTTTGTTAAATCAATTCCGTTCTGTTCTTTTCCTTCTCATACATATTGGTACCTTTCCTTCAAATAAATACATATAGTTTTTTTTTTATTTTATAACTTAATTTTTTTTTTCCATACTGATGATTTGCTAATTGTTGTTGAACCATTTACCGAAGGGAAGGGGTTTATTTTGAATAAGATAACTCTATCTTGGCCTTAAATTTTAAAATTAATCGATTTTACTTTCTTGCAACCTTTTTTCTTATTATAATTAAAGACAATTTTATACCTAACTCACAAAGTAAATTTTTGATTGTTGTTTTCTTTTTATTTCAAAGGAGGGGTTTTTTATTTGAATAAGATACTTCTATCTTGGTTTTCTTTTAAATTTAATCTGTTCGAATTTCCTTTTTTTTTTTTCTTGCAACCTCTTCTTCTTTTAATTAAGTATAAATTTCATATTTAAATCTCAGAGTAAATTTGATTGTTGTTTTTTTTTGTTTTTAATTCAAAAAATTCTTTTATCTACATAACATCAGGATCTCGGTCATCTTGATCTGGTGTACCTTCTTTGAAGTAAAAATTACATATATGTGTCTAGCTTTTAAATTATAATTAGAATTCTATTTTGAATAATTTTCCTTGATTTATTTTATCTTGTTGTTTGTTCCCTTGTTGTTTTTCTTGTTTTCTTTTCTTGTTTTTATTGTCTGAATAAATGCAGAGATCTATACAAAGCATTTGAGTTTCTTTTATATTTTTTTTAATAATTAATTCACAAATGATTTTTACTCCATTTTCAAATATGGACCTATTCAAAGGGTAATAAGTTTTTTTTTGAAATATATACATATAGTAATTATTTTGACAAATAATTACACAGTCACCTTACGTATGTAAGGCTCATTCATCCGAATCCTGGACTGTAAATGAGAGACGGCGTATGGTAAGTTTGGACATCTACGCAGGGGAGAGTTCTCATCAGTCATCAAATTTAATATACTTTATTATTTAATTAAATTTTTTTTTACTTTATTTTTAAAACCTTTAACTTGTGACATCCGCCCCGGGCAAATTTAAAACAAAGCAAGATTTATCTTAGCTTAAAAATTAGGGTGTGACAGTATAGAGAATGGACTTAGGGTGAATGCCAGCAAATCAAAGACAATGGTCTTTGAAAAGAGTGAAAGCAGAACAGCGTGTAAAATAAGAGTAGAGAACGAATGGCTCGAGCAAGTCGACGAATATGTATACTTGGGAAGCATATTTCAACGGAATGGACGACTCGATAAAGAGATCGAAAGAAGAGTTATGGCAGGAAACAGAGTAAATGGAGCACTTAGACCAATTATGAATTATCGCAACATATCAAAGGATGCCAAAGTTGCCATTCATAACGCCATCGTAGTAGAGCCAACCTTGAAGTATGCAAGTGAAACCTGGACATGGCAGAAGACGCATGAAAGCAAAATAAATGCAGTCGAAATGAGATCTTTAAGAAGAATTTGTCATTACTAGAATGAAAGTGAACACATTGAGATGGTTTGGTCACATGGGGAGAATGAATGAGGAGCGCCTGACGAAGAAAATATACAGAGCGGAAAGGAATGGAATGAGAAGTCGGGGACGCCCAAGAAAGGGATGGCACGAGCATGTGAACGGTATTTTGAAAGATGGAAATATTAGAAGTGTGAACAATAGGCGAACATGTGCGAGACGATGCATGAATGTGGACGAGGCGAGGGATGCGTGCCAGGATAGAAAAATGTGGCATTCGGTTCTCTCTGCCTACCCCGCGAGGGACATGGCGTGATTGTATGTATATAATAGTTACCTAACATATAACAGGCATAATGGGGAAACAAAATCTGATTCATGACAGCATTCTGAACAAGTAGTGATATTTCGTTGTAAATTATTCGGCAAAATTTAAATTAATAATTTAACAAGGAAACAACTTACAAAAGATGGTACTTACAAATGAAATACAACACAAAACTGCAACCGTAAGGAGTGTCAGTCTCCTGCCTATTGTTCCACGGGAGCTATTTTATTTAAAAATTAGGCGTGTTAGAGATAATTAAAGAAAAGAAAGGAGTTCTTTTTGGAGCATTTAGTGACACTATCACTTATATAGTGAGGCAACAGGTGCTTCACTGAATTATTTGCTGTTGAGGAGACAATCCTTTGCTTCTCTTAGTGCTGTTCTGTTCCTTAAAATATATAGTACCTAGTAAAATAATCAGATGAACTTAAAAAGCGAACAAATTAATCACATAAACATAGTTTAAATTACCAAAAAAAATAAGAATATATTGAAAAATCGTGTACTTACTCAAGACATGTTCACACTGAGTGCTATTTATTCGAAAATTTTCGAGGAACTGCGTGGGTAAAATATTTTTGAAATTTATCCTTTCTCTATGATTTATTACAACTTCGTCTTCCTCATCCCTTTTTTACAATAATTTCTGCAACATTTTATAATAAATTTACTTAAAAATTCTAAACAAACAACGTCTGCTTTCACAACTCGACGAATGGTAAATTTGAAATGTCAAAATATTCTTTTCAATTCATTCGCAAAGTTTGATGTGAAAAGTAGTAATGGTGGACCAGAACGGCTTGTTTGCTTTGCAATAGGCGTCTACTTTTCACTTTGCACATTGCAACTTTTACTTTGTGAAAAAATGTAATAGTGGAACGAAAACAAGCCGACAAAGTGCAAAGTTGAAAAGTACGATGGTAGAACGGGACACAGGATTGTAAGATAAATAAAGAAGATTCTAACACTTTTGTTTTTCCATTAAAGTACTTTATTTAAACTAGTTGCACGTAACACATGAGATCCAACTGTCGATGACGAAAATATGTATAATTGAAGAATATGTACCAAACTTTAAACACAAATTAATAAATATTTTAAGATATTTTGTTTTCTATATAAAACATGTAGGTGTGTAAATTTGGATCCTGCATGCAAATCTCGCATATCTTGGCATGATACTTTGTCGATATGTTAAGAGAAATAAATTCTCTTGAACAAACTGACAGTTGGATAAAAGTTAATATTAAATTATATTGTATTATAAAGATAGCACAATATAATTTAATATTATCTCATACTATTCAGGGGATTAAATTTTAATGGAGTTTTAAAATGAATTTATCATGAAATAAAAAATACAAATAAATTGAATAAATAAATGGATGCTGTAAACAGTGAATATTGGAATCATCTTTGTGGGAATTTTGGTAATTTGTAACTCTTTTTTTTTTGTTTTTTTAATTTTTTAATATGTACCAAAATTTAAATAAAATAAATAAATTAATAAAATCAGGTACAAGCATAGGCACCTGTATATATCTTACCTGTATCAATATGATATTTAGGAGGCTCTCCATATTATCCTGTATAACTAGGTAAATAATCGGTCGCTGTATTGAATCTCTTTAAAATAAATGTTTTCAATATCTCATAATAAACACAATAATTAATACATCTCATCTTATTAAAATAAAACTAAATAAATTACAGTTATAATTATAATTTTTTATACTTACTTATAGAGCCATTTCTGTCCACTGTTGGACTTGGTGACAGGAAAATTATTCGAAAAACAATTATTCGAATGCTCAATTATACAAAAATCAATTTTACGAATGGCAATTATTCGAATCACATTTTTTCGAAAAACAATTTTCCGAACACACAATTATCAGAAATTACAATTGTTCGAATTTTTATGACGTCATGTTGGTAGTATTGTGAGAGGAAGAAACCATAGATTTTTGTTATAATATACTAGATGTAGTAGTTAGCAAATTTTGTATGAATCGAAGTGAGGCATTTTTCCGGGGTATTTTTGACGTTTTCGTACATCGTTTTTCCATAGAGAATAACGACTAATGTGAATTGTTTTCGGATTTATTTGTCGTAAAAAACACTTTGTTAATTTAGATTTAGAGAAAAGTTATTTGGGATTTATTGAAATGTAAGGAAAACTAAAATATGTTGCCAACCAAAACGTAATAGGTACGCGCGTTATTCCATGACTCACTTTTTGCACGGAGTACCTACTACATCTACATAGTAGGTATATTATGTATAATAAAAATCTATGGAATAAACAACATGGCGACGCACCGCGCTGTCGGATATCCTAGGATGTACACCGATTTTTTAAACTTAATCTACAAAACTTTGGTATTAATAGGTTGGTTAGGTTTGCTTGTAGTTATAATTGCGACTGACGTGAGCCAGTTGCATTATATATTATAAAAAGTAACTATAATATTAAAATAAAATAACTAAATTGGTGTGAATACTAGATAAACTGTCTGTACATGATGTGCCAAAATCAAAAACTCGTGTACAAACTAGGCTATCCCGCGCTGTCAAAGATTAGTTATTAAAAATGTGCAAACATACGTACCTACCCAACAATAATACAACAAGTATTTAATACACCGGGGGGAGTTTAAAAGATGGAAAGTGGGAAGGTCGGAAGGTGTTGCGAGGTTGTTGATAATTATTTAAATATTCTTGAAAGTGAAAGTTGGGTATTGACTTTGTCGGGAACTATTTTCTTATTCAGTGCTCACACTGAGGTGGCACTAGTGTATCGGCACAGCCGATTTCGACGACTTGCTAGGCTCAGGGCGGCAGCCGCCCTTCGCCGCCCACTAGTTGGTTTGCCCGGCCAGCTATCGGGTGCAAGCCGTCGCTGTGATTCCTCCCCGGGAATTAAAACTTAAATTAAACCTTAAAATTACCTAATTACTAACTATAATTAAAACAGGCTTCAGATTGGGATTGTCTATGAGAGAGAAGAAAAAAATCAATTCAGTTAACTAAAATTTACTAGCATCTAGGCACACAACGACATTACAAGCTAAGAGACAATGTTTCTAAATACTAGGACTTATACTAAGATCTTAATGTATACTTAAAACTATGTGTGTGCACACAACAAAACACGAAGGGAGTCTTTGAAAAAAAAAGAACGTTGAAAACGTCGAAGTGTGAAGAAACGAAAATGAGAACAGGGCAGTATTGGCCTCCTGTGAGGCGATGGCTGGTGATCCTCGTGGGCGGCCTCTCCAGAGGCGGCGATAATGATCCTCGAATAATTGCCTCCTACCACAGAGGCGGCGTGGATGTCTCCTGGGTAGGGCCTCTTTTCCAAAAGAAGCGCTTGCCGTTGTCTTCTTGGCAGGGCGGAAAAAAAATGGCCCTCCAATTGAGTGGAGTATAATGGACTCAGTGGACATACAAAATAATGTGAAATAAAACCTGGTAGGTTGGCCTCTCTCCGTCCGCGGGACCTCGCCAGAGCGAGTCTGTAGTAGACCGTAACGACCGCGTATGCCCTGATATAAATTTTAATGTTTGAAATGGGCTCCTTCCTTGCTGGTCTGATTCACTGGTTTATAGTAAAGTACTTTATAAAATTTTATCTGCTATGCGTCCACGACGGTTGGTTAGAATCGTTGGTACTTGGTCTAGCTGGCGAGACCCGCGAACAAGAGAGAAGACTGTTACTGTTGCGATGACGAAATCGGAATGCTCCAGATCATCCCGTGCGGTCGCTAATATTGACCGGCGGCATCTCGTCCCGCAAGCCCCCTCCCCTAGTCCCCCGAAGGTTCCTGTGTTCCCGAACGAACGCACTGGTTTTTTTCGCGCCGATTTCACGCACTATGTCTTCTTCTTTTAATTTTCGTTACACATACACTTTTTCTTTTTTTTCTTTTTAATTTTCGTTACACATACACTTTTTCTTTTTTTTTCATCTTATACACTTATACACTTCTTATGGACTATTTACATGATCAGAGCAACATAACATTATAATTTCTCCATACAGAAATGTGTGCCTATAGGTAGGTATTTCCAACCCTGATTAACTATATTACCCAACACACAAAATTATTTAGACAATGATATGTTGTAGGAACATAAAATTATGGTACTTCCCAACAACTATGTTATTCTCCTTGACAATAGCATTATTTTATTTCAATTTTATTGACAAAAATAATTATTTTATTCCTTTCTTTTCGCCCTACCAATCCTAACTATGTTACATAAATTAATATAAGTTCCCGTAGGTACATTTTCTGTTTATAAAACAACTCATTCTTATTACCTCGATGACTGCCATAATTTTCTTCGATGCTTGGAGAAAAAAGAATCGAATTTTCTCAAGGAGAAAATCATTTTCCTATCTTTATCGCTATTCGCCCTCTGTATGTCGAGACGCGAAGCTTTTCCCTGCGCCCTTAGCTTACTAATACCTCAGCTAAACGATCTGCATCAGAGTCCCGAACCAAAGCGCGAAAGTATCCCCTACGGACGTAAATCAACTTATTGTACTTCAATTTTCTTCCCTTTTATTATTATTAATTTAATATTCTCCCCTCGCGCCAATTTCCTCCCCTTTCAGATTTTCCTCGGCTTATTTTCTTCGTGCCATCTATAGAGTTTCGCGCGCTGTCTCTGACCTATGACAGTCGGTCGAGCAGAGCGCTTCCCGAAGCTGATCGAATTTTTCGCTAGATGTCTCCCCTAGTATTGAAACGAAAGCTCTCGTCTCCTCTGAGCGGCTGGCGCATATTTAAAATACCTATTTAAAAACCACCTTATTATACTGATAATAACCAGAATGGAAACCTCCGCTGTCCGTAACCACCAACTTATTTTATTTTATTTTATTTAAGTCCGCTCAGACACAGGCATGAATGCCCAAATATTTCTGCGCATAATAGCTTATAGCCTATATGGGAAGTACATACGATCAGATAATCACCTATCACCTGATCTCGGATATGGGTTATATAAGAATTTCATAACCGTGCTGAGTAGGTGTCGAGGGTGAATTCCGGCGTTCGGTTCTCCCTGCCTACCCAAGGTAACGCAATGACCGTCATGGTATCGCCTGGTATTATTTACTTATTGTTAATTTCTATTCATTTACTAAAATCCTTTTTTTTTCAAGTATCACAATAACAATTAACATAATATAACTTTCTACCGTAGTAAATAAAATTATAAGTTATACTATAATTTAAAAAGGTTAAAGTATGTCGTAAGTGTATACATTTATACCTATATTTTAATTTGTGGATTAGTCTACTCTACTAGGCTATGTAAGCCTGTCCCAGAGTAACGCTATATAAATCAGTCCTATTATTTCAATTCGTCATGGTGTTAGTCATTTTTGTAAGATTTTGTGGTAGGTTGCAGTAATTTAGATGTGCCAGTATGTATGAAGTATGTATTTATTTTGGTGTTGTATGAAAAAAAAAAATAATGCCAGAATAATTACAGTACCTACTGCTTTATACCGTCGTAGGAAAATTTGTAGGTAATTTTGTAACAGAACGGTGTATGACAGAGTTCAGAATGAAGATACAAGGAAAGAAAGTAAGATACCGAAAGATGTAATTAACAGAATGAAAGTTAACACACTTAGATGGGTTGGCACGACCATGTAGACGATATTTTTAAAGATGAAAGTGCAAGAAACGTGAACCACAGACGAACATGTCTCCGACGATGTATGAATGTTGCTGAGGCGATGAATGTGTGTCAAGGTAGAAAATGCGGCGTTCGGTTCTCTTTGCCTACCCCGTGAGGGCCATGGCGTGTTGGTCTGTAAGTATGTACGTAGGTATGTATGTATAGTTAAAAGTTAAAATTCGTCTGTGTATACATGCTAAGTCCTTTCTTTATTCGTATAATTTTCATAGTCCTAGAACGTCGCTATTAATTTGGTCTCTCTTGAATCGAGGTTTTTGTGAATATCCTGGGATATTATTCTAGGTATGCAGCTTGGTACTTTCGGACCGGGTCGTAGGTACCCGCGCCAAAAAAACATCGATACATGTCGGTATTCTGAGGATGATTTAGATATTAAACCTAGGGTCGTGATCTTTTCGACTGTAGTTTTTTTTTCTTTTGTTTTTATTTTTTCGGAGTGCGAAGAATAGGTTGAGTTAAATTTCTATTTCACTCGTTACTGGGTCTTAACCTTCTAGTGTTAGGTCATCATTACCGGGAGGTTTTTTTTTTTATTTTATTCATGCTCTCATTTCTTTCCTGGGTTATTTAATCATTCGATTCTTTATTTATTTATTTGTTTATCTAGCCGTTTATCCTCTGAAATGGTTGTCTACCACATCCTACGTTTACTTATTTCTTCGTATCTCTTTTCTCTGATTGCGTTAGTTATTTATTTACGTATTTATTCCCCTATACCTACCGGTAAATTTTCTTTCAGCCATCACTCTGTTGGTTTACTTACGTGTTTATTTCTACATTCACGTAATTGGCTTACTCCCCAGCTCATTAATTTATTTAATTTTGTTTACTGTTAAATATGTAGGTATTGTTCCCGAAATTAAAATAATTAAATAAATAAATCAATTTTCCTGTTTTCTATCTCCTTTCGGTCCGCAACGATTCGACAGTGGGTAAGCCCTGGCTACCTCTACTTATATTTCCTTGTCTGGTCTCATTCAAATTTATGTGTCCTACCCTATGAACCTACTTATGAACCTGATACCTTGGGGTGGTCTAGTGATCTAGTGACCGAACACCGTCTGGACTCACATGCGTTCCCACGAACTAGATTTGCCGGGCCACATCGCCGTCCGTCTAATTTCTGATTTATCGTATCCGTTAGAGCGGCTCGCGAAATCTGACACCTTTCTCCAACGGACATTCCAGTGGCGTAACTAGCTCTACCTACTTGGTCGTTTGATGTTGTTCAATACGAAACATCTCTGTGTTTTCTCAAACCAAAATTAAAAATACCGAAAATATTTTTATTATTCACGGTGAGCTTGTCTGTTGATTTCTTATTTATGCCGCCAAATTATAACTTTTGGGTAATTAAATTATTTACCGATTAATTATTTACTTATTGTTTTCTCAAACCAAAATTAAAAATACCGAAAATATTTTTATTATTCACGGTGAGCTTGTCTGTTGATTTCTTATTTATGCCGCCAAATTATAACTTATGGGTAATTAAATTATTTACCGATTAATTATTTACTTATAATCATTTCGTTAATTATCATCCGACACTAATTAGCTATATCCCATTCTATTGAATAGGATCCAGCGATTACTAGCAATTTCTTCTGAAAGCATTTTCCTATGTCAGAAGCAATTTTTTTTTTCTTAAGCCTTGTTCCCGCTTCTATTTTTCTGATTACCCAAAATATTTCGGTACGCCCATGTCGCATTTCGATGTCTCGACCGTTGGCGTGTTCCCATGGACCAGCCAAGATATCCATATGTGTCAATTATAAGTTATTGCGTCCTGCCTGGCACTTCCTTGCGACCGACAAGGTTCTCCGGGGCTAAACCAACATACCACCTGTTATCGCATATAACAAAGAAGAGCGTTGATAAAGGTGTTTACATGCCGGCTAGTCAATACAATAATTAAATATGGTGGAGACGAAAGAATGTGTTGAGCGTATAAAGTAAAACAATGCTTAAATTGACAGAAATACACGCGTAATAGTAATTATCGGTTAATAAAAATTGCTGTAAAATTAAAAAGAAAATAAATTAGAAAAACCAGTGATGACGGCCGCTGAAAAGAATTATTAAATACAGGAAATACACGTGGAACAGAGAATAATAGTGCTGAAAAGAATAATCAAATACATGAAATGCACGTGTAATATTGATGACAATTTTGCTAAAATGAATTACGAAACGAAACGTTCAGAGCAAAGAAAACAAATAATAATAAATCAGAAAGATCTTACCAACCGCTGCTCTCGTTCCGGGTCTATAGATGAAACACTTACACTACATAATATCACTTTTTTATTAATTGAAAATAACTTAAAACTATCTTAAATTCACCCCTCGTTGGATATATGGACCTGAAACACACTTATTCACTATTATACGATTATTTAAGTTATGTTTATTCTTAAAAGTTATTTTTAATAGTAACTTAAACTATCTTAAATTCACCCCTCGTTGGTTATGTATGGACCTGAAACACACTTATGCACTACCATGCAAATATGAAATTTAATGCTGAGCTTCAAGCAGACGCCTCGCAGAGATAAGATTTTCTCTTTCAACGTTCGCGGTCTACGTTTGTTTTAAAAAATATATATAAGTTATCTTTCGTACGCGTGAGTTAAAATTCGTCTATCCCGACCAAGCGTCCACTCAAATACTGATTCAAACCAGCTATCGCGTCCACCGCTGGAGACGGGGGGGGGGGGAGGAGCTACCCCACCGCGCGGCGGGGCGCGTTCTACCATCTACCAATAGGAAGCCTCCATTTCACCTACCAAGTTAGAAAGTATAAAGTTCCAGGAATATGCATTGAATATAAAATTATTAGAAATGACATATTTACAAAATATAAGCATTGTTTAAACACATTAAGGACCCAAAGACCCGTTAATATGATAAAACCATTATAAGAGAAAGTTTTCCAAGAATCAAGGTATTTTGTTGAAACAAAATAATAGATGTCTGGCTTCTATGCTACCATAACCCATGGTAATATTTTGATCATAATACCTATGTATATATCAATCGGCCCTCTTTTTTGATCAAGATATACCATGTGAAGAACAAAGAAACCAAACATAATGTAAGTAGACAAAAACTATTATGCCGGAGCTGAACGAATCTCATCGGCATGAACTTTAACAGGCTTCCCGCGACGTTCTACCCAGTAAACGTGTCTTCTTCCGATGGGCAATAAGATCCGATGCGGACCACTCCATTTAGGAGCAAATCCAGCGTGAAAACCGGTATTCATATCAGACTGAGGGTGTTCTCTAATTAAAACAGCCTGTCCTATATCGTATTTCGAAACCGTATCATTATCAGGTGCGTAACGTTGTCGATATTCCTCCTGAGACGCTCGTATTTCGTTATCTAACTGGGTACGCTCACGTGCTCCCGCTGTTGGGAAGATATCTCCATCGGGAGAATGAATCATCCATTCACCTGGACGGGGAATGTCGTAACCTAATAATGCCGTGCTAGGAGATACGCCTGTTGACTCATTACGAAGACCACGTAACGCATATAAAATAGTCGGTAAATGTTCATCCCAACGATTATGAGGTTGACCTTGTAAATAAATACGCAACGCTTTCTTAATTTCTTGGTTTCTACGTTCCGTAATATTCGCTCGTGGATGGTACACTGCCGTTGTCCAGTGCAAACATTGCCATCTATCTAGTGCGCTGGTCCACAAACGATTCTTAAAATTAGTGGCATTATCCGACAAGATCGCTTTTGGATATCCGTAACGAGAGAATACGTCATCTTCTAATATTTTAATTATAATCGGAGCTCTACTCGATCGTACCGCAAACGCTTCCACCCATCGTGTATATAAATCCGTAACTACTACAATAAAACGCTTGCCGTGTGTGGATATAGGATAGGGTCCCATCAAATCGACTGCGCATACGTCAAATGGTTTATGTACGTGAGTGTTACCTAATGGGGCCGCAGGACGAGTCGGTACGGCTCTCAATAGAGCACACGTCATACACGCTCTCACATATTGCTCAACGTCAGTACGCATGTTCGGCCAAAAGAAATGGCGTGCCGCAGCCCGAGTCGTTTCTTTAGCTCCGGGATGACCTGCCACACGATTATCATGATACGTAGATATAACCTTCAAAACCATCGATCGGGGTACAAATAAACGCATATCATCATCCGCAAATTTTCTCCAAAGATAATCACCTAATAACGCATAATCACGTAAATATTGTTGTTCGTGACGTGCCGTCGATGTATTTGGTCGAGATAATAATATACGCAACCTATTTATACGTCGTTGTACGTCGGTATCTCTTTTCTGTCGTAACCGTATTTCTTCCGCAAGACTTACATCTAATACCTCAACATCGTCGGATGACTCAACCGCGTCCGGCTGGTCCTCCGTCACCGCATCATCTTCCGTTTGATGTACTTGTGCCGTTATCTCATTCGTTTCCGTTGATGGGTACATCATGCGACTTAAATCTTTTGTGTCTGCCTCCGTTACTATTGGGGACGATTCGGGATTTCGGGATAACGCATCAGGGAGTTCATTTTTACGACCGGGACAATGTTCAACTGTAAAATCAAATTCCTGTAAGAGGAGTGCCCATCTGATGAGCTTTGCCCTATCATTTTTCGCCGTATTCAACCACGTTAATGCTTTATTATCCGTGCGTAGCTTAAACGATCGTCCTTCTAAATACGGACGATATCTTTTAATGGCCCATACGGCCGCAAACGCTTTCTGCTCATTCGAATGCCATTTTTGTTCGGCCGGTGAAAAACGCATACTCGCATATGATATAACATCCCGTTCTCCGTCAGAGCGTGGATGATATAATACGGCCGCAATACCTAACTTACTCGCGTCTGTTTGTAAAATGAATTCGCGATTAAAATCGGGTCGTGACAATTTTAACGGTTGTGACATAGCCAACTTGATATTACGCATAGCGGTATCGGCTTGGCTATTCCACCGATACGGCCGATTAACTTTTAATAAATCGGTTAACGGAGCAGCAATCTCAGAGAATCGCGGTACATACTCTCGTAACCAATTACACAGTCCTAAGAAGCCACGTAGTTCTTTACGAGTTCGCGGAGCTGGTGCAGAGAAAATCTCCTTGCAATGAGACATTTGAGGATAATTTCCTTCCGCAGTAACAACATGTCCCAAATACTCTATTTCTGACGTGGCTAATTTACATTTATCAGGCGAGCATCTCAACCCGAACTGATCTAACCTTTCAAAAACCAGTCTTAAGTGATGAAGATGACTCTCCCAGTCAGAAGAATAGATTACAATATCGTCTATATATACAATGCAAAATTCTCTTAAATAACCGGCAAGAACCTGCTGACACATCGCTTTCTGAAAGCAGCTCGGGGCTCCCTTAAGTCCGAAGGGCATAACCTTAAATTGATATAACGCACCGTCAGGAGTAGAAAATGCCGTATATGGTTTAGAAGCAGGATCGAGAGGCACTTGCCAATACCCCTTTGTTAAATCTAACGTGGAAAATATCTTTGCGTTTCCGAGATCCTTTAATGTTTCGTGGATGACCGGTAAAGTGGAGACCTCGCCCTCAGTGACGTCATTTAACCGACGGAAGTCTACACAGATACGATAATCATTATCTCCCTTTTTCGGAGCCATCACGATAGGAAAACAATACGGAGATCTACTCGCTTCGATTACGTCATCAGTTAACATTTCTTCGATTTGTTTATGTAAATTACGTTTCTTAGCGTCTGATAAACGGTACGGTGGGATACGAATGGGTGTCTCATCTTTCAGCCGGATAACGTGCGGCTGCAAGCGAGCAGGGCCTGCATATGGGGTAAATAAAGCATTAAATTCTCGCAATATTTTATGTAATTCATTTTTTTTCGCATTAGATAAGTCGTTCGTAATATTTGGTAACTGTACGTTAGTTAAATTTGGTTGACGCTTCGTCGAATGAAAATATGCCGTAATCCTTTCCTTCTTGCCGAAATACAATGCTCCACGAATAAAATCAATCACGCCGTGTTCCGCTATTAGCCAATCTATACCTAATATTACGTCATCTCGTAGGCCGTCGACTACTAAAAATTCATTTTTCATCCTAACGTCTGCTATCGAGCAGTCTATTTCCGCTTTCGCTACAACCGTCATTTTGGCCGAAGCATGTGCAAGATTTAAACTCTTTACATCACAAAATTTTCTTCTATACTCGTGTACTAAATCTGCACGAATTAAACTGTGAGAGGCGGCAGAGTCTACTAACGCTACATAGAGACGATCCTCGATCGTCACGCTTATCCGTGGGAGGCTAACTTTACCAATCGCACATACACCGTCTACTTTATGTTCTAGTTCGCAAATTCCGTCACTGTACTCCTCTTCGTACCTACTCATCATTTTCGCCATCTCATTACTACCCAGCGCAACTACTGTCGTACCTAATTCGTGATCCGGCGCGACAACCGGTTTCCTCTCTTCGAACTTCTCTGACGCAACTACCAGCTTCTCAACATCCGATGTACCTGACGCAACTATCAAATCCCTATCGTTCAACACATCTACCAACTCTACCTCCGACGCGAATTTCGAACTATCTCGTATGTAACCTGCCTTCTCATTATTAGCCTCCGCGGTTTCAATGCTATCCTCATCATCTTCTCTATGCACATCAGCCTCTACCACCATCTCAGTAAAACCTACAGAGTTTTGATCGCCTATTTCTACCATTACTTCATCAACAGATTCAATCTTCTCATTATTAGCCTCCACGGTCTCAAGGCTATCCTCGTCATCATCCTCTCTATGCACATCAGCTTCTACCACCATCACAGTAAAACCTACAGATTTTTGATCGTCTCTTTCTACAATTACTTCATCAACAGACTCAATCATATTAATAGCATTCTCATTATCAGTACAGGGCGCCAGCTCCACGTTTGTTAACCTGGTGGAACGCAGGTTTAATTTTTTTGGGAGCCCGCGACAGGTCGAGGTCCGTAATTTGTGTTCCTGTCGGGGCGGCGAGCGTTTCCCGATGCCGATGCGATAAACTCGTTTCTTTCCACGCAATCTTTATTAAAATGACGACCAGGGCAAAATTGACATTTTGGTAACTGTTTTCTGTTATTTACTGGGCTATTATTATTAGGGCGCGAATTCGCATTACGGTTGTTTGGACGTATATTATAATTATCCTGCCGGTACGTTGAGGTATTATAGTTATTACCGCTTTCGCACGAATTGTCACGTTGGGTATTCCTATTTTCATGATTACGTTCGGCAACTGGCTGAAACAACGTTTGTCGGGGGAAATCAATCATCATTACTTTTTCTTTAAGCGACGTGAACGTAAAATTTCCGAAAATCACTCCGACATCTAAAATGTTGCGATACGTGTCTCTCATCAGGTATATTAAGTCGGAGCATGAAGCATCCGACGGAGCCGTTCCAAAGAGTCGCATATGAACCGCTTCCTTCCGCTTAAGGAATGCGATTCCACCCTCATCCGCACGCTGACGGTCACCATAATAATTAGCCATAAGCGAAGACCGGGCAACGTCTATTCCGTATCTACCAATTAAAAAACCTTTGAATTCATCCCATGTCCATTTACCCTGCGCATGAGGAGACCACCAACGCTTGGCTTCTCCTCGCAACCTCTGAGACGCACGGCCGACCATTGACGCAGGAGAACAAAACATGTGGCCGAAAAACGCTTCGCATGCCGTGATAAATAAAACAGGGTCTTCTTCTGGAAGACCGCTGAACGTATCTTCCAGTTCGCGACGTTGTAAATATGGGAATAAATGTTCAATTCCCGGGCTATCGTTTCTTGGGGGTTCTGGAAAATCGCGGCTAACATTATCATTTGTTCTTGCCCTAGTAACCCGTCTACTATCTCCTCCGCCGCCATCGTTTTCGCGCTCTACTACTCCGAAAATAAGATATTTGAATAAACGAAAAATAAGTTGAAATAACATTTTTTTTTTTGTTAATACGAGAAAAAAACAAACGAAAAGTAAATGCTCAAAACCTCAGGGTGGTTCGATAAAAACTACTGTTTTTAAAAATGGCTACACGTTGGATAGCGCCAAATTGTTATCGCATATAACAAAGAAGAGCGTTGATAAAGGTGTTTACATGCCGGCTAGTCAATACAATAATTAAATATGGTGGAGACGAAAGAATGTGTTGAGCGTATAAAGTAAAACAATGCTTAAATTGACAGAAATACACGCGTAATAGTAATTATCGGTTAATAAAAATTGCTGTAAAATTAAAAAGAAAATAAATTAGAAAAACCAGTGATGACGGCCGCTGAAAAGAATTATTAAATACAGGAAATACACGTGGAACAGAGAATAATAGTGCTGAAAAGAATAATCAAATACATGAAATGCACGTGTAATATTGATGACAATTTTGCTAAAATGAATTACGAAACGAAACGTTCAGAGCAAAGAAAACAAATAATAATAAATCAGAAAGATCTTACCAACCGCTGCTCTCGTTCCGGGTCTATAGATGAAACACTTACACTACATAATATCACTTTTTATTAATTGAAAATAACTTAAAACTATCTTAAATTCACCCCTCGTTGGATATATGGACCTGAAACACACTTATTCACTATTATACGATTATTTAAGTTATGTTTATTCTTAAAAGTTATTTTTAATAGTAACTTAAACTATCTTAAATTCACCCCTCGTTGGTTATGTATGGACCTGAAACACACTTATGCACTACCATGCAAATATGAAATTTAATGCTGAGCTTCAAGCAGACGCCTCGCAGAGATAAGATTTTCTCTTTCAACGTTCGCGGTCTACGTTTGTTTTAAAAAATATATATAAGTTATCTTTCGTACGCGTGAGTTAAAATTCGTCTATCCCGACCAAGCGTCCACTCAAATACTGATTCAAACCAGCTATCGCGTCCACCGCTGGAGACGGGGGGGGGGGGAGGAGCTACCCCACCGCGCGGCGGGGCGCGTTCTACCATCTACCAATAGGAAGCCTCCATTTCACCTACCAAGTTAGAAAGTATAAAGTTCCAGGAATATGCATTGAATATAAAATTATTAGAAATGACATATTTACAAAATATAAGCATTGTTTAAACACATTAAGGACCCAAAGACCCGTTAATATGATAAAACCATTATAAGAGAAAGTTTTCCAAGAATCAAGGTATTTTGTTGAAACAAAATAATAGATGTCTGGCTTCTATGCTACCATAACCCATGGTAATATTTTGATCATAATACCTATGTATATATCACACCTACGCAGGATTCTGCGAAATATGCACGTCTCTAGTGTCTGAGACCCGACGCGTGATTTTGTTCAAATACCTATCCATGTTGGATATATCATAATAATAGTCTTCATCGAATATATTTTACTGGCAACAAAATAAATATGTCAAAGGAGGCAACATAATGACAAAAAAATATATTAAATTCGGTCAATTGGTATTCCAACAAATGTTAGTTCGAATAATTTGCTTTCGGACAATTGTCATTCTGATAACTGATTTTTGATTAATTGTTATTCGTACAATTGTGTTTCGAAGAATTTTCATGTAATCGTTGGACTTAGGCCTCCCCCATATATCTCTGTCTTGCACCTTCTGCATCCAATCACCAGCCATTATTTTTATACTGTCAGACCATAGCGTCATTTGCCTAGCACCTACAATACTCGCGTGGGGGGCCTCCTCTAGTTCTTTTATCTTCGCGAGGTCTCTATTCGACTACCCTTTTTGTCCACTTCTGGTCTAGACTTCAAGCCCAGAGGTGAAATTTTTAAACCTTCATGTAAATTTTTCAGTTTAATTTCATTTTTAATCCTGTTTTTGCATTGAATCAAAGCGAATATTACACTGTCTAGGGTGAATTGCCAATAATCTAAAAAAAACTCGTCAGAATAGTTTTCACCTTGTATCTCATCTGATTATCATCAAAACTATCGGACATTAATAAGACCATTTTCAGTCAGAATTTTTCCAGAATTATTAAATATGATTTATGGGTGGTGGCATAGTAGTCAGTGCACTGAGTTTGTAATCTAGTGGTGTAATCCAGTTGGAATCTTGCCATGACCGATTGCGATCATCTATAGCACAAGCATTTATGCTTAATTTAGGGAATGTATGAGGATGTATGTATTGTATATGTTGTTACATAGATATATTCATTATTGAAAAAAAAAAAAAGATTTTTATATAAATGTATGTAAAATATTATGAATTAACTTTCAGGCAATGGACACTAATGTGAACCAAAATTCAAATGTTTTAATAAAAGACAAATATACTTCTTCTGTGGACAAATATTTAAGTATGGATGATGACTTTCCTAATTTCCCAATTGAAGAATGTGAAATTGATTTAAAAAAAGAAATCAAAGAGCATTCAGTGATTAAAAATGAAAAGAGAATAAATATAATGGGACATTTGAATGAACATAAACTAACTCGTTCCATTCCATTAATTGAAAAACCACTTAAATGCAATGTCTGTGGGAAGACATTTTCTAAAAGAGGATATTTAAATAAACATAAACAAACTCATACAGGCGAAAAACCACATGAATGCAATGTCTGTGGGAAGACATTTTCTCGAAGAGAAAATTTAAGTAAACATAAACTAATTCATTCAGGCGAAAAACCACATGAATGCAATAACTGTGGAAAGAAATTTTCTGAAAAAGGATCTTTAAAAAGACATTTGAAAATTCATACACTTGAAAAACCACATGAATGCAATGGAAAGACATTCCTTCAAATGGGAAATTTAAATAAACATAAATTAATACATTCGGGAGAGAGACCCCATGAATGCAATGTCTGTGGGAAGACATTTTCTCTAAGAGGACACTTAAATTATCATAAACTAACTCATTTAGACGAAAAACCACATAAATGCATTGTCTGTGGAAAAACATTTTCTCAGAGAGGAAATTTAAATGCACATAAACTAACTCATTCAGGCGAAAAACCACATAAATGCATTGTCTGTGGAAAAACATTTTCTCGGAGAGGAAATTTAAATGCACATAAACTAACTCATTCAGGCGAAAAACCACATAAATGCAATGTCTGTGGGAAGACATTCACTCAAACGAGAAGTTTAAACAATCATAAATTAAAACATTCAGGAGAAAAACCCTATGAATGCAATGACTGTGGGAAGACATTCTATAGAAAAGTATCTTTAAAAAGACATTTCATAATTCATACACCTGAAAACCCACATGTATGCAACGTCTGTGGGAACACATTTTCTAAAAAAGGAGATTTAAAAAGACATTTGATAATTCATACAGGCGTAAAACCACATGAATGCAATGTCTGTGGGAAGACATTCACTCAAACTAGAAGTTTAAATAATCATAAATTAACTCATTCAGGAGAAAAACCCTATGAATGCAATGACTGTGGAAAGGCATTCTCTGAAAAAGGATTCTTAAAAAGACATCTCAAAATTCACACCGTTGAAATATTATGCAATGTCTGTGGCAAGACATTCTCTCACATGGGAAATTTAAATATGCATAAATTAATTCATTCAGGAGAGAGACCCCATGAATGCAATGTCTGTGGGAAGACATTTACTCAAAGAGGACAATTAAATACACATAAACTAACTCATTCAGGCGAAAAACCACATGAATGCAATGTTTGTGGGAAGACATTTTCACTAAGAGGAGCTTTAAAAGCACATAAACTAACTCATTCAGGCGAAAAACCATATGAATGCATTGTCTGTGGAAAGACATTTTCTGTAAGAGGAACTTTAAATGCACATAAACTAATCCATTCAGGCGAAAAACCACATGAATGCAATATCTGTGGGAAGAGATTCACTAAAACGGGAAGGTTAAATTATCATAAATTAACTCATTCAGGAGAAAAACCCTATGAATGCAATGACTGTGGAAAGACATTTCGTTATAAAGGATCTTTAAAAATACATTTCATAATTCATACAGCTGAAAACCGACATGTATGCAACGTCTGTGGAAAGACATTTTCTGAAAAAGTATCTTTAAAAGGACATTTGATAATTCATACACTTGAAAAACCACATAAACTAACTCATTCAGGCGTAAAACCACATGAATGCAATGTCTGTGGGAAGACAATCACTAAAACGGGAGGTTTAAATAATCATAAATTAAAACATTCAGCAGAAAAACCCTATGAATGCAATGACTGTGGGCATACATTTTCTGAAAAAGTATCTTTAAAAGGACATTTGATAATTCATACAAGCGAATAACCATATGAATGCAATGTCTGTGGGAAGTCATTCTTTCAAGCGGGAAGTTTAAAAAGACATAACCTATCTCATTCAGGAGTAAAACCCTATGAATGCCATATCTGTGGAAAGACATTTATTCGATCAAGAACTTTAAAAAATCATAAATAAACCACATGAATACAAATGTCATACATTGGTTTATAAAGACAAGCTTTCACCACATTCTCTTTAATGGAAAATTTCAACGAGTGGGGAGAATCCCAGATATATTTTGTTTGTAGGTACTACAATGATGTATATTCCTATAATTCCTTACACGCTAAAATAGATAACCTTGACATATTCTCAAACAGCCTTAGCAAAAGTGTTTAAAAACATAAAAGCATGTCAACAGTCATCGTAAGATTTACATATTACAATGGATTATGTTTCAGTTATAGTTTTTCTACAGCATGTTTTTAACAATGGCCGGTTTGTTCATTTTGGCAGTGGCATTGTTTTGTTTGTAGGTAAATAGTTCAGAAAGTACTTCTGATAATATTGTATAAATGTACAGATCATTTGGAACTTTAATAGTACTTGGGTTAGTGATATTAACATGATGGTTACAAATATTTGTTTTTATAAAAAAATCATTTATTTCTCAAATATTGCTTTTATTTATAACACAACTTTCTAAACATACACAATAACGTTTAAGAACCTACATACATTCAAACATTACTGCTTATATTAAAATAATCGAAAAACGCCAAAGCACACAAATTAGAAATTCTATAAAAAATATACAAATTATGGTAAGGCTTAATTTTTTTTTCTTTAGTACTTCTCAATTTTTACTCTCCACTACTATGGAATACTTTCAATCATGATTTCACAATTTGTAATAATTTTTTTTACATCAATTTGTCAATGTAGAGAGTGCATATTTTGAATTTCGTCGTGATATTTTGTGTGTATGCCGTACACAAATATGAAAATTTGTATTATTAAGTTTGTTATTATTTATTTGGTAGAATTCCATTCTGAATATTATTAAAATGAAAAACTGTGTTTGGATTCTACAATATATTTTATACTTACAGGTAATTGCATGTAATATTATATTGATATATTTCTAGGAATTTTATTTTGTTGATGGGTTATTTTCTAGGCAGGTATAATATTTGTTTATTTATATAATTTTGGATGTTGTTATATGTTAGATGTTTGTATTTTGAGGTACCTACAGGTAGGTATTAGCTTATTGATGTAGTTCTATGGATTTATTTAATCTGTATAATTTATGACTATTGCTATTGTGTTAATTATATGTATTTTGAGGGATTCCAGGTAGTGGTGTCTGTGCCAGATTTGTGTGTTGTAACAATGAAAGATTTTCGGCAGAATCAAATCTATGAAAGTTTATTTCTAAATGGGATTACTTCAATTAACGGTGATTTATCGATCAAGAGTATTTCTCTGGCTCTTCTGAGATCATATTTTGGCCATGTTTGTTTGGTAATGGAGCATATGCTTTCCTCAAACCACCTCTGGTTAGCACAAGCAGTCGTTTTCTCACTGACCCGTAGTTTACATGTTGCCATGGGGACTCCAGGTCTGTGTTTAATATTATCTACGAGTTCGTTCCCCGCTATATTACTGTAACCCAGCACCCACATGATATGTTGATTAAACTGCTCCGCTGCCCCATATAAGATGCTGTGGCAGTTCATGGCCATTAGTGAAACAAATGTACAGCAAAATTCGGCGCTCGTTCGCATGCAACGTCTAAGTAACGAGTATTCTTCAAGTATACACTTTTTTAATGTTGGTATTGGCTTTTGTAAGAGGGAGATGCTGAGAATCCTTTTTAATAACATTTAACTTTTTTAATTATTGTCTTATTCTTTGCTTTCATTATATTATTTTATTTATTATTTTTTTTGTCAGTGTATTTTCATTGTGTATTTATTTTAATGCTATATTTTTAACTTGTTATGTTTTGCTGTTTCGTCTGAGAATTTTATTTATTATATTTAAAAAAAAATTTTTTTTTCATTGTTTTTAAAATTTTGTATTTGAAGTATTTTTTTCTCTTTATTGTTAATTTTAAGTTGCCTATGTTTTTTATTTTTTGTTTTTATTATTTTATTTTGTTGTTTTTTTTATGATTATGGCAATGCGCATGTTTATTTTTTTTTCTTCTTAAACAAATTTTTGTAAATGCTCTAATGACCGTAGAACTTAATAAATAAATAAATAGATACAAGGCAATGCTGTTTGACACTGCATTGCCTTGTATCTATTCTACTGTTTCCTGGATTACCAAGATCTCTACTTGAAAAACACTGCAGTGGTCCGGCAACCTGAAAGAAATATTAATATTAAATTGCTCCGAAAAGACTCGTCCACCTTACCTTCCAGTTTCAACCCATCAGTGTAAAACACCCGGGCTTCACCATGATGGATTAAACTCTCTTTCCACATTTCCCGCAAGGGGATTTGGGTTGAGAACTTGTTCTCGAAGAAGGGTTTGGGAATGACTTAGTCGGCGATACCTTCGGATGGTTTTTTGAACTCCTGAAGAATTATGGATTGCCCAATGTGTTTCTCCCTCCAAGGGTTGACACAATTCGTTCTTATGGCAGCATTCGTTGCCATTTGTTTTCCCAGGAGGTCTAGCGGAATCAGATGCAGCATAGTGTCAAGAGTTTTTGACGGTGTAGTTTTTGTCGGTGTAGTCAGTAGTTGTCACTTCTGCTAGTCTTTGAACTTTTGCCAGCTCCTTTAGGTGCACTCTCTTTTTCAAGCAGTGCCACCATACCACCACTCCATACATCATGACTGGCCTTATGACCGCCTTGAACATCCAGTGGGTTATCTTGGGGTATAGTCCCGACCGTTTTCCCACAATCTTTCTGCAGGTGTACAGTGCATTTGTAGCTTTACATCAGGGGTGGGCAGACTTACACCATCGGCGGTCTACAACATAAAAATTGAAGGACAAGCGATCGACTCACAAGCAGAAAAAATAATTGGTACTTACCTTCATACTACTTAGAGGTCGATGAATGGCACTGCGTGTTTTCAGCTTATATCTCGTAGGAAGGCACGTATTTACTAAGTGCCAAACGTAAACACGAAGACAGATGTTCATCAGTAAGCCGATTGCGGTATTTTGACTTAATTATTTTCATTTCAGAAAATGCAGATTCACACAAATACGTTGACCCAAACAAAGTAGTTAATTGTTGGGCAATTTGCTTTAGATTTGGGTATTTTTATATATATATATTAAAATGTGGTATCTGTTGCTCTGGCTTTGAAGTGTATGTCTGAAATAATCTGCATTATCTCGTTTTCAAGAGAAGGCAAGTCCATGTCAAAAGTATTCGATATTTCAGAAGCAATTATTTCAATATCCTCACAAGAAAATGGATAAGTCATGAAAGTAGCAACGTTTGTCAATTTTTGTAAGTCTGAAAAACGTCTTTCAAACTCACTGAGGATATTTCCAACTTCTGTTTCGTATTTATTGTAATTTGATACCGTGCTTGCTCTTGCTTTCAAAGTTGCAAAATTTTTCAAATCTTTTTTTTTTCAATTGATAAATCAGAAGCTGCAATTTACTTTTAAATGAGTTGATTGCGCTAATCATGTCAATAATAGTTTTATCTTTCCCTTGCAGCTCCAAGTTTATAGTGTTCAAATGACCGGTCACGTCTGTAAGGAAAGCCAAATCACATAAACCAACTTTCATTTTTAAGAATTTCAGTGTTGTCACAAGGTTGTCACCTCTTTGATCCAGAAAAGAAATAATTTCAGGCAGCAATTCTTGAAACCGTTCTAAGAACTTTCCCCGGCTCAGCCACTTTACGTCTGTATGGAGCAGTAAATCTGTGTGCTCAGATTCGCTGGCCTCCAATTGCACTTTGAAAAGGCGTTGTTGCAAACTTTTGGCTCGTATGGAGTTTACAATCTTCATAGCAATACTCATCACATTTGCCATGTTTAGTATTTTTGAACACAACACTTGCTGATGAATGATGCAGTGAAATGAAAAAAATGTCGGGAAATCTTCATTAGCTCTGCATAGTGCAATAAATTCATTAGTATTTCCAGTCATTGATGGTGCTCCATCTGTTGTAATGCACACTAGTTTATATAGCGGCAGCTCGTAGTTTTTTGCAAAACTTAAAAAAGCATCGTAGATGTCAGAACCGCGAGTGGTTTCTCTCAGAGGTATAATTGTTAAAAACTCTTCTGTAGCTGTAGTACCTATCTGGAAATGCCATCCGAATAAATACACATAGCTGGGCAGTGTCAGTCATATCAGTGGATTCATCAAATTGCAAAGAAAAGAATGAACATTTCATAATATCGTTTTTTAGCTTTTGTTCAATATCCTTGCTCATAATCTCAACAAGTCTAGTGTCACACCCTAATTTTTAAGCTAAGATAGAATCTTGCTTTGTTTTAAATTTGCCCGGGGCGGATGTCACAAGTTAAAGGTTTTAAAAATAAAATAAAAAAAAATGAATTAAATAATAAAGTATATTAAAATTGATGACTGATGAGAACTCTCCCCAGCGTAGATGTCCAAACTTACCATACGCCGTCTCTCATTTACAGTCCAGGATTCGGATGAATGAGCCTTACATACGTAAGGTGACTGTGTAATTATTTGTCAAAATAATTACTATATGTATATATTTCAAAAAAAACTTATTACCCTTTGAATAGGTCCATATTTGAAAATGGAGTAAAAATCATTTGTGAATTAATTATTAAAAAAAAAATATAAAAGAAACTCAAATGCTTTGTATAGATCTCTGCATTTATTCAGACAATAAAACAAGAAAAGAAAACAAGAAAACAACAAGGGAACAACAACAAGATAAAATAATTCAAGGAAAATTATTCAAAATAGAATTCTAATTATAATTTAAAAGCTAGACACATATATGTATTTTTTACTTCAAAGAAGGTACACCAGATCAAGATGACCGAGATCCTGATGATGTGTAGATAAGAGAATTTTTGAATTAAAAACAAAAAAAAACAACAATCAAATTTACTCTGAGATTTAAATATGAAATTTATATTTAATTAAAAGAAGAAGAGGTTGCAAGAAAAAAAAAGGAAATTCGAACAAATTAAAATTAAAAAAAAAAACCAAGATAGAAGTATCTTATTCAAATAAAAACCCCTCCTTTGAAATAAAAAGAAAACAACAATCAAAATTTACTTTGTGAGTTAGGTATAAAATTATCTTTAATTATAATAAGAAAAAGGTTGCAAGAAAGTAAAATCGATTAATTTTAAAATTTAAGGCCAAGACAAAGTTATCTTATTCAAAATAAACCCCTTCCCTTCGGTAAATGGTTCAACAACAATTAGCAAATCATCAGTATGGTAAAAAAAAATTAAGTTATAAATAAAAAAAAACTATATGTATTTATTTGAAAAAAGGTACTAATATGTATGAGAAGGAAAAGAACAGAACGGAATTGATTTAACAAAAATAAACCAATCATTAACTATAAAATAATTATGTATTGATTTCCCAAAGTTTAACAACTATAGGTCTCAATTGAATAAAAGAATTTAATTTATCCAGTAATAAACTTTCCCACAATTTAGATAATTTGTTGTATGAAACAATTCAAATCATATCCACCTGAATGACCCTGTTACTTAAGGTATGGAGGTAACAATTCACTTCTGGTTTATAATATTTGAAAAAAAATTACTTATGTACAAGGCGGTTTAAGGAACCTATACACATATATGTATAGACATATTCATATAAGAAAATTGAATTGCCTTTCTATTTTTTAATGCCTGTGGAGCAATTACATACTCTCTCGACAGGTAAACAAAAATATATTATAATTGTAATCATTTATACATATATACAAACTCCATATACATGCATATACATCATGAAATCAAAATATTGAACAAGGTACACAAATACTATCAGAAGGAACAATAAATAGATTCTCAAATTTGGAATTTTAAGGTGTTTTGGCTTGGCTTCATTTCAACCTTAAGGAACAACAAAAAGGTTGATTTATATCTGTGGTTCGTTCAGAATCAAAATATATATAAGTGAGACGAAGTAGTCTTTGAAAAATACAAAAAAAATAAAATCAATTTAAATCTCAAAAGGGGCAATTAAACCGACAAAAGTTTCACTTATGGCTGCAAAATCATCTAGCTTCTTCAAGAACGGGACTCTCCTCACGAAAAAGTAAACGTCGTTATATGTTAAACAATATAGATTCTGTCTTTTACCTTAGCAATTGTCAGACTGGACCTGTCATGTGAATTAATCAGAGAAACGGTGCTTACGACCTATCTCTGACTATCACACAATTTGAAGATAATCCTTTAATGCGATTTCACCAATACACAGCTTTTATTTTAGACCACTTATCACAATTAACTTTTTACACTCGACCTACGTGGGATCTTTCTAAAACGTCCAGATTCACAAGGCGCGAAATTACTATTAACTTGTATGTATTTATTTAAAACTTTTATCAAAAGCCATACAATCTCACAACACCAGTATTATCGAAAAATGTCTCCATATCAGAAAATAGCATAAATTTCTTACTCCGATTTATTTTTTAATTATACAACGAAATCATTGATAATCACAGTCTTTAGTCTTTAAACGTTCCTGATCAATCAAAGGATGCGGTCTTAGTTAGCTTTAAAATCCACTTGGCGGCAAAATATATATATATATATATATATATATATATATATATATATATATATATATATATATATATATATATATATATATATATATATATATATATATATATATATATATATATATATATATATATATATATATATATATATATATATATATATATATATATATATATATATATATATATATATATATATATATATATATATATATATATATATATATATATATATATATATATATATATATATATATATATATGTTATAATATTTTTATCTCGGTTTTCCCGTGTCAGTAGGTCTTGACTAAGACCATTTGTCTTCCGACGTTTCGCCTGAATATCACCAGGCATTTTCAAGGACTTAACGAAAAGCACGCGCGCGACACACGTCTACTCACACTGAAAGCTCACCGTCAAGATATATATATATACCTTAATCTATAAGGTGATTGTTCAACATTTACGCGGGAAAATATTATGAAATGTTTTCCATGTGTACTTTATTTGGTTTGGAAATCAAGCTCGCACATATACATCGCCGAACAGCCGGTCTTTCTTCCTCAAGCAGCTTCAGCTCACCTGCCTCTCGGCGCGAAGGTTTTATTTATATATTTCTTTTGACGATGTAAGCTTGTCTAGAACTCAAGCCAGAGTATATAACTTGAATAATCCGCCTTTCAAGCGGCTTCCGCTCACTTGCCCTTTTTGGCGCGAAATCCAATTTACATTTCCTTGACGATGCTTAAAACTGTCTGGAACTCAAGCCAGTGTATATAATTTGAATTATTTGCTCTTTCAAGCGGCTTCCGCTTTCTTGTTCTTTTTGGCGCGAAGTTTAATATATATTTCTTGACGATGCTTAAAACTGTCTGGAACTCAAGCCAGTGTATATAATTGAATAATTTGCTCTTTTAAGCGGCTTCCGCTTACTTGTTCTTTTTGGTGCGAAATCCAATTTATATTTCCTTGACGATGCTTAAAACTGTCTGGAACTCAAGCCAGTGTATATAATTGAATAATTTGCTCTTTTAAGCGGCTTCCGCTTACTTGTTCTTTTTGGTGCGAAATCCAATTTATATTTCCTTGACGATGCTTAGACTGTCTGGAACTCAAGCCAGTGTATATAATTGAATAATTAGCTCCTTTCAAGCGGCTTCCGCTTACTTGTTCTTTTTGGCGCGAAGTTTAATATATATTTCTTGACGATGCTTAAAACTGTCTGGAACTCAAGCCAGTATATATAATTTGAATTATTTGCCTTTCTTTTCTGTTTTATACTTCGCAACGTTAAAGACTTAATTCCTTCCATTCCTTTTCTTTTAGCCAAAATCAACGCTTCTAAATACCGAAATGATCGTTCGACAATTATAATGAAAACGAATTTTCAATGTTTCTTCCGAGATTTAAATTTATGAAAACGAATTTTAATTTTTTTTAAAAAAAAAATTAATAAAAGAATATTATTAAATACAATGCAGAGATCCGATACATTCTTATTTACATTTGCACATTTTTCTTCTTGTAAAAAAAAAAATATATATCTAATCGCCTTATTAAAAAAAAACTCTATTATTCTTTCTTATAAAAAAATAAATAAAATCCGGCGCCCGAGGCCGGAGAAAATGTTCTATATGCGAGACTCACGCGATAATTCGTTCGCAAAGACAAGTTTTTTTTTAAAGAATTTACTTTGAGAATGAAAATAAAACTGACTTACTGCTTCGTGAGTAGTCATATTTATAAGTTCGGTATTAGCAATCTGTGAGTGTGTGCGTAAGTCAGAGAGGCTTTCAGTCCCTCTGAATACGCTCCTAGAGAAAGTTATCTCGCGGATTTTCGGAGCGCTAAATCAATGGAATCGTATGAAAAAAAAAAAAATATTTTTTCCTTTAATCACAAAACATCCACAATCCCTACACGATTCTGAGATTGAAAACGAAACTGTTCTAACGCCTAAATTAGAGACGCTACGAATTTTCAAAGATAGATGTTATAAGTTTAGGCGGCACAATTACTGACAACCCGCCTGAATTTTCAACTTGGAGTTCGCTCGCTAATTGTAGGTACATAAGCCGCGTTGACTGCGTTATGTATTTAGTACATAAGGGGTGTAGTCAGATCATCTTTTTAGGATTTCTAATAATTATTTTTTTTACGAATGTGAATTTTGGTGACCATTATTTAACAAAAATGAAAACCCAAGATTGTTCAATGATGAATTCGTTGCCTATACGCATGAAAATAGAAAGGAATAAAAACATTTCCTAACTCTCCTAACTTACTAAGATTTCGGAAAACTTCATACTCAACTCACAAGTCTTTCGATGCTATTATTATAACTTTTCATTAGGATAGGGAAGTTTATTAAAAAAGTTATATAAAAACGTGAGTCAATAAAATGAACTTATCCTCAATTCTACCTTTTCTTTATACTTAACCAATTAATTCTTTACCCAAAATCAATGATGCTAGGAAAACCAGTAATTAATAATAGTGTATTTCAATATCAACCATAATTCTTTCCTCATACAAGATCTTCTTCCAAACACTATATTTAATTTTATTTTTACTTCTGCTATGTATCTCCTCACACTTCAACAAAAACTTAACAATGTGAATCCAACCATTTGGAAATATATAACACTGAAATAATAATCTATACTTACAAAACTTTTTCTTTAAAAAGGAATTTTTCAACTATACGTTCCACTAGGCGAAGATTGAGTAATAGTGTGGACACCCTAAAAAGACGTCATACATAATAGATAATTGTCTTATGTAGTTAACGCGTATTCGGCTATATGTAAACAGAGAAGGATGACAACATACGCGATTATACTGAGGAAAAGAGACAGCAACACTGGTTATTTACTAGAGGGAGTATTCAGTATAAACTTTTAGAGAAGTGAAAAAAAAGTATAGCATGGCTACACTCGACTTCGATCGTAACGTCACAAACTAATCATCATCATCATGCCAATTTGTATGAAAACTTACTTAGTTCTTAGTAGAAATACGCGGATTTGTTTCAAAACAAAATGTGGTGTTCTTTTTGACATGAGACATGTACTTAACACATTCAATCCTTAGCAAAAATACCTGGCTTCGCTCAGAACCTTTGTCGTGTGGTTTTCGACACGCGACACTAGTTACAGTCCGACGAGACAACTGGAGCTCTTTGATGGCAGACATGATCTCTGCTTTATTTTTAAAGTCTCCAAATAATGAATCTGCCCCTTCGAGAAACGCTTCTTTCAATACCTCTCCATCTTCAAAGGGTTTCTTGTGTTTTGCCAGAATATGAGATATTTTAAAGGACGCAACTGTTGCAGCTTCTGATTGTTTTGCCGGCCTGGTAAACATAACTTGCCCTGCCTTTAAACTACGTTTCAGATCTTGAACTTTCCGTCGTCTCATTTCACTTTTGGATGGAAAATCGCTTCCGAAAATTTTATGCAAGGATTTATGATGCCTTTCTAAGTTGCCTCGTTAGGGCAAAGCAACCGAAGCTCGACAAACGAGACATATACACTTGTCTTTCACCATGGTAAAGAAAAATTCTTCTTCCCATTCATCGTTGAAATTGTAAGTTTTACTCTTCTTTGGCGCACTCATTTTAAATAATAGGTAATTCGGTTAATATTGACGTACACACCATAGATACGTTAGTTTCACTTAGGACAAATACTGATATTCTTATTAGCAGCACAGAGTCAACGAGAGTTATGGAGAAACTGATAAATTAGTTCGGACTCCAGACGTCTGATCAAATCCAATTTCTGTATGAGGTACGAGAATTAATGGCGATGGCGAGACTGACGACAAACACGTGCCGTGCTGTAAACATCAAGCTCGGCACGTATTTGTCGCCTCCGAGTGTTCTTGTATTATTATGGTTATAAAATTAAATAAATTTCGTTTTTAATTGATAAAAATTATTTTAAATTGTTTTCTTGATAAGTATTAATTTTGGAGTAAAATTACGCTATTATTACGCCGGCCGGGCAGGGCTTTGTAAACTTTTAGGTACATTTTTGTAAGTATGCGCGCGATCAACCCTAAAACCGCCCGCGATCGACTGTTTGCCCATCCCTGCTTTACATACTCTTTCCTGCGTATTGGGCTTCCAGCTCAGTTTTCTGTCAGTTCAGGATTCAGACCTAGGTATGCTTGAGCTTGAGCAGTGTCACCCCTTCTAGGGTTGGCAATGTGAAGGTTGGGATTGCCCATTTATTTGTGAAGAGGATTAACTCTGTTTTATTTGGGTTTACTCCCAACCCACTATTATTAAACCACTGAGTTATCCTGTCTAATGCTCTCTGTAAGAGAGATGGGAGAATGTTGAGGATATTTCCAGACATCGCTATGGCGAGATCATCTGCGTACGCGATTACCCCGATCCAGGTGTCGTCCAACTCCATCAACAGTTTATGGGCTAGATTTCATAGAAGAGATGATAGAACGCCTCCTTGGGGAGTTCCCTTCACCAGGTATCTTTTTATCTTTGAGCTCCCTAGTTCTGAGTTTATGACTCTGTTTCTCAACATGTTGTCGATTAATTCTATAAGCGAAGTCTCTATCACCAATTTCCTCAGAGACTAAGTTATTGTTTCATATTCATCAAAAACCATTTACATATCCAACAGTTCAATTATTTAATGATTTTCCAGTTTTCAACATTCCACAGTTATAATATATCAAAATTATTTCTATACATTTTCATAAAGATAAAACAATTCACATTACACCGCAACACAATTAGGAGACAACACGCAGGAATTTTCTCATGACTCCAAAGACAAACACGACATTCGGACAAAGACATTACTATTATTTAGCTCCAAAAATTTTTAATAAGATAAAAAGTGAAATAACGGACATACAGTTGATGAATAATTTGAAACACAAGAAAACAATAGAAACATGGATTAGAAACATGGAAACATGGATTTTATTTTTATAATAGGTATATTTTATAACAAGTTTTAGTTAAATACAAGTTTAATATTTTTCTGTCAGATATAACGCAAAAAAAAAAAAATCTGCCACCTCGGTACAGGCTCAGCCTAGTGAGGTGGTATATACCAAATAACCCTATAAAAAAAAATGTTTCATATAACTTATTTAAATTGTACTTTTTTGTAATATTTTTATTGTTTGTAACTATATTGTTATATTTTGTTTGGTTTCAATAATAAAAAAAAAAAAAATTTAATGTTATTAAAATTCTTCTTCTATTTCTAGATAAGAGACCAGTGTGTACTATTTGTATTTCATTGATTTCTTGATGTTCAGGGTCTTCTATTTTTCCTATTTATATCTTGTGTATTAGTTTTAATGTTTTGTACTGTGCCATCTTCTGTATATTTAATTGTTTGGTTTCGTTTGTGTATAGTTATTTCGATGGTATATATGCGTTTAGTCCGTAGGTCATTTTTATTATTCTATTTTGCTTACTTTGTAGCTTTTGGATTTATGTCTTATCGCCATTTGCCTAGAAAGGTATTAGGTATGTTAGTTTGCTTTTGATGTATGCGTTGTATATCATTACTTTCAGTTTTTTTGGTGCTTCGTTTTTTATTTTGTACATTAATGCTGAGTACATTGATGCTTTATTTACTTTATTTGTTTATGTGGTTCTTGCAGTTCTGTTTCCTGTCTATGGTTAGTCCTTGATACTCCATGTTTATTTTCTGTTTTCAGGGTTTTACTTTTTGTTTTATTTTTATACTAAGGTGCTTAATGAGAAAATACAACAACTAACTACCGGGGAACCAACATTGATCCACATAACTAAGTACTTTATACTGCAATCGATTAACTTATCACATAAAAAATACCAAATATAAATATGAATAAAATACCAAATATAAATATTAATAAAATATCAATCAAGAATTGATGTTTCTTGTAAATATTTGGAATAAATCATCACCTCAATAGTTGAAAAATTACCTTACTAAGTTGAATACATACGTGATTATAAAATTTCCACCAGAAATTAGTTTAGTTGAGTGAAAATTGTATCAGTATAACCATATAAGTTGTCAGAGCTCCCACAATCTGTAAACAAATGTTCCATTAATCTATTTATTAAAATGTCATACAATAATATGTACCTATTAGTTTAGTTGACTGAAAATTGTATCAGTATAACCATATAAGTTGTCAGAGCTCCCGCAATCTGTAAACAAATGTTGCATTAATCTATTTATTAAAATGTCATACAATAATATGTACCTATTAGTTTAGTTGACTGAAAATTGTATCAGTATAACCATATAAGTTGTCAGAGCTCCCACAATCTGTAAACAAATGTTGCATTAATCTATTTATTAAAATGTCATACAATAATATGTAGGTACCTATACAGTATACTCTGAGTGATAACAATATTTTTGATGAATCATTTTTAATGGGTGTATTTTTGATATCTTCTTTCTTATTGAATCTAGGTATGAAAAAGGTAAGTCTGGCACCTGGGAGTGGTAGTGTTTACCAGTGCCTATCCCCTTTAGAGGTGAAAATTGCAGATTTTAACATTATTTCAATATAATTTGTAATTGTATGTTATTTGTACATATAAAATCCATCCGTTTGTGTAATATGTAAAAATTAAAAACACAGATGAATAAAAAAACAGTTTTCCAGAAATGTTCCCTGGTATGCGCTGACCAAATGACCAAGTTTCATTGTAATCAGATGGATGGTATAAGAGGACAAAAAGGACTTACAAAGATACAAATGATATATATTTTAGAATTTATTTCTTTGGGGATAATCCGTGACAGATTTTGATCCTCAGGAGGATCAGTCATCAACCGATCTTTCGCCTGTATTGCAACTGACATCTTCAGGGCCTCATCTTTATAAAAACATAAATAAAGTAGTCCCCAAACAAAAAATATGTTTATGACTTCTTCTTCGTGTGGCTCTACGATCACGTATAGAAGATCACTTGGGAAAAACTCTCTTTGTCCCGCGCGGTTCGGTACAGCAAGGCTACTCCATGAAGATGATTAAAGTAAGCTTCAGACTTTAGCAAACTTTGAGGTTAAATTACTTAAATAGCAATATTAATTTATATTTTTTAATTTTGTCAATACTGACGGTGTTGAGTATGTAGAATTCCATAATAATAGGTATTTTAAATCAAACAAATGATTTGGTCTCTCCTAAACATGTTTAGAACGAAATAATAATATTTCTCTTTTCTCACAAAATATGTATGTAACTTAGATTATATATGATACAGATACCTTGTCAGCACAATGAATGTATGCCAACTAAAACTATGAGGAAACAGACGAATTTCTAGTATACTTACACCTACCGACACGCACACCTACATAATACATAGACCAACCGATCTACCACCTCACACACACATGTAAAAAAAACTTGGCATACATTTGAATTTGAAATTTGTACTAGACGCGGCTTCTGTACATTATAATTCTATGGTATGTAACTAGAATAAGTCTTAACAAAAAATGTAATATTATATGCTTTAGGATTTACCTATCTATGCTGCATTACTTAGGTACCACTAGGGGTGTCCACTTTGAAAATATATCGATATTTTAAATCGATTTTTATATCGAAAACATACATCGATGTTTTTCGATATATCGAATGAAAATATCGATATCATCCGATGTATCGAATCAAATCAAATTCGATATGTCCAGCCGCCAAAGATAAAATTAATTTCCTCTCAAAATTTGTTTGGTGACCTTTTTTTTTTTTTAGTCCCACCCGCCGAAAAAAATATTTAATTTGCCGTCAAAGGTTCCGATCGATTGAATTGATTCAATATTTCAAAATAAAACATTGATGTTTCGATGTATCGAATGACATTCCAGGACACCGGAAGGATTCGATATATCGAATCAAAAACATCGATGTTTCGATATATCGAATGACATTCCAAAACATCGGATCGATTCGATATATCGAATCAAAAACATCGATATTTACGATATATCGATATATATCGGACATCCCTAGGTACCACTGTTTGTTTTGTTACCAAATTAATTTATTGTATATGCCACATTTTAATTATATGCACATCAATTTTATATCTATATTACTTACCACCGTTGCTCAGTTATGTTATTCAATGTTTCTATGTAATTTAATTGTATATACCTAGTTTTTAATTATAGGTAGGTACATCACATCCCTTTCTATATTACTTACCACTGTTGTTCATTTATTATGCAATGTTTATAATTTAATTGGATATGCCTAGTTTTTAATTATGTGCAAATATTTACTTTATATACACACCATGTACCTACCACTATTATTCATCATTATTGTTTTAAGTGTCTCTAAGTTAATTGTATTGTCTACGCTTAGCTTTAATTTATTAATTTGTATAGAATGATCTCATCTGGTTGTATACCTAATACCTATAATTTTGCCTCACCTATTTTATTGCGGGTTTTTTGAAAAGTTTCGACCACTGGTATACAGACTAAAACTAACCCACAATAAAAACGTAAGATCTTCACCCTTTCGGTTAAAACTCTATATTATTTTTAAACAGCTGTACTGTAGGTTTTTACATTACTTAAAAACACCTGCATCGACGTAATTCCCAACATAAACTATAATACAACTGTTTTGAACAATTCATAATTGCAAAAATGTACCGAATTTTAGTATATAAGAAAAAGCAGAGTTTCTATGTTTACCAGTTGATAAGAGCCTAATAAGCTGAAACGGTCATCCTGGATTCAGGAAAAAAAATATATATGTAGACCAAATCATTTGTTTGATTTAAAATACCTATTATTAATTTATATAATAATTAATGACAATTTCATACTTAAAGTTGATATTAGAATGTAGAGAATGATTATGATTGGATTATAATTGAGTACTGATTTATACATTCATAGGGAGATGGTTTTTATTTATAAGGTTGATTGTGATTAATTAATTTAAAGGAATTTTCATCAGAAGATTATTTGCGTATTGTTGTTGTATTAGATATACTATAGACAATAAATATTGGTGCAACTGATAATTTATATAATGAAATATAGTACTCACTATGACATGTATTTATTTCAATTAAGGTTTTACATCATAGTTGTTTAATAATTATGATAATTTATACAGAATAAGAGTGTCGAGGAGAATTTGCGATACGGCAATAAACTCGCAATATAGATAGGGATGTGATGACTTGCGCAGGGTGCAAGGAAGTGTTTATTATTATTATTATAAAGGGGCCCCTTAATCTTGCATACATGGTCACAAGCCCGTGTGGCTCGCCTGTTCTGGCTGGTACTCTGGTCGCCTGTGCTTGTGGGGCTGGATTTGTGAACCCAGTGAAACCACGATTGCCTTTCTCTTTTGTATCTACTCCTCTGTAAAATGATACTAGATACCTACCGTGAAATAAACTTGATTGTTTAATCTGAAGAATTCACCAGCTGAAAACTCAGGGCGTACATGGCTCATGTAAGTGGAGATGCGATGAAGCTGAAAATAACATTAAATAATTAATACCTAATTACAAATTGCTTTCATATATTATATTCTACAACACACAATAAAACATATTTAGGAAATGTGTAAGAGAAATGCTTTGAAATGTCTTCGAGTATCTCGTAAGAGCCGGTGAATTGAAAATACAATAGGGAACAATAACATCTCACATTCGTGCATCGGCAACGAGAGTGTCACAACACATAAAATGTAGTTTTTGGGAAATCACATTTTAATAATATTTCTTGTATCAGAAAATCTCATTTAAAATTAACTGAGATGACATATTGGAAATGTAATGCTATATTTAATTAGATTAATCAATCTACTATTATAATATTTTCACAGACATAAAAATCTGTTGATCATGTGTACCTATATTTTTTTAATTTTTTTAAATAAGTTCTCCTAATGTGTCTTTTTTAGACCAAATGAATGATATTTACATGAAATAAAACACTTTATGTTTAATTATTATATTGTTGTGACTGTGTTATTCGCTATCTTTATAATATTTCATAAGAATTACTCAAAAATATTGTCATATCACATATTGTGTCTCTATTTTTGCCAAAATAAAAGTAAACACACGAATGTTACTTACCGCAACAGGGTTATTACACAGGTTATGACACTACTACACGCACTAAACGCACGTCCACTCTTGTACTAACGTTGATATGACACTATAGTTGCCGCAGATTAGTTAGACAACTGGATCAGTAAAAAAGAGTATTATGTGCCATATCTCGGTAAGCAGGGCCGGATAAATGTGTTTTTGCGCCCTTAGCAATATATTTGAAACCGCCCCCCACCCTACATTTTTCAATGTAGAACAATTTAAAATTACCTACATCGGGTCTAAAATGACAAATCATTAACATTTTTTTACATACACACCATCACGCCGAGCCTCTTTCCGAGTACGCAAAGAGAACCGAGCGCCATACCTGCGGATTTTAACATGGCTTCTTGTTAAAAACCGCCCTGACTTCTTGTTCCATATTGTTCTATGATTTAACCGGCCCTGTCGGTAAGTAACTGCACTATAATTATGACGTTTTTTTGCAGATAAAGTTCAAGAAAGCCGATCTTATGGCATACATAAGTCATTTTCGTATTTTTATGTGTTGTGACACTCTCGTTGCCATATGGTTTTTGTTCTTTCGTTCATATGGTTTTTGGTCTATTTGTATGACAAGTTATTTTTAGATTTGTACATAGTCTCATTGTTTTTTTATCACTGCATCGAAATTAATATTAAACATGAACATGGTCTATTTTTATCGGATTGTATTTTTTCTATAGAATAGTATGGATGTAACTCTATTTAGGAAAATTTGGACTTGGTCTCCTTGTATTTTCACACCTCCAAATGGAGTTGACATGACATGTTTCTGTATATGTAAAGAATTGTATCATCAATTTCTATAATAGTGTCTATTAAAATAATAAATGGAGTTGACATGACATGTTTCTGTATATGTAATTGTTAGATATGGTTAGATATATATTAATAACAATACAATTGTATTTATCTCTATGTTTTGTTATTTTGTAATCTATGGTGGTTGTACCTTTTTTGTTTTAATTTAAAATTACATGATGATTGTAAAAGTGAAAAGTGTTTTTTTATATCAATTCATCTCTAATCCCAACAGTAATGAATTGTTTCATCAAATCCTCTATATAGTCATAAAATAAATAATTAATTAATTATTATTATTTGGTGTATTAGTTGGGACTGTATGTTCTTACCTGTATTTTAATGTGATCATCATCACTCTCAACCATCAATTTGTTTATAAGGTCAGCTGTCTTCTTTGACTGTAATTATAATTCATTTATTTATTAATTCACAAAAAGTTAACATTAACCTTAGCTTTGCAGTATAAATATATATGGTATTGTGGTGTGTATGTGTTTTATAATAATATTAAAATGAATGACAGAACAGTTAATGATTTAACAAGTAAACTTTGTGTACCTACATATAATTGAGGTGTATGGGGGATATAAAAATTATTCTATAACTAGTTGCACGTTACACATGAGATCCAACTTTCGATAGCGATAGTATGTATAGTTGAAGAATAAGTACCAAACTATAAACCCTTAGTCTTTAAAACCCTTAGTAATCTTGTTTCATTTAACGTCTCAAAAACCCAAGCCTGTCTAATTTCTGCGAAGAGAAACCCCAATGAATTGCAAGTGTCTTTCAACGGAAGCACCCTACCTAACAGCAGCTCTATCGACCTGCTTGGAGTATCTATAACGAACCAATTACACTACAGGGGTTCCATCGAAGCTAAGGTGAAACTCGCCTCCAAAAAATTGAGCGTACTATATAGAGCGCGTAGATATTTTACCCAGATGTGTTTAAGTTTAAGTCCCAGATGTGTATACTCTACAAAGCGCAAATACGTCCAATTATTGAATATGGTAGTCACCTCTGGAGTGGCGCCCCCCAATACCTACTGAATACCCTCGACGCTGTCCAAAGGCGTGCTATACGTCTGATTGATGATCCATCACTGACTGATGGATTGCAATCACTAGAACACAGACGCAGAGTCGGTATTTTAAGTTTATTCTATAGATACTACCACGGGAATTGCTCAGAAGAACTTGCATCTTTGGTCCCTCCTCCACCCACTCGCAACAGAGTCACTCGCTTCACTCAATCGCAGCACCCATTCACAGTGGACCTTCAACATATACGAACAAGTCGCTTCTCGAACTCCTTTATTAATACAGCAGCCCGACTGTGGAACGATCTTCCGAATTCTGTGTTTCCACCTTCGTACAACCCGGGTCTTTTTAAAGTCCGAATCAATAAACTCTTTTCTGCACTGACTGCAAACCCCTCCCAACGCTAAGTAGTGCGCTTCTTCGGAAGAGCAAAATGGATCCAAATCCTAATAGCTGGTGTCCCCTACGTAGACATGTTAAAAAAAAAAGAAAGAAAAAAAAAATTGCCAGTTAAACTCATAAATTTATCATAAAAAAAGTATTTTTCTTAATAAAACATGTTTGAGAAACCATGGAATTTTTAAAAAAAAACTAATTTGATATTTTGTATTTGTCTATGTTTATATCAATTTTCAGCGTTCTAGCTTTTATAGTTTCTGAGATATATGGAAAAATAAACCAAAATTTCAAAAGTTGATAACCCCTGATTGAAACAAAAATTCACAATTCTGAGTATAAAAGTTTTGTAGGCCTATAACTGTTTATATATTCTGAAAATTTGGGCTCTGTAAATTGAGCGGATCAAAAGTTATAAGGGGGGGACGGACACACACACAGACACACCCTCATACACAGACACACGAAATGTTCTACTCCGAATTCTGAGTAAATCCGTATATGGAACATATATGCTGCGAAGCCTCTAAATTGGTGTTTTTTGACTTCAAAGTTGGAAAAGCCGTGAAAAATATAGACCTTACATACAAATCTCGCATATCCTGGCTTGAAACATTGTCGATATGTTAAGAGAACAAAGTTTTCTTGAACAAATCGACAGTTGAATAATGTCGATTCATTCGGAGAATTGAATTCTTATGAACGAATCGACAGTTGGATAATGTCGATTCATTCGGAGAGTTGAATTCTCATGAACGAATCGATAGTTGGAAAACATGAAAATTTGTGAATGCCATTTTATTTTATTTATTTTATATTATTTCTCGGACAACTAACAAGTTCTAGGTCAAATATTAATTTAACATGCACCTAATTAAATAACAAGTTACCACATTCTGGAGACTTACGATATTATTCGTCTCTCAGATCCAGACTGAAAACACAATTTAAAACTGTGTCTCCACTGAGATGTAGAATAGGTACCTACTCAGAAAGATATTCGGACCTGTCCAGGTAAATGAAACTAAGAGAATATGACACAAAGACGAAATCTACAATATGTTTTAGAGCCTACCATCATAAAGCTGATAAAAATAGGGAGGCTGTGATGAGCAGGACACGTGCCAAAGAGGATTCTGCACACAATGCCACAAGGTAACTGAAACGTTGCTAGGCTCAAGCTCCGATGGCTGGATGGCGTGCAGGGGGATGTGGAGGCTGTTGGTGTAAGGGACTAGAGGGGTGCATGTCAGGATAGAGGGAGATGGCGAGGAATGACTTGTTTGGCCCACCGGCCATTTTTAGGAAGATGTTGAGGCATTTGTAACGGTGATTTTCCATTCCAAATTTTTCCCATTCCTATCTATAGTCCTATCTTTATTTCCTAGCTTGTCCATTGTTTAACTAATTTTGACTGATCTTATTTTAATTGTTTCTTTATCTTTCTTTGTAATTTAGTAATTGGTGTTACTATTTTGGTTTTTATATTTAATAATTAAATTTGAATTTATATGTACCTATATTTAAAAAAAAAACTGTTTGTAACCTTAAATAAATAAAATAAAATAAAATGCTGGAGGGGCTATGGAGCCATTGATGATGATGAATCTGAGAGCAACTCTGATGACGGACTTTTTAAGTATAACTAACAAAATATACCGATCAAAATTTACTTACTGTTGTTTCGCATTTATTCGATAAGTAGATAATGATTATCAAATTTATCATGTGAAGTAAAAACTGCATTAAATATAGAAAGCAATTCAACAATTGCAATTCACTTTGTAGAACCATTGATGTAACACCCGAAAGAATATAAAACATGTTAAACAAATTGTTTAAAAATGTACCACCCATTATCAAAAGGATCAGCGGAGAAAAATATTCCTCAATACAAACGGCACATTTACAAATCTTCATGTACACCACCCAAATCGCATTGATTTTTTTCAAAGCTGATGCATCAAAGTCTTTTCGTTTCAACATTGGTTCTGACGGAGGTATCGTATCCAAGATCTTCAATTCCCCTCTGATTTTTTTTGCAGACGCGTCTTTCAGCATCTGTTTTAATTCCCTGTTAATCATTTTCAAATAATGATTGATGACATATACGAAGTTGGCAAACGACGAGATTGTGTGTGACAATTTATAAACTGGATACATGAGCATACAATTATAAAAAAATGGTGACATTTGATTGTTCATATTGTGGGAAAGAACCATCAGAATGTTAGCGACCATATTGTGGGATATCTGAATGTACAACTCCAGTTTTATGAATAAGAACTTCAACTTTTTGTAGTCGACGCTGCGTCCGAGTGATCTGAGATTAGTTCCACTGTCGTCCAGTAAATTCATGGCATCCGAGATGTATGTTTTGTTAAAGAATGAATAAACAAACATTATTATAACTGTAATTATTCCGGTCAACAGTAAAATTTTTTGTTCGAATGCTTTAACAGCATCAGATATAATATCTCTATCAGGATAAACCTTTAATATAAATATACCAAAAATGATAGAAATTATATATATAGAGTGTGAAAACACTGAATATATTACAAGAGGTATATTATAAACGCATTTGATTTCTCCGTTCACAACTTTTAAGTCAAAACTTATAACAGCAGCAATTATTGACATTAACCAGGCCGGCCGTATTGCTTCAAGAATTGAATCAGCTTTCATCATGTTCTTGAAGAATAATTTGATTACTTTCATTCTGTTTGCCATTGCCATGTTAATATTTTGAAATAAAGCTTTTACCACAGTCATGTTGTATATTGCCTTACGACCAAATCAATAAACTATAATTGCTTGGATAATTTTGAAAATATTGTGTTACTGAAAAGTGATTATTAAATTTGTCAAATTACAACCGCAATTACATTAAAATATTGAAGTATTAATTACTTACTAGTTGCATGTAACACATGAGATACAACTGTCAATGCCGATAATATGTATAAATGAAGAATAGGTACATACCAAACTATAAACACTTAAATCCAAATTATTGATTATTTTGAAATATTTTGTTTATATAATACATGTAAGTATTTATGTCAGGATAGGATAGTATGGAGGTAAATGATGAAATGAAATGATTTGAAATGAAACCGCATACTTACTTTACTTTACATTGGTGGGTATGTATGTTTCGAGATTAAGTATCAAACTATTGAGTCACCTTAGATATTGTGTATATAAACGATGTTGTCACTAAATTCAAGTTTTAGATGTACTACTACAATGTTCAATTTTTTAATAGAAAATTAAATTATCTAGTTGGGGTGTTTCGGTTTTTTTCGATATTTTTAAAAACTTTGAAAATATAGGCAGTTAAACACATACAGTGTTATTTATAAAAATAAATTTGATTCAATTGAACCCGGTTCAAAGTCTTATTCTGAAATTCAAATATTCTCATACAAGAATTATTTAGATTTTTCATAAAAAAATGTTTTTCTTAATAAAAAATATTTGAGAAAATCTGGAATTTTTTGGAAAAACAAATTTAAAATTTTGTATTTGTCTATATTTATACCAATTTTTAGCGTTCTAGCTTTTATGGATTTTAGATATATGGAAAAATAAAGTAAAAATTCAATAGTTCATAGCCCTTGACTGAAAAAAAAATCAAAATTCTGAGTATAAAAGTTTTGTAGGCCTATAACTTTCTATATATTCTAAAATTTTGGGCTTTGTAAATTGAGCGAATCAAAAGTTATAGGGGACACATGTTCTACTCCAAATTCTGAATAAATCCATAAATATATATAACATCTTTGCTCTAAGTCTCAAAATAGGTGTTTTTTTACTTCAAAGTTGAAAATATATACCTGGCATACGAATCTCGTATATCTTGGCTTAATACTTTGTCAATATGTAAAGAGATATAAATTCTCTTGAACAAATCGACAGTTGGAATATTGATTTACAGGACCAGAAGTGTGATTTACTGTGAGGCACCAGCTTAGAATAGTGCTTCCACTCTCTTCTATTATTATTGTTTTCAAATTCTGAATGTAGTGCCTGTACAGTCGAGATGAGTCTGTGGTCTTCCATTGCTTGTTTATTCCAATGTATGCTATTTGGATGCAAATGAAGTGCATCTCAATAAACTTGAACGTCTTCAAAATATATGTATAATATCAGATTCATCTTTGGCTTTTAAGAAACGCCTGTTTACTGCAATATGTATAGCGCTGAAGACCGAAAAGAAGAAAAAAGTCCATTAAGTTTTTAAATTGTTAAAGATGCCGGCAAACTTCTTGCACCTTTTCATCGTGCAGTGGAGTGGTGTGCGCATATACCAACCAAGCAAAAAACATGCTCATTGCTGCTAACTATAATATAATATGTCGCTTAGTTTCGAAACCCGCTATAACTCATTTGTATCAAAAACGAATGATAGATGTCGTTAGATTCGGAATTTTAAAGTCTATGAATCTACATTATTGTTTTCATTCTTAACACGCTATAATCCAATTGTCGATTTGTTCAAGATAATTTAGTTTTCTTAACATATCGACAAGTATCAAGTCAAGACGTGAGATTTGTATCATTGATTTTCAATTTTTACTACACTACAGTGTAGTAAAAATTCCTTATTTTCAAGCGAAAAGAATTTCAGTATTACAATATATAGAACTTTCAAAATTGAATTGATAGGGATCTCATTAAAAGGCATAATTGGTGAACGTTGCGCAAGCGCATAAAGTGATCACGTAAACCAGCCGATGACAGGTCGTAAGCCCTGTAGGTGCCTTGATTTCCCGGTTCTCCTACAATAAATATTCCAACTTCGTCTCTATTGAGATAATTAAAAATCTGTTAAAAAATATCTTTGACTCCCGACAGGGAAAAAAATCCAATGTTTGCGCATATGCAATAATAAAAATATTCGCTTCTCAGCATATTATGTAATCCACACATGGGTCTATTCAGAGTTTGGAGTAGAACATTTTAATGGGTCTTTGTGTCCCCCCCTTATAACTTTTGATTCGTTTGATTCATAGAGCCTTAAACTTCAGAAAGTATAGAAAGCCTCCAATCTTTTATACTCAGAAATTCGAATTTTTGTTCCAGTCAGGGTTTGTCAACTTTTGAATTTTCGCTTTATTTTTCCGTATATCTCAAAAGCCATAAAAGTTAAAACGCGGAAAATTGGTATAAATGTAGACAAATACAAAATTTCAAATTTGTTTTTTTTAAATACAACATTTTTTATTGAGAAAAACAAAAAAAAAGAAAAGTTCTGTATAGGAAAAAAGTACTAAACTCCATACTATCCTATCCTTTACATACATTATCTACATGTTTTGTATGGAAAACAAAATGTTCTAAAATATTCAATAATTTGTATTTATGGGTTTATAGTTTGGTACTTATTCTTCAACTATACCTACATACTATCGCTATCGACAGTTGGATCTCATGTGTTACATGTAACTAGTAACATATGATAAAACGAAAATAAACTTCAAGTAATGATACTACGACGTCTCAATCGATTCAACTTTTTAAAATGAAACTAAAGGTGTTTTACCTGTCTAATAATTCTTAACTGACACCCCATATCCATCCTTCCTCCCCTCCCTCTAACTCTACCTCTATTTCCTTCCTTCCTTTGTTGCTGTCAATTTAATCTTAATAATGTTACGTGTTTCTTTCCGTTTGTTATAAATTTAATGTATATACCACTATTGATTATAAGTATGTAATAGCCAAACAAAATAAAATTCTCATATTGGATCAAACAAAAATTCAGATTTTCAGGTTTCCCTTTCAGTTTTTGGAGAAATGATGCTGCTTTATGTTTGATGAAATTACTTCAAAATTGGGACTTTTTGATGTAAGTAGCACCTGAATTGATTATGTTTGTAAAAAAACTAACACGTTTATGAAATATCAAACTAGAAAAATTTCCTTATTACACAAAAAAAAACATTTTTACCCCATTTGGGGTAATTTACCCCGGTTCCCCGACCGCTGATTTACATAATATGTTTCTTCTAAAATTCAAAACATATTTGTACTTAATTTAATAGTAGGTTCTTGTACTACTTCTTCTGTTCACATTTTAATTTTTGAATTCGACAAAGCAACAACAAGAAAACATATTATCATTATTGCAATTTGAAAGAAAAGTTAACCTCCAAAAAATTTGACAGATGAAGTTTTGTTTTCATTTACAATTTATAATTTTCTTATTCGTGACCATAGAATAATAATAAAACTATTCGTGACGTACGTAATGAACATTATTTGTATTAAAATTTGTGATGTCCTAATTTATTAATCTTCTCTTCTTCTCTGTGTGCCGTATCAGGTCCCCCCGACGTTGGCGATCACTCTGGAGAATGCCTCTCTGTCCTGCGCCATTCGGACCAGCTCTCCTACCTGCGTTTTTCCAGTCCACTGTCGGATATTGCGCAGCTAAGACATCTGCCTTCTCCCTACTCCACGACGACCCTCAATCTTGCCTTGTATTATCAGTTGCAACAATAATATTATTTATTTTATTTAAATGTTTTATATCAGACCGGTGCTGATATATGGTAGCGAGACCTGGGCCGTCACACGAAGGGGTATGTTCAGTCAGTGTAAACAGCCGAAATTATGATGTTCAGAGTCTCAATGAGAGATAAAAATTAAGAGGTTGACTGGGCGTATATATGCGCCGTCTCCGATCTCTTCTTCTTCTGGACCACAATCCTAGGATTGGTCTGCACCAGCACGTCACCGACTATCTGGTCTGTACATTTGTTTCTGGGGCGGCCTCTACAGTTACCCCCATCAATCATTACTTCGACGATGGTAAAAAGCAGGCCTGGGTGCCGGATGTTGCGGCCTATCCAGATTGTTCTCTGTTGGGCAATTATTTTCGTAAGTTGCCTTGTCTCTCCAACCCTACTTAGTACCTCGTTGTTGCTTATGTGATCTGACCAGTGAACTTTAGGTATGCGTCTGTAGCACCACATCTCAAACGCAGAAAGACGTCCCATTTCGCGTTGGCTGATGGTCCATGTTTCACAGCCATACAGCAGTACACTCTAGACAAGAGTCTTAATCAAATTTTTCCTAAATTTGATGGAAATTTTAGGGGATTCAAAAATTGTTGATCTTTTGTTGAAGGCGACTGCCGTTGAACGTCCGTCTTGAGATGTCCGTCTCCGATAAGCTGATGGAAAGTAGGCTGAGGTGGTTCGGACATATTAGAAGAAAACCGCCAGGAAACGTATGTAACACTGCACTGGACTATCGAGTTCCTGACAAATGACCAAAAGGGCGTCTCAAAAGACGACGACGAAAGAGTTTAATACTAAAGGAAGAGTAATGCTGTTAAGAATAGATGAGGTGACCAACGTAATTGTAGTACAGCCCCCCTAGACATCGTGTCATTTAGCTCTAGAAATGATAACTCAATGGAAGTGAAAGTTGTCTGTCGCTTTCATACATTACGATATCTTTTCTTTTTCTTGAGCTAAATGGCAATAATATGCGCTTCCTTTATTTTGTGTGTATGGATATTGGAATATTTTCTTGTTTATAGTTTTTTTTATAAATCGTACTTTGTAAATTTGTTTTTTTTTCAACATTGTTTATATTCTTTTTGTTTATACTAGGTGTAAGAAAAACTCTACTTATTTTTTTTTTATATCTCAATAAAATATACATTCATATAACTTATAATATAATACAGCTAATTACCGGTTTTCATTGAAGACTTTCCGACACTAGATAACATCATTATTACATTACATCTGTTATATTTTGTTCATAATGTAATGTAATAATGATACATGCATACATATTTTATATATTGTCATATTGCATTTAACTTTACTCTGTCATGCAATCCCTATTGGGGTAGGCAGATAAATTAGAGAAAGGTACATACAAATAGGTAACACATTTACATAATATTATCATCAAAATTTTGGAAATTACATATATAAATTGAATGTTTTCGGCGTGGAAAGGGGCGATTCGTATCACACATACCAACCAAGCAAACAGCCGAAGTTTGCGCGCTGCGCAGCCCATGTAATTTCTCAGGTTACATGTTTGTCGATAACTGTACATTCCTGTGCCATTTTGTGTTTGTATGCATGTGCTTGTTTCTGTGTTTACTGTCCCATCCGTACCGTTGGTACTTCAGCCACTTCAATCCATTTAGTCCCTTCAATCCATTCAGTCCCTTCAATCCATTCAGTCCCTTCCATCCAATCAGTCCCTTCAATCCATTCAGTCCCTTCAATCCATTCAGTCCCTTCCGTCCATTCAGTCCCTTCCGTCCATTCAGTCCCTTCAATCCATTCAGTCCCTTCCGTCCATTCAGTCCCTTCAATCCATTCAATCCCTTCCATCCATTTAGTCCATATATAAATGCCGCCTTTTGTAAGTCTAAAATTGAACGCTTGCATGTGCTTGTTTCTGTGTTTACTGTCCCATCCGTACCGTTGGTACTTCAGCCACTTCAATCCATTTAGTCCCTTCAATCCATTCAGTCCCTTCTATCCATTCAGTCCCTTCCATCCATTCAGTCCATTCAATCCATTCAGTCCCTTCAATCCATTCAGTCCCTTCCATCCATTCAGTCCCTTCAATCCATTCAGTCCCTTCAATCCATTCAGTCCCTTCAATCCATTCAATCCCTTCCATCCATTTAGTCCATATATAAATGCCGCCTTTTGTAAGTCTAAAATTCGAACATAATGCTTTATTTTCCAACCCGAAAAAAATCGAATAATTAAGAATGGAATATGGCCATATGTAGGCACAGTATATGGCCATATGGCAATAAACTGGCCATTTGCGCAGGGCTCGAGGAAGTGTTTGTCATTGTTTACGAATCGCGTTTACTTATAAAATATAGTTAAAAAAAAAACAATGACTATGTCCTTGTAGTAACAAATACGCTTTAGGTGAATGAAATCGGCCGAGGCAGGATTCGAACTCGCGACCACTGGATTACTAACCCAGCGTGCTAACCACTCCGCCACCACCCATCTAACTTTTTAACTAGATGAGCAATTATTTATCGATAAAAAATATTGAAACTCGTCAGGGCTTTATTTCAAAAATGCAAAAAAATGTTGTAAATCTTGGTATGTAGCGAGGTGCGACGTTACCTTGAAATATATCAAAACTTTACAACGTATATAATATCGAAGTAGAAAAAATGTTCACCAATGTCTACCGATGTTTATTGATTAGTTGAACCCAAAGTAGCAAAATATATAACCTGTTTTGAGGTGGGTACATGTATGTAAGTACTGAGTACCTATATCTCAGTTAAATTCTATGTGAAGGTACCAGAATTCAGTTTATTTCGGTAAGAATCACACGAGGAAGTGTTGTAGCAATAAATATTGATGGGATGAACGTGTATATAACCTACAGATCCAGGCTAGGTGAATTTACATAATGTGCTAATGCTCCAGGCGCAGATAAATAAAGGGCGCCAAAAAATTCATATTTTTTTAATTAATTAAAATTATAAATTCTTTGTTTTCACCGCTTTTCAAAAATGGCGAAATGAAAGAAGTTATATTTTTAATCCAAATGTCGATTTGTTCAAGAGAACTTTGTTCTCTTAACATATTGATAAAGTATCAAGCCAAGATATGCGAGATTGTTTGCAGGGTCTTTATTTTTCACGGTTTTTCCAACTTTGAATTGAAAAAACACCAACTGAGGCTTCGCAGCATATATGTTATATATTATACGGATTTTTTTATAATTCGGAGTAGAAGATTTAGTGCGTCTGTGTGTGTGTCTGTCCCCCCCTTATAACTTTTCATCCGCTCAATTTCCAGAGCCCAAAACTTTAGAATATGTACATAGATAGCTACGTTCTTGCAGAGAGGGATTTGCCAGAGTGATGGGAGTTCCTGACAGGGTAATACTTATGTACTTTTCGTTATGTACTTTAATATATCTATACTCTTTTGATTAGTACCTGCGTAATTGGTCTTATTTTTATACATCAGACCGTATACTGATTCAAATAATTGACGAATAACAGAAATATAATTGGCCCTAGATGGCTCCCCTGCGGCACACCACTTGTCGCTATAAACCCCTCGGTCCTATATTCATCGATGCGCAGTACCAATCTTAAACACAAGTAGCTTACGGTTATTATATTTCCACTTTGTCTATATTTAGAGATATTATTTATTTATTTATTTATATCATTTATGTACATGTGTACAAAGGCAGGTATATTGCAATAAGGCAATTTCTTCCAACCAACCCGAGCAACGTGAAGTCTCTTAGTTAAATTGGTTCAGTACTAATTCAGTGAGAAATAAATTGATAAAAAATAACATAAAAGAGTAAGAAATATAAAAAAAAATTACAAAGAGAAAAAAAATGAAAAGAGAGTTTAAAAATAAAAGAATAATAAAAATAACACCTCACATAGCAATGAGGAAAAGGAGGTTACGGAAGGATATAGAAGGAATTTAGGAACTATTTGACAAATAAAGATTTTTTAGTTTACCTTTAAATATTTGAATGGATTGAGATGACGTTACTTCATCACTTAGGTCATTCCATAGTCTAGCTGATTGTACTTGAAAAGAGGAGCTGAAAACTTCTGTATTGTGAATGGGGATAGCTAGTGTAGTACGTTCAGCAGATCGAAGGGATACGCCGTGACTTGACAAGAAAACGACGTTATTTTTTAAATATTGTGGTGAATAGGGATTATAAATAGTCGAATATTTTTTTATTATTGCATAGGCGCAAACATTTTTTAACAGATATTTTTTAACAGATTTTTAATTATCTCAATAGAGACGAAGTTGGAATATTTATTGTAGGAGAACCGGGAAATCAAGGCACCTACAGGGCTTACGACCTGTCATCGGCTGGTTTACGTGATCACTTTATGCGCTTGCGCAACGTTCACCAATTATGCCTTTTAATGAGATCCCTATCAATTCAATTTTGAAAGTTCTATATATTGTAATACTGAAATTCTTTTCGCTTGAAAATAAACCAGCCGATGACAGGTCGTAAGCCCTGTAGGTGCCTTGATTTCCCGGTTCTCCTACAATAAATATTCCAACTTCGCCTCTATTGAGATAATTAAAAATCTGTTAAAAAATTATAAATAGTCTTATAAAGTAATGACAGAATGTGAATGTTACGACGATCTCGTATCTTTGGCCAACGAAGTATATTTCTACAAGCCGAAACATGATCATATTTTTTAAGATTGTAAATGAACCGTATACAGACATTATTATCTATGTATGTTTGTAAAAAAATATATTCAGTGCACTGAAGTCAGGCGTTAAACTTCTCGAATGCGGCCCTTAACATTATTTACCTGTAGGTACATTAGTATATGTAAGTATTACGACACAATGTTATTAATTCTATGGCTAACTGTTAAATAATAATATACCTGCCTACATATGTTACCGTTGACAAATAAAATCATGGATTTTTTTATTTTTTACTTCATGTTCAATAGCGAGTTTTTTGCCAGGCAATTTCTTCCAACCAACTACAGCCACGTGAAGCCATGAATAGTGTAGTGGTAGGTACATTAAATTGATACAAACAAAAAGATAAACACGTTACATTATTAAATGTAAAATCACAGCAAAAAAACAAAAGATGGAGATTGATATTGTGGTAGGAGAGAGAGGGTAGAGAAAGAGGGTTAATTAAGAGTTATTAGAGAGTTACAACAGCTCTAGACTTTTTACTCCTCACTTACCCAAGGGGATATAGTGGGGCGTTATGATTTCGCAAATTTAGGGGTATTTTTTTTTATTGCAGATTATCAAATAGTATCATGCTGAGATTGTATCCTGAAAGTTTCATCACAATGTATCAGTGTGTGTGTGCTATGTACGGCGTGTTTATTTTACTTCATCGATTATAGACTAAACTACTCATTCTTTGCAAATTTGTATTTCTAATACTCGCTTAGACCCCATTAGATTTTGAAGGATATCTGAATAGTGCTTCTCAATTTTTTTGACTGTGAAATATTACAAAGAGACCCCAATCACAAGAAACTAGAAATTTGCTATTTTTATTTTCAAATTGGTAAAAAGTCACATCATTTTCTTAAAATGGAATTGAAGAATTATCAAGTCATCATAATAAAATATTTGAATCAAAAATAATTTAACAAACTCATGAAAATGTATGTATGTATGATTATTTTATTTAAATGTAAAAATAAATGCATTTTCTTACATCTAATATAAGCAAAAAGAATATTAACAAGTTAAAAAAATAACAAATTTAAATAGTAAGAATTGTATGAAAACAACAAAAACAAGAAAATATTCCAATTTACACAAAAGTACAAAGGAAACACACAATATCTTTAAAGAACTTTTCCGTTGTGTATTCAACACCTAGGCGAATATTTGAATATTTTCCACACAAAATTTCAACACTTTGTTACTTGTTAGTGAAGAGTTTAAGGGAGAAAAAATCGAACACTGTCCCACACCGAAATACCTTGGTGTGACACTGGATAGGACACTTTCCTATAAATAACACTGCAACAACACCAAACAGAAAGTTTCCGCCAGAAATAACATCCTACGAAAGCTCACCGGTTCAACTTGGGGGGCATCTCCACACGTACTCCGCACCTCCGCTTTGGGACTGTGTATTTCCGCAGCCGAGTATGCCTGCCCGGTCTGGCAGACGTCATCACACACCAAACAGGTGGATGTTACAGTAAATGATATGGCTCGACTGGTATCCGGCTGCCTCAAACCAACTGCGGTAAATAAATTATACCCCATAATCGGAATCGCTCCCCCTACTATAAGAAGAAAAGTGGCAGCAGACACGGAGAGACACAAGAGACACAGACCCACGACCCTAGACACCCTCTTTACGATCACCGGATGGTACCTCCAAGACTGAAATCGAGAAAAAGCTTCCTTAAGGTCACAAATGACCTCACAACCTCGCCAGAAAAGCGTAGAGAGGAACTGTGGAGGCATGAGCTTGGCGATAGTCCATGGATGATGCCATCCGAAAGCACGAACACCGCTCATAGTCTGAGCTACCCTACGTGGAAAACACTAAACAGACTGAGGGTTGGGGTGACTAGGTGCAAGAGTAACCAGCAGAGGTGGGGCTTTTTGGATGGGGAGGACACGAGCTGCGACTGCGGGGAGGTGCAGAATGATTCTCACCTATTGCAATGCCCCCTGATGCAAGGTGCATGTAATGTGAATGACCTTCTGATGGCAAATGACAAGGCGATATGTGTCGCTGCATACTGGAGTGGCAAGGCCTAAAGTTCGGACCCGATAAGTAAGTAAGTAAGTGAGGAGTTAAGCGTTGGCCACAACCCACCCGTTAATGAAGTACGTTTCTTTAAACAAATGTAATAAAAAAATCCAGATTATCTTGTCGAAGAAGTTGTAATCCGTCCTTAGGAAGAAGCTGTCGCGTCAACTAACTCTTTCATGTTTAAAACAATAGATATTAATCAAAATAAATTACAGAAATAAATACATTGCATATAAAAATATTTAGGTAACTATCTGTCACATTTTTTGTCACATAATGTTTATAAAAACATGTTAAATTAATAACATTATTAAAATAAATACTAACACATCAGAGTTTCAAAGATGTCTTATCAACGTGTATATTGCAGATGGCACTATATAAAAATTATTGTCCCCTTTTGATTATGTACGTGAACATTAATAGCGACATTGAACGAATTGATCAACTTGAAGACTTGATACCTCGTCATTCGCGGAAGTCTCTAGATATGTCGACAAAATATTGATTACTCTGCATGTTTTGTCAAATATTGTCATATTGTGTACCTTACTTAAAAATTACAGTTACATTTTTAGTTAGGTTAATAGTTGCAACCATAGAGATTTAATATATGGAGTTGAAATTTGGTTCCACATATCACGACAATCAATGAAAACTAACGATCGCCTATAGTTGTCAAAATTTTAACTGTGATTTATTTATTTATAGAATCTCTCACTTTACAGAACAATATTTAGGTATATAATTTAATTGTATTCAACCTCACTAGGATAAACCTGTTTAGAGGTTAAATAAAGACACATTTGTGAAAGACATAAATGACAAAATTAATATATTATATAACAATTTGTTACTAGAGTCGCCAGTTGGGTAAAGTGAAAAATACAATAACAAAAAATATACAGGGTGTCCCATAAGTCAAGGTATTCCTTTTAAGAGCTATTATACCAACTCATGACTCGCCAGAATATGCAAATATGACCTTAGTAAAAGTGCCTTAGTTTTCGAGATATTACCACTTTTACAAAGTGCCCGAAAATCTCCGCCTTAGATTGTTTTTTCGATAGCCATATTTACAAATTTCAATATTTTGGAATTCTAATTTATGTTTTAAAATCTTGAATAACTCAGCTGTTGATCACAATCCAAAATAATAATAATACTTTTTTTTTTTTTAAAAAAATATTAAGGCCCGGGTTATAAATTAAAAAAAAAATATTACCCAACTTTGATTGTTCACACTAAAAAAAAAATGTATGACGCCAACCTGGCAAATTATTGCAAAAGTTGGCGCAATTATTGTTATTTCCAAAATAGTATAACAATTACTATGTTTTACAGTAAAAAAAATAGATATTGCTATTTTACTGCAAAATGAGCTGATTGTGAAATTATTTCATTTATTGGAGTTTCCGGCGTAAACACTTGCTTTTATTTATTAAAGTGACATTTAAATAATCTAAAGGCAAGTGTTCACACTGAGATTTTGCTTCTTCTTTAGTAAATAAGTGAACTCTTTTTTATTATTTTATAATTATAAAAATTAATACCACTACTACAAATTGATGAATCTAACAAGTAAAACAACATTAAAAATAACAAAATCAAGAGAATAAGTGATGAAACAAACAGAACACAGTTAAAATTAAGAACTGGAATTAAAATTCTACATTAAAAACTGTAGTTATAATTCATACAAATCTATAGATTTGCATATTATGGCGAGGCATGAGTTGGTTTAACAGCCCTTAAAAGGAATACGTTGACTTATGGGACACCCTGTATATATTGTACAATCGGTTGCATTCATTAGTGGACTGTAAACTTTTGTGCATTCATAAGTACTGGATAAGAGATTCTGTACACTCTTTTGCATTCATTAGAGTCAGATTAGAGAAATTTTATTCAAAATATATTATCATCAATATCATGACATTCCAACTGTCGATTCGTTCATGAGAATTCAATTCTCTTAATGAATCGACATTATTAAGCCAAGATGCGTGTACGAAGGAAAATTTTGTATGGTGTAGTAGACTTTTTGCATGCTAATAACACCAACTAGAGGCCTCGCAGCATATATGTTCCCATACATGGATTTACTCAGAATTCGGAGTAGAATATTTTATGTGAGTTTTGTGTGTGTGTGTGTGTGTCTGTGTGTGTGTCTGTGTGTCTGTGTGTCTGTCTGTCCCCCCTTATAACTTTTGATCCGCTCAATTTACAGATCTCAAATTTTCAGAATATATAAACAGTTATAGGCCTACAAAACTTTTATACTCAGAATTGTGAATTTTTTTTATGATAAATTTATGAGTTTAACTGCCTATATTTCCATATTTTTTTAAAATATCGCAAAAAGCCGAAACACCCCAACTAGATAATTTAATTTTATATAAAAAATATTAACATTGTATTACCACATCTCAAATTTTTTCTAACAATTTTTATAAAAATTGAATTTAGTGACGACATTGCTTCATACAATTTGTATGGCAGTAGCCTACACACAATATCTAAGAAGACTTAATAGTTTGATACTAATCTCCAAACATATGTACATACATACCATCATGCTGTTTTCATATTCTGGGTAGGATCAAAGGACTGACCTCCAACCTCCATACTATCCTATCTTGACATACATACATACCTAGGTACATGGTTGTATAGAAAATCAAATATCTTAAAATATTAAATAATTTATATTAATGGGTTTATAGTTTGGTACTTATTCTTCAACTATACGTACTATCGCTATCGACAGTTGGATCTCATGTGTTACATGCAACTAGTTATAAATATCTGTTGATGTCTTTTGCTGTTCAATATATGAATATAAAGAGATACTTGTAAAGATTGTATCAATTCTGGGTTCTACTTCTTTTTTCTATTCATTTTTGCTTAATTCTTTGCTTGTTTTTATTTAATTTTATTTTTACTGTACGTCACTCCATATATATATTTTGTAATTTTTTTTTAATAATAAATAAATAAATAAAAAAATATATAAATTAATAAATAAATAAATAAAAATAAATAAATAAATCAATGAATGAATCAATGAGTGAATGATTGAATGAATGAATGAATAAGAAATATTTTTACGCGTAACTTGGCAACTGATAAGAAATTTTATTGGGGTGAATTTTTTAATTGGTTTATATATTAACTCAACATAAATTGGAAAAAAATGCGTTAAATATTTTTCAATACATTATACGGAGATAATCCAAATATTATATTCAAAATCTTGTCTCTCCTTTTACCGACAACCGGGTTTTTGTCTATCAATATAACAATTTAACATTTAGATACATTTTTCTATTTACAGTTACATGTAATTATGTATTTTAATATTTTCTGTTTACATAATAAATGAATGCTTATTCAAATACTTCCTTATTATAATTATTCCGTTATTTTTTGTCGCATTTAAAATTGCTTTTCAAGCACATTATCAAATTCTGGGTAAACAAATAGATTCGATTTCATTTATTGACCGAATAAACATACCAACATGTCATGTCCACATTATAGGAGTAGGCAAAGTAAGCCGAACGCCATATACTCCTGTCCTCAATCGTGTGTTTACTTTAATTCTGATTTTAATATCACAATACACCAGTGCACAATACATCACCACATCTTTCTCCGTACATCACCACAGCTCATCTTTGTAATCACATCCCATCGCAACTTCGAGTTTCATTAACACTTACCACTTTCAAAAGATATCTGTGGAATCATTTCTTTACACATAACACTTTGTCTCCTTATGCTATCCTTGTCCCCCCTTCTCTCCTATTTTTTTATATGTTTCAACATCTATATTATAAAATTCAATGTTTGTATGTATCCATGTATGTATGTATGTATGCTATGCGCTCCTTCCAGTTCATCCGATTGCAATGAAACTTTGGTGAATTGTCGAGCGTATGCCCGTGATGGTTTCTGGATTAAAACATTTTTCTTCTTCTTCTTCTTCTTCTTCATCATCGGGTCATTTAAACAATGAAGGTGGACTATCCTGGGAGAAGTAGGTCCAATTTTCTTTCCATCTCTTCGCAGGTTTCTGGATTTAAACTTTTTTCTTCTTCTTCGTGAATTTGGTCATTTTGTAGTATCTTGGGAAAAGAAGGTCCAACTATCCTTTCATCTCTTCGCAGGTCTTCCAGGATGGTTTCTGGATTTAAACTTTTTCTTAACCTAGGGACGAAGGTACGGGAGGTAATAAAGGGAAGGGAGGTACTAAAGGGCCTGAAGGGACGGGCGGTACTGAAGTTCCTGAAGGGACAGGATGTACTAAAGGTCCTGAAGGGACAGGATGTACTAAAGGTCCTGAAGGGACGAGAGGTACTGAAGGGCCTGAATGGAAAGGACGTACTGAGGGCTTGAAAGGAAGGGAAATATTGAAGGGACGGGAGGTCCTGAAGGGACGGGTGGTACTGAAGGGACGGGAGGTACTGAAGGTCCTGAAGGGACGGGTGGTACTGGAGGGACGGGTGATACTGAAGGTTCTGAAGGGACCGGAGGTAGGTACTGAAGGGACCGGAGGTAGGTACTGAAGGGTCTGAAGGGACGGGAAGTACTGAAGAGCCTAAAAGGAGGGGATGTACTGAAGGACCTGAAGGGACGGGAGGTACTGAAAGGACGGGAGGTTCTGAGGGACCGGAGGTACTGAAGGGTCTGAAGGGACGGGAAGTACTGAATACCTGAAGGGACGGGAAGTACTGAAAGGCCTGAAGGGACGGATGGTACTGAAGGGACGGGAGGTACTGAAGGTCCTGAAGGGACGGGTGGTACTGAAGGTTCTGAAGGGACCGGAGGTACTGAAGGGTCTGAAGGGATGGGAAGTACTGAAGAGCCTAAACGGAGGGGAGGTACTGAAGGGCCTGGAGGGACGGGAGGTACTGAAAAGACGGGAGGTTCTGAGGGACCGGAGGTACTGAAGGGTCTGAAGGGACGGTAAGTACTGAAGAGCCTGAAGGGACGGGAAGTACTGAAAAGCCTGAAGGGACGGATGGTACTGAAGGGACGGGAGGTACTGAAGGGACGGGAGGTACTGAAGGGCCTGAAGGGACGGAAGGTATTGAAGGGTCTGAAGTGACGGGTGGTGATGGTTATGGTTTTAGTGATGTTTTTAGTTTTTTTATTACTCTATATACACTATGGAATAGTGGAGAGTCATGATTTCACAATTTTTAAGCGTATTTTTTACATCAATTTCTCAACGGGTATCATGTAGAGAGTGCACACTGTGAGTTTCGTCGTGGTGTGTTTGTATGTATAATGGCGTACGCCGTACGCCCGCGCCGCGCCGTACGGATTATCCTTTTTGTGTCCTCTCTGCATCCCAAACTATAAGGTAAAGCGCGCATGGAAGCTTAAAATAATCGGCCGATAAATTAATCGGCCGATAATAAATCGGCCGATCGATTCTAACGCGCATGGAAGCATCAGTTTATTGGAAATAACACGGCGGTCAACATTCATATGATTAGAAATAATTGACAGATCATAATTTACCGAACTTAATCAAAAAAACATTAACTTGGGCTCCATGCGCCTGTACAACAAGCGGGAAAAAGAAAAACATTGCGCGGGAAACAGAAAACTGCGGTACATTTGTATTGCGCGGTAAAAGGTATGTATTGCTCGGAAAAAGATAAATAAATTGACAGATCATAATTTACCAAACATAACCTAGAAATCATTATGTTGGGCTTCGCGCGCGTACAAGCGGGAAAATACAAACATTGCGCGGGAACATTTGCTCTGTCACACAATAGTTCTTTTCTGTTTCCCGCGCAATACAAATGTACCGCAGTTTTCTGTTTCCCGCGCAATGTTTTTCTTTTTCCCGCTTGTTGTACAGGCGCATGGAGCCCAAGTTAATGATTTTTTTGATTAAGTTCGGTAAATTATGATCTGTCAATTTATTATTTCTAATCATATGAATGTTGACCGCCGTGTTATTTCCAATCGTACGATTCTAGAAGCTTCCATGCGCGTTAGAACTGATCGGCCGATTTATTATCGGCCGATTAATTTATCGGCCGATTATTTTAAGCTTCCAAGCGCGCCTTACCTTAGGCCCCCAAGTCAAATTGAAAACGCTGTTCGTTTTCGCCAAGCGCTAATTTTTTTTGTATGGGATTTGACGTTTGTTGTTTGTTATTGTAGAAAAAATTTCTACAACAAACGTCAAATCCCATACAAAAAAAATTAGCGCTTGGCGAAAACGAACAGCGTTTTCAATTTGACTTGGGGGCTAGAGCTGATTAGTTTTCCATTAATATCCGTTAATTTCTTCTCTATGATTTCATCTGTCCAAATTTTCCAAATGCTTTCAAGGTCTGGAAAATTGAGGTATTTTTATATTGTTCGAACTTTTGATACAATACATAAACACTCTTCAAAATTGCATTCAAGAATAAAATTGTCAAAATTTTAAGAAAAAAATCTATGGTTTGCCATATCAATTTGAAATAAATTTCATATTTGTATGAAAAATATAAACAGAAGTCGGCCTTCGTGGCTCAGGTGGTTAGGTATCTGACTGCTGATCCAAAGGTCCCGGGTTCGATTCCCGGTGGAGACACAATTTTTAATTGTGTTTTCAGTCTGGATCTGTGAGATGATTAATATCGTAAGTTTGCAGAATGTGGCAACTTGTTATTAGGTGCGTGTTAAATTAATATTTGACACAGTACCTGTTAGTTGCCCGAGAAGCAATATTAAAATAGCTTCTGTAAGGGAAAATTGAGTGATCAACTTCATATTGATATTGTATGTGTCTCTATAGACAAGTGTATTTTTTACTCTCCACTTCTATCTTCCTCAAGGGGTAGGCAGTGAGAACCGAACACCGCATTCTTCTATCTTGACACATACATCGCCTCATCAACATTGATACACTGTCTCATACATGCTCATCTTGCTAGTAATGCAATTTTACTTAAAATTTCTCAACAGGTATCATGTAGAAAATACATACTATGAGTTTCGTGACAATGTTTTTGTGAAAATATTTGTCCTCAGGGAATCTTATATTTATTTGTTTAAGAATCTAATAGAAATGCATTTAGAGATTGTCAACATTTCAAGAAGAAAAAATGAACGCTTACTATGGTATGGAGAATTTAGTGTTGGCCACAACCCACTTGTTTTTTTCTTGATTTGAAATGTATATTATTTAATTCTTTTTGTATTGCTTTTGGTTTTGAAATGTTTGTTTTTTTTATAATTGTAATTATTTTTTTAGTCACGTGATTTGTTTATAGATTCTGTTCAAAGTATTTTTATTGTGTTATAAAATCCTAAACACAAGCTTCTAGCAAAAATTGCGGAAGGAAAATTTATTTTTTTATAACATGGAATATTGAATGCAATTCGTGTATTTCAATAAATAAAAATAAAAAACAATTTATCTCACCAAATGAATATTGTTGGTTGGAAGATATTGCCATTTGCACTTTAAATGTAATATGTCGACCTTCACGGTTTAGTTGGTAAGGTATCTAAATACTGATCCAAGAGTCCCGGCTTCGATTCCCGGTGGAGACACAGTTTTTGATTGTGATTTCAGTCTGGATCTGTGAGACGATAGATATTGTAAGTCTACAGTATGTGGCAACTTGTTATTGGGTGCGTGTTAAATAATTATTTGACATAGTACCTACCTGTTAGTTGTCTGAGAAGCTACATTAAAATAAATAAAAAAAAAATGAAATATATAAAATGTTTGAAATAATATCATTCTTCAATTTGCACTCAGCACATATATCCTCGATCCTTATTCTATCGTACATCGTTTTTTTAACAGACTTTAAATATATAGATATGTATTTTTCTTTAATAGTGCTTCTTTTTTATTATCATCATTTTAAGGTGTCCTGTAAGAGAAAATACAACATTTCTATGAATGAAGATCTTAATTTTATCTCTTCCTGGTCATCAGAGCATGGTATCCTTATTAACCCTTCAAAATCTCAAGCGATGTTATTGGTAGTCCTCGTCTGCTGTCCTCCCTTAGCAATTTGCAACTCCCATCTCTGTATATCAATAATAATCAATGTATTCCTTATACCAAGGTCGTGAAAGACCTTGGGGTCTACATTGATAATAACTTATCTTGGCATGAACAGATCTCACATGTCAGCGAATCCACTTACTTTGCCATAAATAAATCTAAAGTAATAAAGCAATCAAAATGTTAGTGTCTGTGTGTGTGTGTATGTGTGTGTGTGTGTGTGTGTGTGTGTGTGTGTGTGTGTGTGTGTTTGTCTCACGCCTTCTGAAAAACCAAGAGCATCTAAAAATCTAATTTATGTGCGAACATGTACCAGTATACCTGATGCAGTGTCACGCTAAAAATAATGCGATAAAAATGCTGAATTTTAAAAATATTTCAATAATTATTTTTTTCATACAAAATTTTCCAAGTCATATCTGTCAAAAAAGTGTACATTTTGCACGCAAATATCTGTTAGTTTAAAAGTTAGAAGTACGTATTTACACGAAAAAAATATATTTTCAAGTATAACTTAGCGTTTAAGTGAAAAACATGGTGAATATTTTGTATAACTACAATGTTTAACTTATTTTTAAAGTAAGCGTTTTGTACATAAACGCCGCCATTTTAATATCTTTTCATACAATATTTCATTTTTCTACCGAATGAATATGTTCTTGAAAATAATAAACCTTTGAAATAAATGAAATTATGAAATAATAAAATGAAACACAAGACATTACAGCAAGTTTTAAGACGTATATTGTAAAAGTCTGTTAATTATTAGTAAAGATATAGGCATAATAAAATTGCATAATTTGTATATAATATTTGATATTTCGGACAATTTTCATTTTTATGGCATCGAACAAACCAATGTAGGTGCCTACATATTCAAAAAAGTCTCAAACCATTTGTTTTTTTTAACGTATTGGAATGGTTACTATGGTAACGGAAAGATTCTGATATTCAAATAAAATTAGTTATGAATCGAATTTATTTAGAACATTGTTGTAGGTAGGTACCTACCTATTACTATTTACTTACAAATCAACAATATACTGATTTTCTATCGGAAAATTATTTTATTTGTTTATTTATGCATGTATGCGATGTACGCCTAAGCCGTTTGTCCGATTAAAATGAAACTTTGGTGAATTGTCGAGCGTGTGCCCGGGATGAAGGTGGACTATTCTGGGAGAAGTAGGTCCAATTTTCCTTCTATCTCTTCGCAGGTTTCTAGATGTAATTTTTTTCTTCTTCTTCTTCATCGTGTATTTGGTCATTTTACATATGAAGTTGGAGTATTCTGGGAGAAGAAGGTCCAACTGTCCTTCCATCTCTTCACAGGTCTTCCAGGACGGGTTCTGCATATAAACTTTTTTCTTCGTCGTGTATTTGGTCATCTAACCTATGAAGATGAACTATCCTGGGAGAAGAAGGTCCAATTTTCCTTCCAACTCTTCGCAGGTATCTGGATTTAAACTTTTTTCTTCTTCTTCTTCGTGTATTTAGTCATTTTACCTTTGAAGGTGGAGTATCCTGGGAAAAGAAGGTCCTTTCATCTCTTCGCGGTTCTTCCAGGATGGTTTCTGGATTTAAACATTTCTTAAGCGGCTGAAGGGACGGGATGCAATGAAGGTATGGGATGCACTAAAGGGCCCGAAGGGATGGGAGGTATAAAAGGGCCTGAAGGGACGGTTCATGGAGTCTAATTCTTTTTCTTCTTAATTTTATGTAGACTTTACAGTTTTTACACAAACTATTTCCTTTAGTCTTTTTCTTCGTTTTCTTTGTTGAATTTTATACAAAACTATTTCCTATAGATTAATCTTCTTTTTTTTATGAAGACCTTTTAGTCAGTTTTTATACAATCTATTTCTAATAGTCTAATTCTTCTATTTTGTGAATGTTTTCTTATTTTATGTAGACCATTGGGATAGTTTTTTATACAAACTATTTCTTATAGTCTTATACTTATTCTTCTCTTTTTTATTTAGACTTTTGAGTTAGTTTTAAGTCTAATAGTCTATTGTGCAGAAATATTATTAACGATATGCACACTTGATGAAAATACATATGTAAAAACGAATGGGATGTGGGATGTGACGATGTAACCTGCACTAGAATCTTTTCAATACTTTTGTTTAATCAAATTTAAACCATTTATACCATCCTATTTTGAATAATTTTCAACACCTTCATATTTGATTTCGTTGACGATATTTAAAGAATGGGGGTTGTGGCCATAACTGAACTCTTCACAACGTTTATATTCAAATTAAAAACTATTTACTATAGTTTAAGTCTTCTTCTTCTTCGTTAATGTAGACTTTTTTGTCAATTTTAAGTCTATCAGTCTAATTGAGTAAAAATATAATGCACACTTGATGAAAAAATATAAAAACGAATGGGATGTGACCAACGCTAGATCTTTTCGGTACATGATTTAAATAAATTTTAACCACATTCCAACATCCAAAATTACTAAATTTTCAATAGGTACATATTACAATTTGTTTTCGATGATAATATTTAAAAATGGGGGTTGTGGCCAAACCAATCTCTTTCCAACGTTGATAAACAGTCATATATTTAAAACCATTTCGCATAGTCCATGCGTGCAGAAATTGTATATTATACTTCATTCACACTTTATAGCAATATATAAAAAAGAATGGGTTGTGGCCATCACTTGAACATTTTACAATGCTTAAACTCAAATTTCAAACCACTTTTCATAGTCCGATATTGCAAAATAATTGGGTGACAATATTATAAAAAACGATTGCTTATTTCTTCACAATTTTACATTCTTGGCCAACGGCGGGACATAAAAGCTAGTTTACTTAATAAACTCAAGAATTTCCTACCACTTCACTGTAAAATTACCTTAGCTCTTTTTAACCGTTTTGGCATGTGAATTTTGCCCTAAACCACTATATTTTGAGTCACTATGCGACATGTTTCGGCAGTGCTGTCCTGCCATCGACCGGCTATTTGAGAATAATATCAAAATATAGTGGTTTAGGGCAAAATTCACATGCCAAAACGGTTAATATGAACAACCACAAAATATCCGCCGAGTATTTAAACTATAAATCCTTAGCTCAATCACTTCTCCTACCGTTGATTGACTATGCTGATGTTAGCTACTTGGATTCAAACGAGGAACATCTCAACAAACTTGAACGCCTTCAAAATGTTTGCATCCGTTTTATCTTTGGACTTAAAAAAATTCGTCATATTTCTCATTACCGTAATCTTCTTAATTGGCCAAAGATACGGCATCGACGTAATATACATATCTTGTCATTACTATACAATGTCCTTTTTAATCCAAATTTACCTCAGTATCTCAAAGATAAATTCACATATCTTTCAAGCCACGGGCGTCCACTTCGATCTGCTGAACGTGCTTTACTATCTATCCCTATTCATAGTTCTGATTTTTTTAGATCTTCATTTGAAGCACATTCAGCTAGACTATGGAATAGCCTAAGTCCTGATATTACATACGTCGTCTATCTCACTAAACATCTTCAAGAAAAGGCTAAAGCAAAAATATTTATCTGACAACACCTGATTACATCTTCCTTTCCTTATCCCTTAGTCTTCCTATCATTGCTATGATTTGTTCTTTTATGCTATCTTCTTTGTTTTTGTGTTTATTTTTTCTTTTTTTTATTGATTTTCTTCTGCTAGGTATGTTTATTTATTTTGTAATGTGATTAACTTATTGCCATAGTACACATTGTTTTGTCTACTTAACATTTACTCTGGTTGGTTGGAAGAAATTGCTTTTAAGCAATAAGCCCGCCAGTGTACTTATTATATGTACAAGAAGATTAAATAAACAACAGGCAACAATAATATCTCACATTGAGGTTCACCACACATTCTAAATCTTCTTGTTCTTCTTTAGCCTTCCTCCCTCCACTGCTGGATGTAGGCCTCTTACGTTCGCATCCAGGTCCTTCCAGCTTGCTGAACTATGTCATCGGAGCACCTTTTGGGGGGTCTTCCGACACTTGTATTTTTGGTCCAGGGCCTCCACTGTAGGATTCTGGGTGCCCACCTAGTATCCCCCTGTAGAGCCATTTGCCCAGCCCATTGCCACTTGAACCTTGCAATTCGATCCATAATTGTAAAGTGTGAATGAGAATTTACAGGATATTAGGAAAGAATGTAAAATAAATAAAGATGTCATCAATAGAATGAACATATCGAGATGGTTTGGCCACATGGAGAGAATAAATGAGGAACGCCTGACGAAGAAAATATACATTGCGGACAAGTATGGCTCGACCTTGTAAACGATATTTTGAAGCTTGAACAACAGACAAACATATTATTATATGAGTCGATGTATGAATATTGATGAGGCGATGGTTGTATGCCAGGATAGAAAAGTGTGGTTTTCGATACTCTCTACCTAACCCGTTATAGACATGGCGTGATGGTGTGTATGTATGTATGACGTAAAAATAATTTTGAAACAGCTGAGGATGAGTTTTCTTATCACAAAGTATCAGGAATGCATAACACTTAAGTAAATACCGCGTTCAACAAATAGTGGCATTCGATTCCCTCTGTCTATCCCGTTAGGGACATGGCGTGATGGCATGTATGTATGTATGTAAAAAAAAATAGTTCTAAAAACAGCTGAGGATGATTTTTGATATCTCTAAGTATCAGGACTGCATAACACTTAAGACAATACAATTAAAACCGCGTTCAACAAATCGCGTATAAAAATAACAATGTCGGTTTTACCTTACACACCAAATTAACGATCTCATGGTTACTGTATTGGTACAACAACAACAGGTACAAGTCGACATTACAAAGACTCAAAGACCAGTCTTGATACGAATCCACTCGAGGCCAGACCAGTTATAGACAGCCTTCCACGAGAATCACGCGTCCATATCGCGAACCGCTCATATTTCAAAACACCATATATATTAATGAGAACCTATACAAAATTGTGCACACACAAAAATAACCTACTAGGTACGTTTTAAAAGTGAGGAAAAACAGAGAGTGAAAATTAATAATAATCAATTAAGTGTTTTTGTGAGACAAAACAATAAAGCATTTTACAAAAAAAAAAGTGAACGAATTTATAATCAACAGGTATATCTACCTTTTTTATTTGTGTGTTTTTTTATGTTGTTATTTTGTGTTTTTATACGGTTTTATTTTGTGAATAAGGTGAGTTTTTTTTTCATCTTGAATAAATTATATACCCTGTGGCGAAATATTCAAATTTAAATTAGAAAAATAACACTTTGTTTTAACATTGCTTCAATTTTTAAACAATGTATATTATTTTTATTATATGAATTGTTTTGATTTGTTTTTTGCTGTTAATTTTGTTCGAATTTATAATGAAACTTTGAAATTCTTACCAAATCATTATAATTATGTAAGGTATGTATTTCTCAACAGTTACAGACGACAAGGTTATGTATGTATTATTAAAGTATCAGTGTGCAATACTAGATTATAATATGCAGGATATGTGGCTTTAAGTGAATCATACATATGTACATCCATTCTAGAGTAGTAGATATGTATAGATTATAATTATTATAATCTCCTTGAATTATATTAGGTACTTAAATCCATCTGTTTCAATGACGATATTTGTATGTTGATTGTGTACCGACGCACAATTCCGTAGTAAACGGGGATTTTAAAATACCTCTTCGATTTCTATGGTATCCTTGGAGGATATGGACAGTGCACAAGAATTTGTCTTTGTTTGAATGTTTCTTATTCGTAATATTTCTTATTTCTCTCACATTTTTATGTTATCCTGATATTATATGATGTGGAAAGGTACAATAACATCATTGTTTGAAAGTTTCTTCGTAATATTCCTTAATTATCTCACATTTTTCTGTGATCCTGATATTATATTATGTATTATGTGAACACTAAAATCATCCTTGTTTTAATATTTTTTTTCTTTTTCGTACATTTTTTTTATGATATCCTGGTATTATATGATCTGGACAGTGACATATTTCTTAGTAAAAAAATAATTTTCTATACAAATATACAAAATTATATATTTTATACCACGAAATTCGGTTTCAAGACCAAACGTTTTCGCCGAGGAGACTCGGCATTATCAAGATCTAACATGAAACTAACCAATTCAAACAAAAATCAACCTACACTATTTTAAAATGTTAAGGGAGGTACAAATAATCAAGGCTACTAATGAATTTGATAAAGATTAGATTCATACATTAGATGGGTCGATGGCAGAGCGGTAAGCGCGCTGGGCTAGTAATACAGCGGTCGCGAGTTCGAATCCTGCCTCGACCGATTTTGTTTACCTATAGCACAAGCATTTATGCTTAATTTGGGGAATGTAGGAAGATGTATATGTACTTGTTTAACATATTCATTTTTTTATGTAAAAAAACTGTTAGAATTCGAATTCGAATCTGTTATAGTACCTAAGATTAATTGTATTAATTTACGCAATTAAAAATTTTACTACGAATATAATATCATTACGATTGTTTATGATTGTGTGTATATTAAAATAAGATTATTATCGAGCAGGTACCTACTGAGATTGTTAATATTAAGAGAATATAAGAAAGTATTTAGATCATGTCATGAATATTCCTACAGGAATAGATCGTAATCTAATCTCAATATTGTTTTACATTAAATCATTAAATTTCGTTAATTCAAAGTTTTGTGTTATATTGTCATTAATTCTTCCTACGTTCCCTAAAATAAGCATATAAATGCTTGGTTTACGTGATTAATTTAGGCGCTTGTGCAACATCCACCAATTATGCTTTCTTATTGAGTCTGTATCAATCCAATTTTTTAAAGTTCTGTATAAGTCTCGAAAACCTGTTAGTTTGAAAATAAGCTAAAACACCACCGTCATCTATGAAGTAACGAAGAAACTATTATGTAACGCTTCTATTTAGTAATTGGTTTGTTAACAATTAAAGAGACAGTCTTCATACTTTATATTGTACATCAGAAATTACTATAAGTACGTACAATGTAAAAAGTACCATACCGTACCATCACGCTATATCCTAATATGAGGTAGGCAGAGAGAACCGAACGCCATAATCCTATCGTTTGGCATACATTTCTCGCTTCAGTCACGCCCATGCATCTTCTATTATTATTAGTTATATCGTCTCCATCTTTCAAAATTCCATTTATATGATCGTGCCAACTTTTCCTTGGCTGAACTCTACTTTTCGTTCCTCTTTTATCAGCCTTATATAGGTACCTTTTTGTCAGACGGTCATCACTCATTCTTTCAATATGTCCAAACCACCTCAGGGCATTTATTTTCATCTAACTTACGATATCTCTTTCAATCTTACAATGTAAAAAGGATTTTTAAATAAATAAATTCATATTTATCTCATATCTACGTCATTAATGACCTTTTGAAATTTAATGAGGTTATTTTTTTCTTTTCCTTGTGTTATTATTTGATAGTAACCATATAATGACATTATTTGCAACGTGTCATTCAACAATAATTATTATTATAGGTAGCTGGTAGTTATTTGTTGCACTTTGTATTATAAAGTCATTTTATTTCATACAATACTTAGCGAAACGCCACAAACGTTGTACTGCCTTTGTGTATTTTAAAATGGTCGATCTTTATGTAAAAAAAACTTACTGTTCAATTTAAAGTCAACTTAGCAAGATAACACCTCATTACACATTTTCACCCACTACACATTCACATCCCAGTATGTTATTACTTATATGAATTGGTTTGCCACAAGTAATTGACACTAGGTAGGGATAGTTTAACAATTACAATAGGTATTCCCAATTATAAAACAAAATTTGCACAAAGAAGCTATACCTATATAGCACCTAAAGTCTTCAACATACTGAATCCCTTTGTTAAGACAACCAATAGGAAAACACTTTTTAAGAAGCATTGTGCTAATTTGGCTCTACGACATTATGTAGGTCGGGAAAAGACGGAGAGCATTCTTTATAACGAATATTTGCCACATATATGATGTAAAGAACTCAGGGATTGTATAGCGTTGGCGGACTAACGTGTTTTCCTTTGTCTAAACCAGTGATGGGCAAACTTTTTAAGGGAAGGGCCAGATAAAATAAAAAAATACCTAGGCGGGCCGAAATTTTTTTAACAAAACAGATTTTTATAAGTGATAAACTTTATATTTTTGATTTTTACATCACACACAACTTATATTTTATAGATTATTCTTTAGAAGAGTATGGCTTATGTGACAGATGAAACTGTGACAGCTTTTAAAAATTGCTGGGATGAGCTGATTCGCAGTAGTGAAGCTAAATGGTGGTCAGTCAATCAGTTTCTAACACTGTTTTTGCGAAGCTTCATAGTAAAAAAAAAATACCTGTTCACAGATGTAGGAAGATGCAAACATCGTAATTATTTTCTGAGCGTGAGATCTAAAGTTTGGAAAACTTAATGAAACCGTACTAAAAACGCGATGAGAAGGAAACCATTATTCTATTCTAGCTACGCAGAAAATACATTTTGTCCTATTCTAGGTGTAATTTTAGGGTTTATTCGAAACCATGTCGCGGGCCGGATTGATTACCCCGAAGGGCCGGACTTGGCCCGCAGGCCGTACTTTGCCCATGACTGGTCTAAACTGTCGTTAATTTTGATTTTTGTTTAATATGTTCTGTATCTACTTATGAATAGTCATTCGTTGATTATTGTTTTTTTTTTCTCATTTGTATTGCACTTTTTTATGTATTTATTTTTAATGTTATTTCTAATTTTGTTATTGTATGCTATTTATATTTGTAATGCAATTTTTGTGTATGTTTTGTTAGTTGGCATTCACTGTTGAAAGTGTCATTATTTCAAAAAGCTTTAGCCCGGCACAGGTTTTTTTACCTAGTGGGGCATTTATTTTATTTTATTTTATTTAAACACTTTATTGTACATTACTTAATAGCTAGTACAAATGGCGGACTTATTGCCTAATGGCAATTTCTTCCAGACAACCATCTGTGGCAGTTATGAGACAAAATGGTACATGTACAAAAAAGAAAATATATATAAAACCATAAACATATTACATTTAAACACAAGAAAGTAAGAAGAATAAAAATATGTACATCAATGAAAATAAAACAAATCATAGATAAAACCTGTTACAATACTATATGGGAGGGAAGGGAAAAAAAAGGAGAGGAGATATGACTAACTACAAGAATAGGGAAATAAATGGGAAGGTTAAGAAATGGAAATTATGAGCGCGCGTTTTAATCTAGTTTTGAAGGTTCCTAACGTTGGTGCAGTTCTAATGTCAAGGGCCAAGTTGTTCCATAACCGGGCAGCATGTACAGTAAATGATGATGAATAGAAAGCCGTGGCATGTGATGGGATGGCGAGGGTTCTCTCTTCTCTAGATCGAAGCGGGAGTCCATGAGAGGCCAGAGGTTGAAATCTTTCGGTCAGATATGATGGAGCATTAGGGTTGTTCAAAATGTTAAACAGAAGACAAAGAGTGTGTTGATCACGGCGCAGACGGATAGGAAGCATTGCAGTTAAGAATATGTATTATTTGTCAATTGTGTATATGTATGAATAAATAATAAATAATATATATTAAGCTTAATCATTGTCATTTTACCTAGTGTTGTTTGTGTGCAGTTTTAGTATGTATAAATAAAAATAAAAAAAAATAAACCAAACAGTACATCTGATTCTATAACTTTTTAAGGACGTTCCGGCTAAAATAGGTGCGTTGCTATTCCACTTAGTCTAAGTCGATATTTTCTAACGCTGAAATAAAGTTCCTATTTAGGAACGTTCTGACTCCAAGTAAGTCACGAATTAGTCTAAATCCCTATTATATAACCACATTTTAGTCGAATCAAATGTCAAAACGTTGTTATTTTAGTTGACACGTACCTAATTGGAGTCGTAGGTACTAGTTATATAATTGTCATATGTAGTTCATTAATATTTAACATATTATAGAACTACACAGGATAATTATTATATCCATGATATGGGTAAAAATGAGGGTTTTGGTTTCACCGTTTGACCAGACTTGCCCCCTGGTTTAATGCTATAATCATAACATTATTTTTTACTATGTATGAATTACAATTCGCATTGTCAACGGGAATACACAAATTGTGAAAGTTTAATAACCCTAACTGTTCGGGAAAATAGCTAAAAATTGACTGTATAATTCTGGTAGACATGTAAGTTCGTAAAAGCGATGTAAAAATACATTTTTAAACAATATAAAAAGTTATATAGGTATAATTTTTTATATGGTATTAACCACTTATTGGTGAACGTTCCGCAAGCGCATAAAGAGGTCGCAAGCCCTGTAGGTGCCTGGATTTCCCAGTTCTCTTATAATATGTATTCCAACTTCGTTTCTATTGTGATATTAATTTGTCAAATAATCAACGTGTACGTATTTTAGTTATTTTGTTCTATACTGTTTTAAAGTTGTTATATTGAAACATGTAATATTGACGTCACATGTAATATTGACGTCACATGTAATACTGACGTCACGTGTAATATTGACGTTACATGTAATATTTACGTCACATGTAATATTCATATCACATGTAATATTAACGTCACATGTAATATTCACGTCACATGTAATATTGACGTCGCATGAAATATTGACGTAAGATTGAGGTATTTTTATTGTACTTTATTATACATAATATTTAAATACTTTATCTAAGGTTGTATGTAACTATATACCTAAATAATACAAAATGGCGGATTCAGGAAGTGAAATGAGGAGCATTTAGTTGTGCCCTGGTCATTGGTCATGGTTGAAGTATCAGAAGTGACTACACACGTTATTTGGTAGAGAGGCCACCACCACTGACTAATCCAGACCAGAATGACCACCGCGGTAATTTCTCAATATACCTCGCCACACCACGCCATGTGAAGCAACTAGTAAACAATGGCGTACCTATAGATAGAAATTAATATCGGGCCCTCGTGCTAAAGTCACACGAGGGGGCCCTGATGAAATAATTTTAACTACGTAATATGCTCATAATAGATTTATAAAATAAAATAATCGGTAATAAATTCATTGATTCGTTAATTTTCAATCGTATTGAGGTAATATCGTATTCACGATAACGGGGCTATATAAATCACCCAATTGTATTACAATGAAATATTTAAACAAAACACCAATTTATGTCGATTGTCGATATTACTTAAATAATAGCTTACTTTTTATTCAAATAAATAAATACATGTATTCCATAACGGTACATCCAACAATGTGCGGGTGTGCGGGTGTGCACTACCCTGCTATAAAAGGAAGCACGAACACGCGTGCATGCCCACGTACTAGTCTCGTCTAAAAATTGTTAAGTTTATACAATATTGCAAGACTCTTGCATTAAATTTTGCAAGACTCATGGTTTTGAAAAGCCTGGTCTTGATATTTCACCCCCTGGTGAAATTACAAGATTATTGCATCACTACTTCTTTAGGGTGGAACCACTGGTCAATTGAAAGAAACTCGGCACTTGAGCAGGGTGCAAGGAATTGTTTATTATTATCATTGATATTTGAAAAATAGTAAATTAGTTTTTGAGATCTATTTAAGACAAGTATGTAAATCAAAAATCATTTTAGGACACACTTTTCCAAATTTTCTCCAAGTTGCTATATATTGAGAATGAAAACATATTTCACGCCAGTATTTAGATTGTTTACATTCATACTGCCAATGTCAAACATATAATTTTAAACGCAGTTGTTTTTATAAAGCAAACAAATTCAAATATGGAACATATGTAATCTATTGTACCTACTGTAATATAACTAAATTATATTTTTTTTATTTACACAATTAAATTGCACACAAACAATACTAGGTAAAAAATACAATGAATAAGCTTAATTAATATATAAGTGTTATAACTATCCTTACCTAGTGTCAATTACTTGTGGCAAACCAATTCATATAAGTAATAACGTACTGGAATATGAATGTGTAGCGGGTGAGAATGTGTAATGAGGTGTAACTTGCTAAGCTGATTTTAAATTGGACAGTTGTAAGTTAAGATACAAAAGAGAAAGGCAATCGTGGTTTCACCGGATTCATGTATCCAGGCGACCAGAGTACCAGCCAGAACAGGCGAGCCACATGGGCTTGCGACCATGTATGCGGGATTAAGGGTCCCCTTTATTACTCAAGTCACGCTCACCACTCACCCACCAGTCTCCGAGTGATACTCCACTCTCCTGCGCAACCAAATCCAATAGGATGCGGATAATGCTGCTTTTACATCTAGGGAGACCCAGGTCTTTAAAGTAGGAATATAAAGATTTTGCGGGCAGGCCTCTCGCCCCCACCTCTACAGCTTCAGAATATATTGGAAAGGCGAGTTATGGAAAATATCTAGTTATATATTTAGCATAGATAATCGACAACAACCTGACGAGTCCTCTTCATCTATTACTATCCATAATAACTGTAATTTGCCTCTAAACTGCTCCTGCCCCAAACTACTTAGAGTTAGTAGTTATAAATATCTTGGCATAACAATTGACAGACATCTTCGATGGACAACACATGTGGAGATAACTGCGAAAAAAATTCGCCAACTGATATATGTTTTTAGAAATATAAGAGAAATTTTCGACCTAAATACGTTAAAAGTGTTGTATTATGCTCTTGGACAAACGTCAGTCTCTTATGGGATTATAGGTTGGGGTGGTTTAGCTAAGACCAACCTATTTCCCATCTCAACCGCGCAAAAATCACTACTCCGGGTCATTTGTCGAAAACCTTTCAGATATCCATCAAATCAGCTTTTATCGGAATTCAAGGTCCTTGATGTTAGACAACTCTATATTAGAACAATAGTCATCCAACTACATAAAAACCCAGCAATATATAAACCACAATACACCCTTACTTTTAATACAAGAAATAGACATTTGCTGCAACCGACTCATACACAGACTACTTTTGCCCAGAGACACTACACATTTTTAGCACCCAGAATATATAATATGGTTATGTCTGATATCTTGGAGCCGAGTGGGCATAATTTTGGAAAGCTGGTTACTGATTGGTTGATTCGGAGAGGCAGGGAAGAGTCAGAGAGAGACTTGACGTTTGTCCTAAGATAATTTTAATATAATTTACAATCAAAATCTTTTTCATACACCCTTTTACACATATCCACACACGCAAACACACCCTCACATTAACAAAAACACAAAGACACCTAATAATTTTTTTCATGTAAGTACCTACATTTATATGTACTTTTTTATATTTTTTTTATGACTTAAAATGTGTACTTTTGTACTTTATTATTTGTATTTTTTATATTTTTTTGTGCCTTAGATATTAAGAATTCACGTAGCTGAAATTTATGCTTACTTATTGCCTAGTATTACCTCAGAACAGGCTTTGCCTAGTGAGGTAATAAATTCCATTTATATATTTCATGAACAATGTTTTATATTTTACTTTACATATATTGTATTATGGAAATTAATAAATAAAAAAAAATAAAAAAAAAATATTATACAGGAAGAGTAAATCTTTAATCGTTTGTCGTACTGATAGGCATGGGATGTTACACATATAGTAGGTATACCATAGTCAATTACTGCTCTGCAAAAAAACTGCTTTGCAGTTTGGCGGGAAAATAAGAATGTATTACTTTTTATTAAAAAAAAAAAAAACTTAAACAATTACACCAAGTTTGTATGGAATACAAAATTGTACAATTTTATCATAATATCAAATGAATCATGCTGGAAACAGCAGTTTTACATGCATTGTCATCGGTACTACACGAATTGTCAAAGTTTAAAATATTAACTGTTCTATAAATAACTGTTCGGGAAGTGCAAAACGAACAGATAGGTGAAGTTAAAAAAAAAATACTTATGTTCTGTTTTGATTTTCGATATTTTTAAATTTGATAATAAATTTTGGGCCCCTTGTGGAGGTGGGCCCTCGCGTTTTGCATGACCCCACTGTTAGGTAGCTACGCCACTGGTGGTAATGCAATCCAAGTATTATTTATTCATCGCTAACACAATTCTTTCCATAATTACAACAAAATATGTACAAACATAATGATATACTTAGAGGTGCCATTTTGACATTGCGTTTGCTTCGTATATTATGAAGACCATTCAATGTTGCTATTGCAACAAAATTAAAACTGACGTGTTAGATGGTAATTTTCCATACATTCGCTAGCTGTTATCTGCCATAACCACCATTACTCAGGGTTTATTTTATTTATTTATTTAAAACTTTTGAGCACATGTGCACAATGGCGGGCTTATTGCTAAATGGCAATATCTTCCAACCAACCATATTTATTTGGTGAAGAATATTGTATTTATGATACGTATCAATAATTTATATGAATAAAACTTTTAATTACATATAAAACAAAAAAAAATAAAGAAACGGAGGGGACAAGGATAGGATAAGAAAAAAATTTAAGGAAATAATTCCTCAGATTTCTTTTGAAAGTGGGAAGTGTTAATGAAACTCGAAGTTGCGATGGGATGTGATTCCAAAGACGAGCTGCTTGTACGGAGAAAGAGGTGGTGAAAAAGGAAGTATTGTGTACTGGGATACTGGGCGTCCTTTCAGTATTTGAACGAAGGGGCAATCCGTGTTGTAAGAGGAAATGAAATTGATTTCGTAGGTAAACTGGAGCGTTGGGGTTGTTTAAGACCTTGTATAAAAGTCAGGATATCTAGGTTACTACGATGCCTGATTGGCAACCACTTTAAAAGAGTTCGGTATTCCGATATGTGGTTAATTTTTTTTTCAATTTAAAAATATATCGCACGCATATACCTATAATGGCTCCAATTTATCTAAGAGTTGTTGATTCGCGTTTAAATAACATATATGCATCAGCGTAATCAAGAAAAGGGAGTAATATTGATTGGCATATAAATAATTTGACGGACAATAGTTTTAATGGGTGAAGCGTATAATGAAATTTCCTGATCACTTCAGTAACCTGTTCCCGCCAAGATAGGTTTTGGTCTATTATTATCCCAGGTCTTTTACTTTCTTACAAAGAGGTATAATGGTATTGTTGATTAAAAGGGATTAAGAATTGCCAATCAATTTTGCTAAAAGTTTGCAGCTGCCTATTATGAGTGCTTGTGACTTAGAAGGATTGATGATAATGCCATTAGCTGTTGTCCATGTGAAAATTTGGCTAAGATTGAGATTCAAACAGTTAAGGGTTGAGTATGTTACAACGCAAGTACAATTGAAGATTGTCGGCATTGAAGTGATAAGAGCAATTAGAATGTTAGGTATAGAGTTAATAAAAATTGAGAATAACAGTGGTGATAGAACACTACCCTGAGGAACACCGGCAGACAAATTTGCCAAATCTGAGAGATTTTTCTAAGATTTGACACGCTGATGCCTATCTGTTAAGAAACTCACGAACCACCGAATAACTGAGACTGAGAGATTAACTGACCAGAGCCTCGCCAAAGGAATATCGAAGTCGACAGAATTGAATGCACTATTAAAATCAAGAAGAATAAGGACAGTAATTTGTATATTGTTCATTGGTAAAAGTATCCAATCGTTACGCAGAAATAAACAGTCTTTATATTATGACGAAGTCTGGCGGTCACAGGTTCTTCGACTATACTGTGTCAAAGTTATTTCGTAGGACATTACCAATCTTATGATGACACAATCATAAAAGGTAACATTTTCTTGATCTTAAACATGTATGAATCAGTACTCGATCAGAAGATATACTGATTTTTGCAAATCAGGCGAAACATCAATATAATATTACAATGACACTGTTGACAACTGAATAATATTTGGCAATAAAATAATACAGCCTAAAAAAGATAATCTCGCAAATTCCCAGAAAAAGAGACGCGTTAAATAAATATTGGATTTAGACGTTGGTCAGTGACTACATATTATTATGTATAATTCACACAAAAAACACCGGTCCATGTGTAATAGCATACATACATTAATGTTTCTTAATGACGTCAAGAGATCATCGGAAATATTCTTGTACAAATTAATGGTACGTAATCGCGACATTGGCAATAATAACACGTCTATGTCTTTTCCTCCTTTTATAATCTTCTTTTTCTTTACTGGTCAAAGGCCACTAGAGCTCGTTTGTGCAGAATCCGCTGTCTCTTATGACGTGGACTCCCATCAGACGAATCCCAATAATAATATTCTTTATTTGTCAAACCGCGGTGTAGCGGGGTATTGCTGGTTCAATTATTTATTCATTAATTTGATATGGAGATTTTATACGCTGCAGTTCGATAACTATGGACACCTCGTATATGTACATATATACCAAAATGAAATAATGCACTTACCTTTAATAGGCTGGCAGATTCTTGGGCAGAGGGCACTCTTCTCCTGCAGTGTAAGCGGGCGTTTTTGATGATCAAGAAGCGGTTAAAAAACTGTTGAAATTACTTCTAATTTTTCGACTGCTAATTCGTGATTGAATTCCATTGTCAATTATATAAAATTACTTAAAAAATAAGTAACAACACAAATTTTTATCCACTAATTTAATCTTTCCACTAAATTAATTAGTGGTCAACATTTTTAAATTAGTGGAAAAAAGTTAAAAATTTGTGTTGTGAAGTACTTATTTTTTAGGTAATTTTATACACTGTTGAAATATTTGTAAACTGCGATGTTATTGTTGAATTATGCGGTTAAGGTAGCGGTCGGAAAATAGCAGTTTTTATTATTTGCCGACGCGACGGTCAAAATGACAATATATGTAGGTACTAATATGATAAATTCATCAAACTCTTCAATTTGCATTTAAGCGATAACAGCATTTGACAGTTTTTTAATGATTTATTTTCCAATAGGAAGGGAGTGCTTCAGAGATGATCACACACATTGTGAATTTCATCGAATTCTGATGACGAACTAACGAGAAAAAAATCTGACTTGTCAATTTGCAAAGTCTTCTGCAATTAATAAATAATTCTTTACCACGTCGTCCAAATTCGACGATTCTTTTTTTATTAGAAAGGTAATACTTTTATACTTCTGGGGTGGTTCCATCTCAACTAAGCCAAGAGATTTGATGATGGGAATCATGAGAAATCATAAAACTCGTCAATTTGCGAAGGATTTGCTTATTGTTGTATAGGTCAATTGAATCTATATTATTGTTGTCAAACCTCGTTTTTGTAAAAAAAAATCCATGTAAGTATATTGTAAATAAATAAATACAGTCGGGTAAACAGCGACGGGTGCGAATTATCTTATATGCGAAACATTTAACAAAAATTTCATTAGTTTTGACTTATTTCATACTCCGTATAGCAGGTATATGAAAGAAATTAACCAACATGATCCGAGATAACAATAGATAGATGTTTTGTTTTCTTTTATTGTATGAATACTGTACAACTTAATTTGCTCTCCCTCTTTTAGTTATCCTCTGACATTCCCCGTCACTTTCCTATCCCACTATCCTTACCAATCATTGTAGCAGTTACAAAGAGATGAAGAGACTGGCGGACGATAGAGTTAAGTGGAAAGATCGAGTGTTTGGTGCAGACCAATCCTAGGATTGTGACCCAGAACAGAGAATCATTATTTCTTTGCATTATATTATCTATTCTGTTGTGTTGAATATAACTATACGATAGGTATACGATATACATGAGACAAACTACACTTACATCTTACATACATACTTGATTTTCACATTCCTTGCATATTATTACTATATTCACTACATACATCATACATACATCATGACAAAAATTAATAAAAAATAGTATCACCCCAGAACAGACCTAGGTCTAGTGAGGTGATATATTCCATGTAACTCTTAAGTGTTTATAATCTAATACCAATTTGTTATATATATAATGTTAAAATTTATATGTGATAATTTGTAATTTTCCTGGAAAATAATAAAAAAAAACTAACAGTGGATATACATAATTGGATGGCATGCCTAACTATACATTGTGCCACTTTTGTATATATTTATTTTATTTTTAATATATTTTATAATACAAATCAATATATAAATTCACTAGTACTTAATAATATTCTTACATATTTTTCCCTGCAGTACCTCATCAAAAAGATTACAATCTTGTGCTTGATGAGGGAAGCACTTATAACAAAATAAAAATATCAATACAAAGCAAAGTCAACATAAAAGTAAAAGTAATTAAATCAAATCATACATGAACAAAAAAAAATCAAATAAACATCATAAAAAGGTTGAAAATAAATGAAAAAGAAGAATACTCAAATGAGAAAACATATCAGAATACATATTCAAACAAAAAAAAAGAAAAACATGAAAATAATTGAAAAATGAGTAATATAGAATTATAGACGATTCAAATATATCAAAACACATATTCAAAAATAAAAAAAGAAAATACTGGAAATTGAAACAAATCAAAACAACAAAATCGAAAACTACTATTTTAGAAAGTTAAGTGCAATTTTAATTTATGTTTAAATTTTTTAATGAATTTAACCTGTTCATTTGTGTATATAATAATAAAAAAATAAAATAAAAGGAAGCGCGAAATATACGTGTAAGTATCTGCAGACGCGTCACTCACTTCAAAATTCACTAAATTCAGAATGGATAATGATCATTGCTGAACTATGTTTTAAAAGTGTTTTACTTTTAATTGTAATAGACATCTTTTACAATGGAATTCTACAAAATAAAAACTTCGTCGATTATTATGTGAGATGATTCTAGAAAAGAGTGGAAACACTATTCTAAACCGCAAAGTCGGTACCACCTCACACCTCACTTGATCAAAAATGAATAATTTTTCCACTGTCGGAATAATACGCAACAGATAGTCTACTAATGCATTAACGAATAGATAATTATATACTTCAATAGTAATATGTTTGTATGTGACACCTCTGACCTTAATCTTTATGTCATTCCGTAATTTGTCTCAAGATTCCATTAAGTTTACTTCAATGATTGCTTTATAATTAATATTGCTACAATTATATATAATTTCCATTGTAACATTATGCAAATGTCACAGCGATGTTTGAGTTCTTAACCAACAATGGCGGTGGCAGTGAGGCAATGACATAGAATAGTGTACAAGAGTCTGATAATGGAAAATACAACAGGCAAAATAAGAAAAACTAAATTTAGTGCTGTCGTATGAAATAGAGCTTAAAATTTTTTATTTTTATTTTATTTGTTTATCAAGGTAACATACAGTATTATTAATAAATTGTGAAGGTACAAAATAACAATCAAATAAACCAGCAAAATTTCCATAAATGGTTAACAATAAGATACTTTATGAAGAAAAAGAACATTAGTTGTAGCAGGAGGAAGAATAAACAAGGTTGAAATAAAACATAACATAATAAAAAACAAAAATAATAAAATAAATAACCAATTAACCAGTCAAAAAATGAAAAAAAAAACAGTTAATACGTACCCACATACCTATAAGTTAAAAAGAACTCTTTTCACACAACATTATAAAGTTTTCTTTTAAAAGCTGCAAAATCGTCATTTATAATATCGATTTCAGACTTAATGACAGAATTATACAATTTACAACAACGTCTGACAAAAGAGTTCTGCGCATAATTAGTCTTACAAATAGGAATAGCAAATAATTCATTCCATTTTACAAATAAGGTTTCAGTTGAATGTGTATTAAGACTTTGAACCGGATTCAAGGAATTTTTATAAATAACACTGGCTTTGTGCAACAAATTGTTCCTATTTGGAAATTTACTGCTTTACTAGACGAGTCTGTTCTGAGGCAGCACCTTTTCAATTTGGTACAAGGTTTCATGATATCAATAGCAAAATAATTAACAAAAATATATATAAAACCTACAGTGACCTCTCAGATGAATATATTTTTTTAATTGCATATAGGTACGCAAACATTGGATTATTTTCCCTGTCGAGAGTCATGTGATATTTTTTTTGACAAAATTTTAAAGACGAAGATAGAATATTATAGAAGATCCAGGAACTCAAGGCACCTACAGGGCTTACGACCTGTCATCGGCTGGTTTACATGATCACTTTATGCGCTTGCGCAACGTTCACGTAAGGACAACAGGCAAGACTCAGAAATTCAAACTGAGATTAAAAATAAGTAGGTACTAACTTCCCTTAATATACTTTATTAAAAATTTTAATTGTTAAATTTTACAAATATGTAGATATAAATATACTTTTATTGTTTTATGCATAATTTGTTTTCTATGAATCCATAAAAACAAATTTGAATTGCCGCGCAATTCAAATTTTTAATTGGTTATTCCCATTAAAAAAAATCCGTACGAGAAATTTTCAGTGCTTATTGGATTAGTTCGATAAATCAGATTGCGAAATTCCGCGCAGCGAGAAATTTCCAGTTTTTATTTGTTTATTTCGATGAATCAAATCAAACGAATTCCGCGCAGAGAGAAATTTCCAGTTTTCATTTGTTTATTTCGATGAATCAAATCAAATGAATTCCGCGCAGAGATAAATTTCCAGTTTTCATTTGTTTATTTCGATGAATCAAATCAAACGAATTCCGCGCAGAGAGAAATTTCTAGTTTTCACTTGTTTATTTCGATGAATCAAATCAAATGAACTCCTCGCAGAGAAAATTTTCCAGTATTGACTTAGGTATTTATTTCGTTAAATCAAATCAAATAAATTCCGCGCAGCGAGAAAATGTCTGTTTTTTGTGTTTATTTCGAAAAGTTGAATTCGAATAACGATCTAAGCACTGAGTAATAAATAAAACAGGCTTTATCACTATTTATATTCTATGAATAACACTTAGCAAGAGTAACCTTTATTTATAAAATAATAACGTTTAGCAATATTCACAGAGAGGAAATAAACTAGGTATAGCTATTAATAATTATAATTTGGATTTTGAACCGCATTGTGAAGATTTATGAGTTGTGTCTTTATTTGAACAATAGTACCTACATATGTGCATAGTACATAGTCTGTGTCACGTTAAGATCAACAACGGTCATGATCAAAAATATTATTTCTTCTATCTATTTAGCCTAATGACTGTTGATCGCCGCTACATAATATGAGGTATAATTTTCAATATGGCGGACGTTAAAGCCGAATGATTTCGCGTTTGTACTGTAACTATTGCATATAAATCATATTTCGCTTAAGTCGTCTTGTTTTGTAGTTTTTAGAATCTCAGTAAGTACGAATATAATTGTTTTTTACCATTTATTTACTAAATATTAAACCATTTAAAAGCATTAACATATTATTTTCAAAATTTATTTGTTATTAACGTAAATTACATTCAGATGTATGGTTAAATACATTTATTTATTTTTTACAATCAAATACTGTTCAATATACAATAAATCTTAAAACAAACAATCATATACATATATACTAAACATATTTCTCCACTACTCCCTATTCAGTAACTATTGTAACTAAAATAGGAACGTTCTAAAATTGTAGATTTTAGATTTATTTAGCGTTATAAAATATCAACTTGGACTAGATGGAATAATAACGTACATTTATTGGCCGGAACGTTCTTAAAAAGTTCCTGAATTAGACGTATTTTGAATAATTATGAAAATTTCATAATTTTTATAATTATTCATAATATAAAAATTAACTTAACTTTTAACCTTTAGTAACTTTTTAAGAACGTTCCGGCCAAAATAGGTAGGTAGGTACGTTTTTATTCTATTTAGTCCAAGTCGATGTTTTATAATGCTAAAATATGATCGTGAATCTAAAATTTACAATTTTAGAACGTTCCTATTTTAGTTCCTTTAAGTAACTGAATAGGGGGTACTGAAAGAGTGAGTCTCGTGTTCAGTGGAGGAATAGTGTAACACAAAATTATCTGAACACAAAGTTAATTCTACTTAATATTACATATATAGGTACTTAGATACATTGTTTATTTTTAGAGAATAAATCGTTAAAATATTTAACTCCTATATAAGAATAGTGATGCTGCATGGTACCTATATAGTTGTATTGAATTTAGGAACATCTGAATGTATTAACGTTGAAGGATATCTGAATAGTGCTTCTTTTTTTTTTAACTGTCAAATATTTATGACCCCAAGCTCGGGAAACTTAAAATTTGAAATTTTATTTTCAAATTTGTAAAGAGACACATCACTTTCATAAACTGGCATTGAAGAAATATCAACTATTCATAATAAAATATTTAAATAAAATCATTTCATTAAAATATTGAAAATTTTCCATACCAAATCTGAATTACTTTGTAGAGTGATTTGGTATTGAGGAGTATAGCGTTGGCCACAACCCACTCGTTTATTATATGCAGCAACATAATGGAAATAATGATCATTTATCATTTTGATGATATCATTAAATTGTTGCATTTGCGTGCAATATTAAATAAATATATAGGTATTATACTCAATAATCAATTGTGATATAGGTACCTATAGATTTCAGATAATATTATAATGTATTTTGTCCTTGGTTTCTAACTTATATCATTTTTATTCACATTGAAAAGGTCACATGTAGTGTAATTTTTCTGTCCACTTATAAGAGAGTATAAAACTCAACATCGCATTTTCATATCAAATTTCTCAAATACTATAAACAAGTGTTTTGAAAAAAGATACCTTAAGAATTAATTTTTATAAATTTATTTAACTTTTTGCACATAATATAAACAAATATAATGCACACTGGCGGCTTATTGCCATTAGACAATTTCTTCTAACCAACCATATTACTGAGTGACAGAATTATACATGTACATCAACAAAAAATGAAAACTAAAAAAGATCAAAGGAAATATACATAACACCAAGATAAACAATAAACACAAAAAATCATAGCAAAACAAAAGATTGAGAGAGAACAATAAGAGGAAATCGATATTAGGTGTTTAGGGATAAATATTCCTTCTTTAAATATTTAGCAAAGGGAAGGAAGGAAAAGGAGAGGGATCAGGTAATTTAATCGGATATTAATGACACATTTATATAGTAGTAAAAATATTTTACTTTTCGATATTTAAATCCCTTTGTTAATATGTACAATTTGATATTACTGTAGTGTAGGTAGTGTTTCAATTTTCATTCCAAAAATATCTCAATTTTGGTGGCGGTGTGTGCCATGAAAATTTGCTTTTGTCATGTCTATAGATGATGTTTTGTCATGTCTATAGATGATGTTTTGTCATGTCTATAGATGATGTTTTGTCATGTCTATAGATGATGTTTTGTCATGTCTATAGATGATGTTTTGTCATGTCTATAGATGATGTTTTGTCATGTCTATAGATGATGTTTTGTCATGTCTATAGATGATGTTTTGTCATGTCTATAGATGATGTTTTGTCATGTCTATAGATGATGTTTTGTCATGTCTATAGATGATGTTTTGTCATGTCTATAGATGATGTTTTGTCATGTCTATAGATGATGTTTTGTCATGTCTATAGATGATGTTTCGATGATTATCTCATGGATCCCATGATCATATATTGACCAAATTTAAATGGGACCAATCGGAAGATACCAATTTTCTTAAGAAAAAAATAATCATCGAAATCGGTCAACGTGGTAAAAAGAAACGAGTGGGTTGTAGCCAATACTAAACTCTCCACACCATAGTAAGCGTTCATTTTTTCTTCTTCAAAGGTTAACAATCTCTAAATGCATTTTTATGAAGTACATTTCTATTAGATTCATAAACAAATATAATATTCCAAGAGGACAAAAGTTTTCACAATACACCATACACACACACCATATGAGGAAGTCAAATCGCATACAGACAAGGCAGCGGTTGTTGCTGGCTGTTTGAGAGATACTGTCTGGAAAAACAAACACATGATAACAGAGAGTAAAACCCGAATTTATTAAACATGTGTGCGACCCATTATGACTTATGCGATTGAGGCCAGAGCTGACATCGATAGAACAAAGAGCCTGCTCCGGACGACAGAGATGAGAACCCTACGCTCCATCGCGGGTTTCACCCTTTTGGATCGGATGAAGAACACCGATATAAGACAGATCTGTGACGTTGGGGATATATTGTCAGATGGTACAGGAGCCGAAGACTATTCTGGCGGGACCACGTGGCGAGAATGGGAGACAACAGATTGCCCAAAATTATCTCCCAACAAATAAACTTTGACAATCGACCATGAGGTAGACCACCCAAGAGGTGGGGAGATAGCTGGAGCTCGGCGTCACAAGAGGCCTTGAGGGACGGGCAAAGTTCCTGAAAAAAAAACAGGTGTAAACCTATAAAAAGAAGAAGAAGAAGACCATACACACAAAAACATTGTCACGAAACTCGTAGTATGCATTTTCAGAAATTTTAAGTATAATTGCATTACTAGCAAGATGGGCATGTATGAGACAGTGTATCAATGTTGATGAGGCGATGTATATGTGTCAAGATAGAAGAGTGCGGTGTTCGGTTCTCACTACCTACCCCTTAAGGAAGATAGAAGTGAGTAAAAGGAGAGTAAAAAATACACTTGTCTATAGAGACACAATATCAATATGAAGTTGATCACTCAATTTTAAAATACAAAAGCTATTTTACTTCTGTTAGGTATATACATTTTTCATACAAATATGAAATTTATTTCACATTGATATGGTGGACCATAGATTTTTTCTTTACATTTTGACGTCCTTGTATTTTTGTATTTTTGTTGTATCAAAATTTCAAACAGTATAAAAATTCCTCGACTTTCCAGACCGTGAGAGCATTTTGAAAATTTGGACAGATGAAATCATAGAGAAGAAATTAACGGATATTATCTATGGAAAACTAATCAGCTCTAGGTCTATGCACTTTACACATATGATGTTAATATGAAGTCAATCGGACTTATAGTTTGGGCTGTAGAGAGGACACAAAAAGAATAATACATACAAACACATCACGATGAAACTCACAGTGTGCACTCTCTACATGATACCCGTTGAGAAATTGATGTAAAAAAATACGCTGAAAAATTGTGAAATCATGACTCTCCACTATTATAGTGGAGAGTCTATAGTCTATTCACTATAGTGTGGAGAGTAAAAAGTCGATTTGATAACCTCATTCGTTTTTGGAAGTCTGTAAAATGGAATTATTGTGGAATTATGTGATATCGTTTTTCCGCTTCATAAATGAGCTTAACCTTCATTTTAATGCTATATGGCTTTATCTTATGCTTGGAAGAAATAGTTTACAACACAATTGTGTCCATATTGTTAATATATACATTTAAAATGCATTAAATACCATAAAGTAAAGAAATAACTATCGACGGAGAGCAATTAAACAATTTGCGATTCGCCGATGATATTGTGTTAATCTCGGAGTATGTCGATGAAATGGTGGAAATGATCAGCCAACTAGAAGGTATATCTGCTTCAATTGGTTTAAAAATGAATGTCAAGAAAACGAAAATAATGACAAACTTAGACACAAGCAATTATTGCCTTCCAGTGGAAGAGGTTGTTCACTATATATACCTTGGACATAAGATGACCCTAGGCAGAGACAATCAAACCATAGAAATTGAGAGAAGAATAAGTCTCGCATGGGCCGCCTTTGGGAAACTCGATAAAACCTTTCGTAGCCCCATACCAAATTCTCTGAAGCAGTGCATTCTGCCAATATTCACTTATGGCATGGAAACAACCACTTTAACCAAATTGTCTGCCAACAAGCTGCGTATAGCACAAAGGAAGATGGAAAGAATAATGTTGGCAATAAAACTAGAAGACAGGAAGAGGAATGACTGGATACGCAGTCAGACCAAACTGTCCGATGTGGTTGAGAGAATAGACATGCAGAAGTGGAGATGGGCAGGACACCTATCAAGAATGACCGATAATAGATGGACTAAAAGACTGGTGGAGTGGAGACCGAGAGGCGACAAGAGACCACAAGGGCGACCACCTAACAGATGGATGGACGACATAAAAAGATTTGTTGGACCACAGTGGATGGGAGTCGCACAGGAACGGGAGGAGTGGAGAAGGAGAGGGGAGGCCTATGTCCTGCAGTGGGCAAACACAGGCTGACGATGATGATGAAATACCATAATATGTAATACTTATATCTCGGACCCATTGGACAAGTAGTGTGCAAATGATATTAACCATTGGTCACTATGAATGGAGATAATATTGTGATGTATAATCTAATTGATTGTATGGTGTGTAACTTAACCTAACCTAACCTTCAATATGCTGTAAGCCCTGACCTAAAGTGAGCATATTGCATACTATTTGCAATAACTAGTTTAGCCAATACCACCTTCCTACATAATATTGTATACACCTAGCGGACATTACGTCACAATTAATATGTACTTATCTCTGTACTTTCCGAAGTGGAATTTACCATTTTCTCATGTTTTCAATACGGCCTATGACACTTCCTCGTAATAGTAGCCAGGGCGGTGCGTGCAATGTAAATTATACTCTTAATTCATTGTATTTGATAATGTGTATCTTGGATTTAGTCAAGCCGAGTGGACATCATTTTGGAAAACTGATCTTACAGGGCTGTACGATGAACAAACATTTTAATTATATGCCACAAGTATAGATTTTTTATTATAATATTACACTAGATGTAGATGTAGTACCTACTCCGTGTAAAAAGTGAGTCATGGAATATCGCACGTTTGTCGTTTTGGTTGGCAACATATTTATTTATTTATTAAACTTCAAGTACCTACATACATTATAATGTGTACAATGGCGGGCTTATTGCCACAAGGCAATTTTTTTCGAACCAACCAAAGCAACGTGAGGTCATAAATAGTAAATTGGTATGTACATTAAATTTATAACAAACGAAAAGAATATTTAGAGTTAATTCACAGCAACAAAGGAAGGAAGGAAATAGAGGTAGAGGGAGGGGAGGTAGGATAGATATGGGGTGTCAGTTAAGAATTATTAGACAGGTAAAACAGCTTTAGTTTCTTTTTAAAAAGTTGTATCGATTGAGACGTCGTTATATCATTACTTAAAGTGTTCCATAGTCTTACTGATTGTACTTCAAAAGAGGAACTGAGAAATTCAGTAGAATGAATGGGAATAGGTAGTGTGGTACGTTCAGCAGTTTTCAGTTTTTTCAGTTTTCTTATTTCAGTTTTCCTTATATTTCAACACATCCTAGATAACTGTTCTCTAAATCTTAATAAACGAAGTGTTTTTTTTCGACAAATAAACCCGAAAACAAGTCACATTAGTCGTTATTCTCTATAGAAAAACGATGTGGTCTGCCAACCAAAACGTCAAAAATCCCCCGGAAAAATCCCTCACTACGATTCATACAAAATTTGCTAACTACGACATCTAGTGTATAATAATAAAAATCAATGGCCACATGTCTTACAGATCATGACTCCATAATACGTACCTACCTACCTACTACAGCAGTAGATACTGATTGGTTGATTCGGAGAGGGAAAGAGAGAAGAGAAAGAAGTGACGTTTGTTCTTAATATTTCTACTAAGAAAGTGATCTTTTCTTACGCCCTAATACATCCTTTATTACACATCCCCACGACTAGACCTTAGAATACACCACAATTAATGTATACCACCGTCGGATGAGCTGTCAAAGTTGACATTAAACGCGAAAATTTTCATTGAAGCGAAAGGGATGGAATGGTCGTAGGGTAAAATATGAGTGGACTGTATACAAAAAATAAATAGTTGCACTTGTCACGGCGCTTTATTCACATCGACGGGGTAAATAACAGGATAAAAGAAATGGATCGAGAAAGAAAATCACCTATCAGTACGGAAGAAGTCCTCGCCTCGATCGCTCACCCACTCCCAACGAAATATGCGTAGTCTATATGCCGGGGCACAGCACTATACAAAGAATGTTTCCTATAACTTGTATCAGCGACAACGGCAACGAAGTCCGAACTAACATCCGCTCAAGGCCGAGTGCGGACAAGTACTAGTTGGTGTGTATCAGGAACGGAACAGAGCAGTTACATGGAAGGGAGGGGGGAAGGAACAAGACGGGTGATTTGTATTCACGCCAAAAATTAAATACCGTACCGAACAGTACTGAAGTGACGGAGGGGACTGAAGGGATGGAGGAAACTGAGGGGACGGAAGGTACTGAAGAGACGGAATTATAATTAGAAGTTTTAGATTACATAAAGTTCAACCATATTCTATTATACACAGCCAATACGAAGATTGTCGGATTACGCTTGTAGGTATGTACCTATGTATATAATTATTATGATACATATATTAACGCGAATATTTTAGAGTTATAATTATTAAATTACTTATCTTCTTCTTCTTCTTTCTCAGCCATCTCTCCACTGCTGGATGTAGGCCTCTTCTAATAGCTTCCACTCGTCTTTTTTCAGGGCTTTTCGAACCCATCCGCTTCCAGCGACAGGGACAATATCATCGGCCCACCTTTTCTGGGGCCGGCCTATTCCCCTTTCATATCCCATGGTCTCCAATTTAGAATTCTGGGTGCCCATCTGTCCGTACCCTGTCTGGCAACATGACCTGCCCATTGCCATTTAAGTTTTGCAACTCGATCCATGACATCAACAACTTTTGTCTGGCGTCTGATTTCTTCATTTCTAATTTTGTCTCATGATTTTACTTAGACTTACGCCTATCATTTGCCTTTCCATGGATCTCTGAGTGCATTTTAGCTTATGTATGGTCCTCGCAGTTAGCGTGATAGTTTCCAGACCATACGTAAGCACCAGGCAGGATACATGTTTCAAAAACTTTTCTTTTCAGACATGTGGGAATATCTCTGTTTTTTAGGACATGTTTAAGTTTTCCAAAGGCTGCCCAACCTAGTCCGATCCTTCTGGGTATTTCTGCTGTCTGGTTATCCTTTCCTAATTTTATCTTGTGTCCAAGGTATATATATTCTTCAACAGCTTCAATTATTTTACTATCAATTGTGGTGCTGTTAGATGATGGACTCATGATTTTCGTTTTGTTAATATTTATTTCCAGGCCGACCATTAGGGAAGCATCGTGGAGTTCTTTTATCATAACATGAAGTTCTTCCAGATCATCACTTATAAGCACTATGTCATCTGCAAAACGGAAGTGGTTTAAGTTTATTCCATTTATTTTTATTCCCTTGTCTTCCCAGTTCAAAGTTTTAAATATACCCTCCAAAACCAATGTAAACAGTTTAGGTGATATGGTATCTCCTTGTCTGACACCTCTTATATTAGTAAATAATTGAATAATTATAACTCTAAAATTAATAAAATTAATACCTACTATTAACCGTTGAAACTATGGACGTTGACAAAAAAATACGGACAGTGATTTTGAATGCTATGGAGCAAGACAGATATTCTGCAATTTTCTACGTAGTAAACACGTTTTCCAATAATAATTATAATTTAGTACCTAACTAATAAAATTATTTATTCTATACATAATTTTCATAAGTTGACAAGTTACGGGAAAACAGATTAATCTTTGTACGCCGAAAAATTAAATAAAAAATATGAATTAAAATAATATTTGTTTTTAATTTTGTGAATATTGCACAGATTGCAACTACATGCCTAGTTAATTTTAATTGTAGTGTTTAGCGTTTAACCACATCGTTAATTTTAACTGCAAATGTTATGAAGATGATCTTAAGTGTCTGTTAGGCCCGCCCATATTATTAAAATATAATTCAGCATAAAAATTCCTATTGTCCGATTTTATGTGTTTCCAGTACATGGTGTGGTAGCTTGGACACTGTCTCATATGTGGACTCATACGACAAAAAGAAAAATAGAATAATTTTCTGGATATATTGAATAATTATTCTGAAAACACACTGGAGAGGCAGAGTTCGGAACAAGATTGTTTTATAACTAACGAAAAAATATATTGTGCCGCTTGGGGTTATAATGAGAGGAAAAAAGTACCAACTCCTGCAGCTTGTGATCCAGGGAAGTATTAAAGGGAGAAGAAGACCAGGACAACGGAGATTTTCATGGCTCGCTACTCCCACCATCACCCGTTCTGCACATGGGGACTGTAAACGGCCCCTTCACAGAACGCTAAATGAGCATACCACGAAAAGTAGCCTATGGATCCCTCTAGATTAGCAATATCGGTACCGTATTGCAAAAATAACAATCGACGAATGTGAATAGAAGATTCACCATCGTGGACTGTCGTCGACTTTATAGATGTAAAGCATTAAAGGTGTGACTAAGATCTCTCTAAAAAATAAACTTAATGGGAATCTTACAATAGTAAGGAACCATAACTATGGCATGATGATATTCTTGAAGACTTTAAAATTATAACAACAAAATAACTTTGTATAACACCACATATTTCAAGAACGATGTTCTCTTCCTCAGGACATTTTGTATATAGGTATACTCATGGAACATCGTTCTTGAAACATGTTGACTGTTGTCAAATAAAGTAGTGTTGTACAAAGTTATTTTGTTGTTATATTACGGTATTAAAAATTGTTTCCCTACTCCCATTACCACCCGCTGCACTGCATATGGGGACTGTAATCGGCCCCTTCACAGAACGCCAAGTGAACGACAAGAAAAAAATGCATTGCACGAAAAATAACTCATGGAACCCTCTAGATCAGCGATCTCGGCACCGTAGTGCAAAAGAACAATCGACGAATGTGAATGGAAGATTCACACTCGTGGACTTTAGATCTTTTTAGATAAGAAACATCAGGGGTATGACCAAGATCTCTGTAAAATATTAACCTACTGGGAATCTAACAATAGTAAGGTAAGTAATAACTATGACGATATGCTTTAAAATTGTTCTTCGAGATCACAAAATCCGCGTGACCAATGGGACCTTGAAGAGGCACACGGACAGCAACGAGGAGCTCCGATCTAAAAGAGGACACCATTGGGTGGCAACAGTCCCACAGAATATGTTCCGAGAATTGTTAATGTTTCATTGCTCCGTAACTTGAGACAATGGTTCAGAAAGAGCACTGCGTTGTTGTACAGGGCAATAGTGAATATAGTGGAGATAGATCTGGGGGGCAAGTCTGGTCCGACCGGCGAAATCAAAACCCTAGTCATTACCCATATCATGAATATAATTATTATATGGAGTTCTATAATATCTTTATAAGTCATAGAACTCCATATGATAATTATATCCATAATATGGGTAATCACAAGGGTTTTGATTCCGAAGGTCGGACCAGACTTGCCACCCTGATGGCCGCTAACCTTCGTAGAGTAGAGGATAGAGTACGTTAAAAATAAAAAGAAGAATATTTAAGAAAATATAGACTCCGGACATGGCTCAAAGTCCTTTTAATATATATTTCATCGGTTCAAAGACCACTCGTGTGTCATTTCAAAACAAGTTTAAATACATTTTAGAGTGTATTTATTTTTTTATGTGTTGTTTTTTTCACGAATAGATTATCATTAATAACGCTGTCATCAGGTATAACGTGCAAGCTTATTATTTGCTTCAAATGACATGGACCCCGAATAAAGATTACGTCAAAGTTGTTAAGGACAAAGTTGTTAAGGACACACCTTTCAAAGTGTTCTTAGCGTTAATATTAAGAATAAAAAAAATTCGCTTCAGTCTGTAGATTATTTATATTCCACCTTCCAATTCATCGCACCAATTATGCACAAAACATGACAATTCATAGAATATGCGATACATACAATAACAGATTTCAAGAGTTTGACATCTTCCACCTCAGCTCCACAACATTCAAATACTCTATACAAAAGAAGATCAATAACCGCTTATTATAGGAAACCTTGACGGTATTAAATTTTCTTTTTTCTTTTTTTTTCCTTTTAGTTGAATATTATGTTTTGAATCATTGTAAAATTGAAATGTTGCTCTTACCTACATACCAACCAACCTATGATCATATTTTATGATTTTTCGCAAACTTAACTTGATATTGTGAGGCAGCTGTGAGGCACCGGCTTAGAATAGTGCTTCCACTCTTTTCTATTATTGTTTTCGAGTGTCCCGTAAGAGCCGGGTAATCGAAAATACAACAGGCAACAATTACATCTCACATAGTTCAGCAATGAGGCTCACCACCCATTCTGAATATAGTGCCTTTTTAGGTGAGACAAGACTGATGTGTGGGTATACACAGATATGTTGTGCTCCCTTTTGTAAGGCAATGCACACCCACACACCTTTCGCTGGTTACACCACATTGTGGGATACGCCGTGATGGTATGAATGAACTTGATGTTACTATTGTATTGTACTATGTCTTAACGCTGGTTTTTGGTCTAAATTTAACCTAAATAAATAAATAAATAAATAAATTTTCATACTGCCAGTGTCAAATGCCGTTGTTTTATAGGTATATAAAATATATTCAAATACAGATCACACATAATCTATTTCTGAAATGATATAAATAGGATTTAAGCTATAACATTGTTTGAATGTTAATGAAATACAAAATTGTTCATTTTTATGATAATATCAAATGAATCAAGTTGGAAGCCATCGGGAATACACAAACTCCTACGGTTAAACCTCAATTTGATAACTTTTGTTATTTATAAACATGCATCAAATCGACATATCAAATTTTTGAATCAGTTTAGATACGTTTTATTAATATAGAATGATTTTTACTCTCCACACTATGGAATAGTTGAGAGTCATGATTTCGCAATTTTAAGCGTATTTTTTTACATCAATTTCTCAACGGGTATCATGTAGAGAGTGCACACTGTGAGTTTCGTCGTGATGTGTTAGTATGTATGGCGTACGGCGTTCGGTGTACAGAATTATCCTTTTTGTGTCCTCTCTACAGTCCAAACTATAAGTTCGATCGACTTTATATTATTTACATCATAGTGCATAGACCTAGAGCTGATTAGTTTCCCATGGATATCCGTTAATTTCTTCTCTATGATTTCGTCTCTCCAAATTTTCAAAATGCTCTCACGTTCTGGAAAATCAAATTTTTTGTATAGTGTTTGAAATTTCGATACAACAAAAACACACTCATCAAAAATGCATTCAAGGATTGTCAAAATTTAAAGAAAAAATCTAAGGTTTGCCATATCAATGTGAAACTAATTTCATATTTGTATGAAAAAATGTATATAACATAAGTAAAATAGCTTCTGTATGGGAAAATTGAGTGATCAACTTCATATTGATATTGTATGTGTCTCTATAGACAAGTATATTTTTTACTCTCCACTTCTATCTTCCTCAAGGGGTAGGCAGTGAGAACCGAACACCGCATTCTTCTATCTTGACACATACATCGCCTCATCAACATTGATACACTGTCTCATACATGCTCATCTTGCTAGTAATGCAATTTTACTTAAAATTTCTCATCAGGTATCATGTAGAAAATACAAACCTACTATGAGTTTCGTGACAATGTTTTTGTGTGCATGGTGTATTGGGAAAACTTTTGTTCTCTGGGAATCTTATGTTTGTTTAAGAATCTAATAGAAATGTACTTCATAAAAATGCATTTAGAGATTGTTAACATTTCAAGAAGAATAAATGGACACTTACCTACTATAGTGTGGAGAGTTTAGTGTTGGCCACAACCCACTCGTTTTAACATAAGATATGAGAAAAACATATAAAATGTGATTCTAGGGACTCACTGAGGGAGCTCTTTAAGGAGATAAGATTCTTACTGTCACTAATACTCAATAGGTATATTTATGAAAATATAATTTATGTATGTAAGAAAAAAAATATAATTTGTTTACCGGAGTTGAATAACACCAAAATGAAAAAAGATATATATACCTAAATATAGATTGTCTAAGATATATATACCTAAATATAGATTGTCTAAGATATATATACCTAAATATAGATTGTCTAAGATATATATACCTAAATATAGATTGTCTAAGATATATATACCTAAATATAGATTGTCTAAGATATATATACCTAAATAAAGATTGTCTAATATATATATACCTAAATATAGATTGTCTAAGATATATATACCTAAATATAGATTGTCTAAGATATATATACCTAAATATAGATTGTCTAAGATATATATACCTAAATATAGATTGTCTAAGATATATATACCTAAATATAGATTGTCTAAGATATATATACCTAAATATAGATTGTCTAAGATATATATACCTAAATATAGATTGTCTAAGATATATATACCTAAATATAGATTGTCTAAGATATATATACCTAAATATAGATTGTCTAAGATATATATACCTAAATATAGATTGTCTAAGATATATATACCTAAATATAGATTGTCTAAGATATATATACCTAAATATAGATTGTCTAAGATATATATACCTAAATATAGATTGTCTAAGATATATATACCTAAATATAGATTGTCTAAGATATATATACCTAAATATAGATTGTCTAAGATATATATACCTAAATATAGATTGTCTAAGATATATATACCTAAATATAGATTGTCTAAGATATATATACCTAAATATAGATTGTCTAAGATATATATACCTAAATATAGATTGTCTAAGATATATATACCTAAATATAGATTGTCTAAGATATATATACCTAAATATAGATTGTCTAAGATATATATACCTAAATATAGATTGTCTAAGATATATATACCTAAATATAGATTGTCTAAGATATATATACCTAAATATAGATTGTCTAAGATATATATACCTAAATATAGATTGTCTAAGATATATATACCTAAATATAGATTGTCTAAGATATATATACCTAAATATAGATTGTCTAAGATATATATACCTAAATATAGATTGTCTAAGATACATATACCTAAATATAGATTGTCTAAGATATATATACCTAAATATAGATTGTCTAAGATATATATACCTAAATATAGATTGTCTAAGATATATATACCTAAATATAGATTGTCTAAGATACATATACCTAAATATAGATTGTCTAAGATATATATACCTAAATATAGATTGTCTAAGATATATATACCTAAATATAGATTGTCTAAGATATATATACCTAAATATAGATTGTCTAAGATATATATACCTAAATATAGATTGTCTAAGATATATATACCTAAATATAGATTGTCTAAGATATATATACCTAAATATAGATTGTCTAAGATATATATACCTAAATATAGATTGTCTAAGGTAAACAATTATTTTTTGGGGCAATGTATTATAATTAACAATACGATTCCGCAGAATGTAATAAATTTAACTGTCAAAAATTCATATTTTACATTAAGGGGCCATATAAACCTAAACACATCAATTTCAATATTTCAAATCAAATTCCTCAAATATGTTAAACAGTGTGTTTCTAGAAAAAATAGTATAAGTCTTTTCAACTTTTCTCTAGTGAATGTTCGTCACAAAATATTAAAATTCAGCTGAAATTACCATAAAAATTACTAAATATATTCTTTTTTACAGCATTTTTTTTAATTACGTAGAGGAATAAATCTTTTATATGCTTAAAGAGTGCATAAAATCAAAGTGAATTACCTATAATCTTTTTTACCTATAATCACATGGTTCCCAAATCAAATACTTAAATTTTTTTTTATGCGTTACTCAAAAACCGTCGCAAACACAATACGGCATACAAATGTTGTTAATAATTTTAATTTTGAATAATTTAAGTAGTTATTGTTGAATACTACATAAGTATTTGTGTTTTGAATTGTGGCATTCCAATTCTTCTCCGTCCCCCAGTTGCATCATTCATAATTCGTCTTGGCACGTGCCCTTCGCTCATTCTCTGGATGTGTCCGGCCCATCTGAGTCTTCCGATTTTTATTTTATTCAAGGTGGCAGGATCCTTGTACAGATCATACAGTTCCTGGTTGTATCTAATTCGCCACTATCCGTTATCACAAATCGGGCCGTAGATCTTTTTCAGTACTTTCCTTTCGAAAGTATCCAATATGTTATCGTTTAATTGTAAGTTTTTGTTGTAAGATGGAGAAATACTTTCAATTTTTACTTCACCATTTTATTTAAATTCCGTACTGAAAAATCGAAATCTAAATATATTATAGAACTCCATATAATAATTATATCTATGATATGGGTAATCGTGAGGGTTTTGATTTCGCCGGTTGAACCAGACTTGCCCCCCAGGCTGACGAGCCGAGTAATCGAAAATTCAACGGGCAGAATTGTTATTTTGCCCGTTGTATATTCGATTATATTATAATATCACCTAAATTGTTTACATTGGTTTTGGAGGGCATATTTAAAACTTTGAACTGGGAAGACAAGGGAATAAAAATAAATGGAATAAACTTAAACCACTTCCGTTTTGCAGATGACATAGTGCTTATAAGTGATGATCTGGAACAACTTCATATTATGATAAAAGAACTCCACGATGCTTCCCTAATGGTCGGCTTGGAAATTAATATTAACAAAACGAAAATCATGAGTCCATCTAACAGCACTATCACAATTTATAATAAAATAATTGAAGCTGTTGAAGAATACGATAAAATTAGGAAAGGATATAATATTAACTAGTTGCATGTAACACATGAGATCCAACTGTCGATAGCGATAGTATGTATAGTTGAAGAATATGTACCAAACTATAAACCCATAGATACAAATTATTGAATATTTTCAGATATTTTGTTTTCTATACAACATATGTAGGTATGTATGTCAAGATAGGATAGTATGGAGGAAGATCCTTTTTCCTACCCAGAATATGCAAATAGCATGATGGTATGTATGTATGTTTGGAGATGAAGTATCAAACTATTAAGTCTTCTTACATATTGTGTATAGGCGACTGCCATACAAAATGTATGAAGCGATGTCGTCACTAAATTAAATTTTTAAAAAAATTGTTAAAAAAAATTGAGATCTTCTACTACAATGTTAATATTTTTTATAGAAAATTAAATTATCTAGTTGGGGTGTTTCGGCTTTTTTCGATATTTAAAAAAAAAATGGAAATATAGGCAGTTAAACTCATAAATTTATCATAAAAAAATACTATTCTTAATAAAAAATGTTTGAGAAACCTTGGAATTTTTTTGAAAAAAATAATTTGAGATTTTGTATTTGTCTATGTTTATACCAATTTTCAGCGTTCTAGCTTTTATGGTTTCTGAGATATAGGGAAAAATAAAATAAAAATTCAAAAGTTGATAACCCCTGACTGAAACAAAAATTCAAAATTCCGAGTATAAAAGTTTTGTAGGCCTATAACTATTTATATATTCTGAAATTTTAGGCTCTGTAAATTGAGCGGATCAAAAGTTATAAGGGGGGGACGGACACACACACACACAGAGACACACAGACACACACACAGACACACAGACACACACACACAGACACACACACACACACACACACACACACACAGACACACGAAATGTTCTACTCCGAATTCTGAGTAAATCCGTGTATGGAACATATATGCTGCGAAGCCTCTAAGTTGGTGTTTTTTGACTTCAAAGTTGGAAAAGCCGTGAAAAAAGTAGACCTCTCCATACAATTCTCGCGTATTCTGGCTTGATACATTGTCGATATGTTAAGAGAACAAAGTTCTCCTGAACAAATCGACAGTTGGATAATAAAAGTTCAGCAATGAGGTTCAACACATGCTAAATGTAGTGACTTTTTAGGGGTGAAATTAACATGTTCTGCAAGCATGTAATGTGATAAAATAAACAAACCAATCAATAAACAAAATGTAAAGATTTATATAAACATATTTGGAGTTCAATATTGTTGTTTAATAACATCAACAAACAGAAATATGTAGGTACCTATATGAAATTATTGATTTTAATACAATTTGTATTTTTAGTTCCCACGATGTTATTATTAATTCAACTTACATACATAGCTATCTAATTATTTATAATTGAATTTGTTTTGTATTTTATCTAGATCGGTGTCTCCCAAACTGTGTTTCGCACACAATCAAAGTTTTTAAATACTGCGTGCTCAAAACAACAGCGAAATAATGTCAATTTTTGATAAATTATGAGCAGAGTTTCGTAACTGATACAATCGAGGTATTTTTTATACTGTTTGAAATATTAATAAAATAAAAATGCACTCATCAAAAATGCATTCAAGAATTGTCAAAATTTAAAAAAAAAATTATGGTCTGCCATATCAATGTGAAATAAATTTCATATTTGTATGAAAAATGTATATAACAGAAATAAAATAGCTTCTGTAGGGGAAAATTGAGTGATCAACTTCATATTGATATTGTGTGTGTCTCTATAGAAAAGTGTATTTTTTACTCTCCACTTATATCTTCCTCAAGGGGTAGGTAGTGAGAACTGAACACCGCACTCTTCTATCTTGACACATACATCGCCTCATCAAAATTGATTACTGTCTCATACATGCTCATCTTGCTAGTAATAATAATAATAATAATAAAAGACTTTTATTGGTTTATACAACGTGGCAGACTTATTGCCCGCAGGCAATCTCTACCAGTCAATTTTTACTTAAAATGCAATTTTTACTTAAAATTTCTCAACAGGCATCATGTAGAAAGTGCATACTATGAGTTTCGTGACAATGTTTTTGTGTGTTTGGTGTATTGTGAAAACTTTTGTCCTCTGGGAATCTTATATTTATTTACGATTCTAATATAAATGTACCTACTTATCAAATGAAATGTTATTCGCACGCAGTATTAGCATTTTTAATAGTATTATAATACAGTATATGATGCAACTCGCTCACGCGAGTCGCAATAATGACTACATACTAACCTAAACAACCTATTCAAACCAAACTTTTGGTGAGAATAGATTGGTTAGGTTTGTATGTAGTTATCATGCGACTCATGTGAGCGAGTTGCATTATTTATCAAAATGGCGTCATCAATTTAAATGAAAATGTGAGTACCTATTATTTAAATATTATGTTGAAATATTATTGTTTTTTTTTTAATTATTGCTAGTGTTCAAGTCTGGTGGTGAATATCGGAAACTTGAGTAGAGTCAGGAAACCAACCATTTTTATTGTGGATTCCTTCATACATTTTTTACAATTTTATTTAATTTTTTATATTTTTTTAAAGCTTTTCCGCTAAAAGTTTTTAACTCTCCCGTACGTAATGTAAACTCGTTTATCTGTGTATTGACAAAAAAAATATTGCGATCGGTGAGAGACAGGACTTACCATATTTTGGAACCACTTATACTATATTTTGGAACCACTTATCTCTGAACTATAATTATTATCAAACAGAAGGAAAATTTCCACACACCCTTTAAAATGATATCTGACACGAAATAGAAAGAAATGGAAACGAAATCTGACACACAGTTGGTAAGTCGTTTGGTTACTGTCCGGGCGTCCTGGGTTCAATACATTTTTAATTTCTCACGCAATTCTTGCTTTTCTGGGCCGGAAAAACTGATTACTTGAAATAATTAGTCGGCCTTGGTGGCTCAGTTGGTTAGGTATCTGACTGCTGATCCAAGGGTCCCGGGTTCGATTCCCGGTGGAGACACAGTTTTTAATTCTGAGTTCAGTCTGGATCTGTGAGACGATTGATATCGTAAATCTCCAGAATGTGGCAACTTGTTAAATGGGTGCGTGTTAAATTAATATTTGACATAGTACCTACCTGTTAGTTGCCCGAGATGTAAAAAAAAAGAAAAATTGTCATGTGGCAATAAACTCGCCACTTGCGCGGAGTGCAAGGAAGTGTTCGTTATTATTTATATATTTGGTAATTATTTACAAGTGGTATAAGTCTTCAATTTTGCTGAATTTTTTTCTATAGATAGATAAAAATATACAGATTACGGGAAAAATAGTAATTTTCCCGGGAAACGTCTAGAAAAATTAAAAAAAATAAAATTGCAATGTATGAAACCTTGTACGATTTAACGACACCTATCGCCGAGATTGCACGTGACTATTTTCTCATTTGAAGTCAAATAACCAACAATACTTTTATTAAATCACAATGTACACATTATTAACACGCAAATTATCTATAAACATTCGATTTTCACGATAAAAAACCAGAAAAATCATTACTAATTTCTTATTTTTAACGTTTATTAAATACGATTAAATACGCGAGCTAATACGACAACTGCGACATAAAACTGAAAACTAAACCACAAATAAATGCATACTACAAAATATATGACAGACAATATTTGCGAAAAAATATCACATAAAAAATATTAAAACTGGTAGGTACCATACAACTACCTAAATTTGTTATTAAATATAATTTATTTGTAAATTATAAACAAATGCGAATACATCATCAAAATTATAATAATAGGTTGGTTAATACAAACCTAACCAACCTATTTTAAGCAAACTTTTGGTAAAAATTGGTTAGGTTAGGTTTGTATGTATTTATTATTGCGACTCGCGTGAGCGAGTTGCATTACATACTTTCACTCAATGTATAATGCAACTCGCTCACGCGAGTCGCAATAAAAACTAAATACAAACCTAACCAACCTATTCTAAGCAAACTTTTGGTAAAAATTGGTTAGGTTAGGTTCAGTGTTAAAAAAATTCAAGACCTGAAATGTAAGTAGTATTTATATATTTTATAACCTTGTTTTTTTGTAAACTTTATTAATTTTCGATATTTCATAGAATTTTCATTTAGTTCAGATTTTCGCGGCGTGTTTCTATACTAACAATTAGTTTGAATATTCGCCCATAGATGTCAGAAAAGCAACTATTTGCTTGGGAAACTCCATATATTTTTCGTAATGTAATTTTATTTTTTTTTAATTTTTCTAGGCGTTTCCCGGGAAAATTACTATTTTTCCCGTAATCTGTATATTTTTATCTATCTATAGAAAAAAATTCAGCAAAATTGAAGACTTATACCACTTGTAAATAATTACCTAATTTGTTCATTCCATCACGGCATATCCCACAATTTGAGGTAACCAGCGACAGGTGTGCGGATGTACATTAGATAACTTATAAAAGGAAGCACGACACATGTGTGTCACACACACACCCACACTCACCATCATACTCAGAATGGATGGTGAAATTTGATTGCTGAACTACATAATATTATTTGAGATATTATTTTGTGTATTGTATTTTTGATAAGTACTAGAAAAGAGTGGAAGCACTATTCTAAGCCGGTTTCTCACAGCATATGAATACATATAGGTATCTAACTATTATTAACTGGATGTAGTACCTACCTACTAATAATTATAACCTTCCACTGTCAATTCATGATCTATTGTACTCACCGCCTTACTTATAGACATAAACTATCTATAGTAAGTACCTGGTAATAGAGCGTGATTATCGAAAATGTTTGCTTATAAACCATGACTATCTTTATTACACCTTTATTTCATAGACGTCAGTTTAGGACGGGTCGAGAGGTTGTTTAGCCCTTGACTAACGCGTCATACCAAATATTTCAAAATGGCGGATCTTTCACATATGATCCGACGCATATTTGAGATTGACAGAAAAATTAAATACCCATAACGTTTTTCCTCATTATTCTTCATCACAATCGTGTTTTATTTGACTCAACACGGCACAACGCGGTGTTTGTTTTCATTTTTCGATTCAGTTATCCAAAGATTACATATATCCGTAAGGTATTATATACTCTTTGATTACATACATTTATCTATTTTTTGACATCTGTGAAGCCAATGTGGCCATATGAAAAAAATAAATGAAGGAGTTCTTAAACAATTTAGTTAACTATACTACGGCCATTGTAAGATGGCGTTTGACGTTTGTATTTGACGTTTGGTCTCACATGAAGTTTCGTAATTAATGACAGCTAGACATTGGAGGACAAATGCTATACTTTATTGTGCGAGCGCCAGAGTAGTGATGTCCCGCAACATTGAAATATTACTAACGTAACGTTAAATCGTAAAAACAATTCAAGTTTTTAAAATAATATATAATCAATTAAATTAATTTTCTTTATATTTTTAAGTACATATTTCGAAATTTACTAATAGTTAATATATAATGCTTATTTATTATATTTGAAAATAAAACGATTGTTGCTCAGAATGTCGAGAAACGACATTTAATGTTTCTTTTTCCACAAGTCTTTTTTCTCTCTTTACAACAGTATTCAATGTCAAAACATAAAAAATACCAAAACAAAAAATATTTAAATATGGAATGAATGAAACGATTTAAAATATGTAGGTAAGTACTAGATGACAATTATTATTTACGCTTCGTAACCTACGCGGTTGGTAACGTAGGACACTTCCATAGTTGTTACCGACTGTTTGTTATTTTCGCGCCGCGCCGCTTCGTAGGACGTCGCGAAAGTAGTTTTGACAGTTTTGTTTTAACGTTGTTACGGAAAGAACGAATTTGTGCACGCTACGAATATACAAACATAATATTACTATAGCGTTTTTTTATTTTATTGTCATAATAATACAATTACAAGGTTTCATATTATGGTGGAAATGTTAATATTTTTTTTACGTTAATAATTTAAACAACTGTATTTTTTCGTTAATGATTTTAAGTGTGTCACAACACTATTACAATCTGTCAGAAACACCATCTTACGATGGCCGTAGTATAGTTAGTCACATCTTAGTACACGTTTATAAGTAAGATTTTTAATACCGATATTAACTATTTTAATGCTTATCTAGTTGCGCGTTAAGTAAGCTATTAACGAAATCTAATACCTAAACAAGACCGTAGAAATATAAAAGGTAATTATAATAATATTAAGCGTTTTTTTATTAAAAGATTTATTATAATATTTGTACATAAACTGAACTTTCCCGCCAATGTTTTGCTCGTTCTCAATTCAAATTATTTTTCTATGAAATGGCATACTGACCTTCCGTCACAAACTTTTGCCAATATCAAGCGGGCGTATCAAATAATCAATAAGAATATTGCCAAATTATAATAAGAGTGGTGATGTGTCAATATAACTGTCACTAGGGTTGCCACCTCTTCCGGATTTCCGGGATCCTCCCTGAATCGGCCCGTGAAAAAAATAATAAATAAATCTCTAAAGTATTAAGTAATAGTCTAAATTGTCGGTTTTGAAAGTGTTAAAAGGTTTCAGAATGCTGGGAACAAAGTGGCTGCTAGATGTAGACAGACTTTAAATAAAATTAATTAGTCAATGTCTTTATGTCTCTCAACTGCATATTTTTAACTGTTTTATTTTTCACTATGTGATTTTTTTCTATAAGTATTTGATATTATTATTTTGAGGAGCCTTCTTCGTTGACATATTTCTTCGTAGTTGATCTTTATAATATGTTTTATTTGTGTATTTTTAAATAGTAAATGTAGTGACTATTCAAACTGTACAGTTAATTGCTTTAGAACAGACTCTGTCTAGTGAAGCAGTTAATTTTTTTATAATGTTATGCTTTGTGATATCATGGACTAAATAAAAATACATAATAATAATCGTTTACTATACAAAAACTATTTTTTATATACAAGTGGCGGACTTATTGCCCGCAAGCAATTTCTACCAGTCAAGAACACTAGTGAGTACACTTGTAGCAAGTATTTGAAAAAAAAAATACGAAAAATATTATTTCAAACATTTCTTTACGTAATGAGCGTTACACAATTTTAAAATTTAGCAAAGTTCCCCCCTAAAAATAATTAAAAATACCATCTGAACAGCATTTTTTTTAAATTCCATAGTTATACTTTGTACAGTAAAAATCTTTTTTGTTCTTAAAGAGTTCATAAAATTAAACTAAACAAATTTTATATTTCCAATCATTTGAATCAGATATAAGCTCTTCGTGAGCACGCGACAGTTATACTTATTAACGCGGAACTTCATAGTTCAGCGGTTTTAGTATATTATTTTTCAGTCATTTTGTAGAGTAAGATTTAGCGTAATAGTCCTCTTGATTAACAAATAATATTATTATCTCCCGGAATCAAAATAGCAGGTTTTGGCAACCCTAACTTCCATGTGTTGTAATTAGGTATGTATGTATTGAGTCGAGTATTGAATCTAATATTTGCAATAACACCTATTTCATAATATTGTATAATGATAATACCTATAGTAGTGAGCCTCATTGAGAGACAAGCCTTGCTCTGGGATTAATTAAGGTTGAAACTATCTACATATCTTTATATAATAGGTAAGTACTAGCAGACCCGCATGGCGTTGCCCGTGCACTCTATTTTGAATGCCTCTGTGCTATATTTATACATACATACATACATACCATCACGCCATATACCTTACGGGGTAAGCAGAGAGAACCGAGCGCCATACTCCTCTATTTTTGCATACATTCCTAGCTTCCTTTACATCCATGCATCGTCTCATACATGTTCTTCGATTATTTAAGCTTCTTATATTTCCTTCTTTCAAAATATCATTCACATGGTCATGCCATCACTTTCTGGGGCGGCCCCTACTACTCACCCTTACGTGTATATTTTATTGGTCAGTCGTTCATCATTCATTCTTTCAATAAGTCCAAACCATCTCAAGGAATTCACTTTCATTTTATTTATAATATTCTTCTTCATCTTGCATTCCCTCCTTATGTCCTCATTTTTTATTCTATCATATATCGTTCTATTACATTTTTTTTTTTTTTTAACATGTCTACGTAGGGGACGCCAGCTATTAGGATTTGGGTCCATTTTACTCTTCCGAAGAAGCGCACTACGTAGCGTTGGGAGGGGTTTGCAATCTAGAAAAGAGTTTATTAATTCGGATTTTAAAAAGACCCGGGTTGTACGAAGGTGGAAACACAGAATTCGGAAGATCGTTCCACAGTCGGGCTGCTGAGTTAATAAAGGAGTTCGAGAAGCGACTTGTTCGTATATGTTGAAGGTCCACTGTGAATGGATGTTGCGATTGAGTGAAGCGAGTGACTCTGTTGCGAGTGGGTGGAGGAGGGACCAAAGATGCAAGTTCTTCTGAGCAATTCCCGTGGTAGTATCTATAGAATAAACTTAAAATACCGACTCTGCGTCTGTGTTCTAGTGATTGCAATCCATCAGTCAGTGATGGATCATCAATCAGACGTATAGCACGCCTTTGGACAGCGTCGAGGGTATTCAGTAGGTATTGGGGGGCGCCACTCCAGAGGTGACTGCCATATTCAATAATTCCATACTCTTCTTAGTGATCTCATTTCCACAGCATTTATTCTACTTTCATGCGTCTTTTGCCACGTCCATGTTTCACTGGCATACATCAAAGTGGGCACTACGATTGCATTATGTACGACAATTTTGGCTTCCTTTGAGATGCTTGGATCGGACATTACTGGTCTGAGAGCTCCGTTTATTCTGTTACCTGCCATAACTCTTCTTTCAATGTCTTTTTTATACTAAAAATATTATATTAAAAATATATTAATACATACATACTATCACGCCATATCCCTTACGAGGTAAGCAGAGAGAACCTAGCGCCATACTCCTTTATTTTTGCATACATTCCTAGCTTCTTTTACATCCATGCATCGTCTCATACATGCTCGTCGATTATTTAAGCTTTTTATATTTCCTTCTTTCAAAATATCTTTCACATGGTCATGCCATCCCTTTATATATTAATCATTATGTTGATATTTGGTATTATGCTACAATCTGTTGGGTTTACTTACACAACACAAAATATCTTTCACATGGTCATGCCATCCCTTTATATATTAATCATTATGTTGATATTTGGTATTATGCTACAATCTGTTGGGTTTTCTTACACAACACAAAATATCTTTCACATGGTCATGCCATCCCTTTATATATTAATCATTATGTTGATATTTGGTATTATGCTACAATCTGTTGGGTTTTCTTACACAACACAAAATATCTTTCACATGGTCATGCCATCCCTTTATATATTAATCATTATGTTGATATTTGGTATTATGCTACAATCTGTTGGGTTTTCTTACACAACACAAAATATCTTTCACATGGTCATGCCATCCCTTTATATATTAATCATTATGTTGATATTTGGTATTATGCTACAATCTGTTGGGTTTTCTTACACAACACAAAATATCTTTCACATGGTCATGCCATCCCTTTATATATTAATCATTATGTTGATATTTGGTATTATGCTACAATCTGTTGGGTTTTCTTACACAACACAAAATATCTTTCACATGGTCATGCCATCCCTTTATATATTAATCATTATGTTGATATTTGGTATTATGCTACAATCTGTTGGGTTTTCTTACACAACACAAAATATCTTTCACATGGTCATGCCATCCCTTTATATATTAATCATTATGTTGATATTTGGTATTATGCTACAATCTGTTGGGTTTTCTTACACAACACAAAATATCTTTCACATGGTCATGCCATCCCTTTATATATTAATCATTATGTTGATATTTGGTATTATGCTACAATCTGTTGGGTTTTCTTACACAACACAAAATATCTTTCACATGGTCATGCCATCCCTTTATATATTAATCATTATGTTGATATTTGGTATTATGCTACAATCTGTTGGGTTTTCTTACACAACACAAAATATCTTTCACATGGTCATGCCATCCCTTTATATATTAATCATTATGTTGATATTTGGTATTATGCTACAATCTGTTGGGTTTTCTTACACAACACAAAATATCTTTCACATGGTCATGCCATCCCTTTATATATTAATCATTATGTTGATATTTGGTATTATGCTACAATCTGTTGGGTTTTCTTACACAACACAAAATATCTTTCACATGGTCATGCCATCCCTTTATATATTAATCATTATGTTGATATTTGGTATTATGCTACAATCTGTTGGGTTTTCTTACACAACACAAAATATCTTTCACATGGTCATGCCATCCCTTTATATATTAATCATTATGTTGATATTTGGTATTATGCTACAATCTGTTGGGTTTTCTTACACAACACAAAATATCTTTCACATGGTCATGCCATCCCTTTATATATTAATCATTATGTTGATATTTGGTATTATGCTACAATCTGTTGGGTTTTCTTACACAACACAAAATATCTTTCACATGGTCATGCCATCCCTTTATATATTAATCATTATGTTGATATTTGGTATTATGCTACAATCTGTTGGGTTTTCTTACACAACACAAAATATCTTTCACATGGTCATGCCATCCCTTTATATATTAATCATTATGTTGATATTTGGTATTATGCTACAATCTGTTGGGTTTTCTTACACAACACAAAATATCTTTCACATGGTCATGCCATCCCTTTATATATTAATCATTATGTTGATATTTGGTATTATGCTACAATCTGTTGGGTTTTCTTACACAACACAAAATATCTTTCACATGGTCATGCCATCCCTTTATATATTAATCATTATGTTGATATTTGGTATTATGCTACAATCTGTTGGGTTTTCTTACACAACACAAAATATCTTTCACATGGTCATGCCATCCCTTTATATATTAATCATTATGTTGATATTTGGTATTATGCTACAATCTCTTGGGTTTTCTTACACAACACAAAATATCTTTCACATGGTCATGCCATCCCTTTATATATTAATCATTATGTTGATATTTGGTATTATGCTACAATCTGTTGGGTTTTCTTACACAACACAAAACTTATTAAGAAAATAGAAACTTATGATGTTTATTTGATTTTTTTTGTTCATGTATGATTTGATTTAATTACTTTTACTTTTATGTTGACTTTGCTTTGTATTGATATTTTTATTTTGTTATAAGTGCTTCCCTCATCAAGCACAAGATTGTAATCTTTTTGATGAGGTACTGCAAGGAAAAATATGTAATAATATTATTAAGTACTAGTGAATTTATATATTGATTTGTATTATAAAATATATTAAAAATAAAATAAATAAAATAAAAATAAAATTATTTAGGATCATAAATCAACTTTAAAAAAGTAAAAAAAATCACGAGGATACAAATTGAAGTTTTTTTTTTCATTTGTGGTGGATAGTTTCGTACGTTCATAATATATATTATAAAACGAGTGGGTTGTAACCAACGCTATACTCCTCACTACCAAGTCACCCCACAAAGTGTTTAAATATTGTATGGAAAGTTTTTGGCAATTTTAATAATGATTTTGTTAAATTATCTTTTATTTCAATATTTTATCTCGAATCTTGATAATTCTTCAGTGCCATTTTAAGAAAATAATGTGCCAATGTAGTAGTTTGAAAATAACAATGTCAAATTTTAAGTCTCCTGAGTTTGTGGTCACTTTGAAATATTTGACAGTTAAAAAAATGAGAAGCACTATTCAGATATCCTTAGAGCGAGTATTAGATATACATATTTGCAAAATTTGAAATGAATCGAATGATTACATTAGTCTATAATCGATAAAGTAGAATGAACACGTCGCACATAGCTCATTTTACACAGCACACACACAGATACATTGTGATGAAACTTTCAAAATACAATTTCAGCATGATACTAGTTGATAATCTGCAATAAAAAAATAACCTTTAAAATTGCGACTTCTTAGCTCCCCACTCCACTATTATGTCAATATCAAATTAACATGGTCTGAAAAAAAGGGAAATTTGGCATTAGTCACAATGTATGAGTAATTTCATAAAAAAATTTCCTCTACAATTAAAATTATACGTACACAAAAACCAGTGTTTTTTCATATTAAATGCACCATGTGACTAATTCTTTAAATATAACATTTTCCTCTTACTTTTATAGACTAAATTGAAATTGAACATATATGTAGATTATTTTTTGTTTAACAATGGATGTTGACAAAAATAGTGAAATTAAATGATTAATTTTCCTTCATTTTTTACATATTACAATAACAAAATAGTAACCATATTATAAAAAGACTTACAATAAACATAACTATGTATGTACAATTGTTCCTATTCGGAAATTTACTTCCTCAATAGACGCGCGTCTGTTCTAAGGCAGTACTTTTACATTTTTTCCAAGGTTACATGTTATTAAATATGCAAAATATTAAACAGAAAAATATACAATATATAGAAAAATATATACATTGGGGAAAAGAAAAAGAGCGAGAAAGGAATACTTCAATTCTCTTCATGGAATATATTAAAAAATATAATGCATTGTTTTCCAATTAGGTACAAATTAATGACTATTTTTTTAACCCGGCGCTACTCGGAAACGTACATATATAAATGTAAAGCAATAAGTTAACTCATCAAGAAAAAAAAGTCGAAGTACTATTCCAACTCGGTGCCTGTTTATTTATATTTAAAGCAGGTACCTGTTTATTTCTTATGGCATAAATTTGGATCGAGAAAAAATATCTAATACAATAAAACAATAATAACATTAATAAGTATGTATGTAAGTCTTAAAAATCAGTCTCCTCCCTTTAAGTCTTTTTGGTTTGAATATAACTATAGTAAAGAGTGTAGTTGGCCGCAACCTATTTATTTTTTTATTGATACTTTTCATTGGAAGCAAGTGTGTATAAAAAATCAGAAAGATTGGACTATGGGAAATGGTTTTAAATGTAAATGTAATTTAATATAAGCGATGGAAAGAGTTTAGTATTGGCCACAAATCACTTATTGTCAAAGGAGCAAATGTGTATAAAATTTTCAACAAGATTTAAGCTATTTCCAAGTACATCCATGGTATTCAACAGAATCATTTGTGAGATATGTAATTAAATGAAAATCTGTATTATTTATAAATAAATCAATCAAAAACATGAAACCTTTCTTGGTTCTCGCCTGCGACACGTACACTATTAAAGAAAAAATACATTTCCATGTACGTACATACATACATACTTACATAAAAATTACATATTATATAGTATGAGAATTTGATGAACAAAATATCAAATGTATGGAATGGATCTTTGTATGAGAAAATGGCGACAGTTATACAGAAATTACTTTAATATTAGGAAAAACATTGTAATTAAAAGTAACAATCACCATGTTTTCCAACTGTCGATTCGTTCAAGAGAATGAAATTCTATTGAAGGAAGAGGCAGTTAAAATCCAAGATGCGTGTACGAAGATATTTGGTTTTCTATACAACACATGTACCTAGGTATGTATGTCAAGATAGGATAGTATGGAGGTCAGTCCTTTGATCCTACCCAGAATATGAAAACAGCATGATGGTATGTATGTATGTTTGGATATTAGTATCAAAATATTAAGTCTTCTTAGATATTGTGTGTAGGCTACTACCATACAAATTGTATGAAGCAATGTCGTCACTAAATTCAATTTTTATAAATATTGTTAAAAAAAAAATTGAGATGTGCAAATACGATGATAATATTTTTTATAGAAAATTAAATTATCTAGTTGGAATGTTTCGGCTTTTTTCGATATTTTTAAAAAAATTGGAAATATAGGCAGTCAAACTCATAAATTTATCATAAAAAAATATATTTCTTATTAAAAAATGTTTGAGTAAACCTGGAATTTTTTAAATAAAACTGATTTGAGATTTTGTATTTGTCTATGTTTATACCAATTTTCAGCGTTCTAGCTTTTATGGTTTCTGAGATATATGGAAAAATATACCAAAAATTCAAAAGTTGATAACCCCTGACTGAAACAAAAATTAACAATTCTGAGTACAAAAGTTTTGTAGGCCTATAACTGTTTATCTTCTTCTTCTTCTTTGGCTGGTCCTCTTCCCAGTTCATCTGGGGTCGACCCTCCTGGTACGCAGTCTCCACGTCTTTCTGTCATGTGTCATCTCACTGGTCAGCTGGTCCTTCCTCAGATCTCTCTCAATACTCGTCCACCAGGTGGCCTGTGGACGGCCTCTAGCTCTGGGTGGTGTGGGAATATTTAGGGCCACCCTGACCACGTGATCGTCTCCCCTTCTATTCACATGACCATACTACCGGAGTCTGGTTTCTTTCATTTTCTCCGGGATGGGCGCGACCACCGCGACGGCCTATAACTGTTTATATATTATTCTGAAAATTTGGGCTTTGTATATTGAGCGGATCAAAAGTTATAAGGGGGGACGGACACACAGACACACACACACACACACACACACACACACACACACACATACACACACACACACACATACACAAAATTCACATAAAATGTTCTACTCCGAATTCTGAGTAAATCCATGTATGGGGACATATATGCTGCGAGGCCTCTAGTTGGTGTTATTAGCATGCAAAAAGTCCACTACGCCATACAAAATGTTTCTTCGTACACGCATCTTGGATTTTAACTGCCTCTTCCTTCAATAGAATTTCATTCTCTTGAACGAATCGACAGTTGGAATAGTTTGTATTAATGGGTTTATAGTTTGGTACTTATTCTTCAACTATACGTACTATCGCTATCGACAGTTGAATCTCATGTGTTACATGCAACTAGTTTTACTCAAAGTCTGTGTAGGTACCTACTCATTAATTGTTATAAATCTGTGTAATGTCGTGCAATAATTAAGGATATTACCTATTAATATGGATGACATTGATTTTAAAATAAAATAAATTGATATAATTTATCAATAATAGGTACAATAAAAAGGGATTGCTTCAATCAATTCAATCGTACAGAGGTAGGCCATATTGTTAGACTCTCTGAAAAATAATAACAAGTGGCTTACTATTAACACTCAAATCTGATCCCAATTTAGAATTTTCGCTAAAAACCAAGATAGGTATAACTAGTTGCATGTAACACATGAGATACAACTGTCGATGGCGATAGTAAGTATGTATAATTGAAGAATACGTACAAATCTTAAACACAAATTAATAAATATTTTAAGATATTTTGTTTTTTTATATAAAACATGTATAAAGTATGTATGTCAGGATAGGATAGTATGGAGATCAGTCTTTTTTTCCTACCCAGAATATGAAAACAGCACGCGATGTATGTTTGTAGATTAAGTAGGTATCAAACTTTTGAGTGACATATTGTGTAGTGTATGCTGCCTTACAAATTGTATGAAACAATGTCGTCACTAAATTCAATTTTTATGAAAAAATGTTAAATAAAGTTTGAGATGTAACACTACAATGTTGATATTTTTATAAAAAATAAAATGAACTACTTGGGGGTTAGGTTTGTTTACGATATTTTTAAAAACTTTGGAAATATTGGCAGTTAAACACATAAATTTATAGTAAGTTTTGTAAGCCTATGACTGTTTATATATTCTGAAATTTTGGGCTCTGTAAATTGAGCGGACCAAAAGTTATAAGGGACACACAGACACGCTAAATGTTTTACTCCGAATTCTGAGTACATATATGCTGCGAAGCCTCTAAGTTGGTGTTTTTTGACTTTAAAGTTGGAAAAACCAAGAAAAATATAGACCCGGCATACAGATCTCGAGTATTTCGGCTTGATACTTTGTCGATATGTTAAGAAAAATAAATTCTCCTGAACAAATCGACATTTGGACAAATTTCGAAACTTTCGATATTAATCGTCTCACAGATCCAGACAATTAAAAACTGTGTCTCCACCGGGAATCGAACCCGGGGACTTTGGATCAGCAGTCAGTTACCTAACCAACTGAGTCACGAATACCGACATATGAACAATAAGACAGAAATAAGATCAACAGGCAAGAGCTGCCTTCAGCAAAAAAATCTATGATATTTGAATCTCCTAACATTGATATCAATGATAGGAAGAACTTGATTAAAACCCTTCTCTGGAATATGCTGGTGTATGGAAGCAAAATTTGGACTATCAGCCCGAGAGAGTCCGGACGTCTGGCTACCTTCGAAGTATGGTACTACAGGCGCATGGCTAGGATACATTGGTCAGTTCACATTCCAAACGACGTGGTACTGAGCAGAGTCGGAGAAATGAGACAACTCCTAAAGAGGGTTGCTCAACAACGATCCAAATAGATAGGCCATAACATCAGGCATCCGGGTCTGTTTGTTACTATCGCCGAAGGAATTAAGGAGGGCAGAAACTATACAGTTATTTAGACTATGTGATCAGTGAAGTGCGCTGTAGCAGCTACCAAGAGATGAAGAGGCTGGCGGACAACAGAGATATGTGGAGAGATGGAGTGTGCGGTGCAAACCAATCCTAGGATTGTAACCATGAAGAATACACTATATATAGAGGTCGCCCTAGAGACAGTTATATGGACCAGGTGATCAGTGATGTGCGCTGTAGCAGCTACCAAGAGATGAAGAGGCTGGCGGACAACAGAGATATGTGGAGAGATGGAGTGTGCGGTGCAAACCAATCCTAGGATTGTAACCATGAAGAATACACTATATATAGAGGTCGCCCTAGAGACAGTTATATGGACCAGGTGATCAGTGATGTGCGCTGTAGCAGCTACCAAGAGATGAAGAGGCTGGCGGACAACAGAGATATGTGGAGAGATGGAGTGTGCGGTGCAAACCAATCCTAGAATTGTAGCTAATTTTATTTTTAAAATTGGAATAATTTTTATTGAGTCTAATAATATTACAGCCTCTGTATATGATGTACTTATGTATATAACGCATACCATGGTTTGATGCATTAAATTGCATTTTATCCTATTGTAATTTAAATCATGCAATATCTCTTCATTGGTTGGTCAAAGTGGCGAGTTAAAAGTTATCCTTAAGTATTCATTACACGCTTCTAAAGTATATAATATATTCTGTATAAACTTACATATAATACATATTATATCACTCGCTGGACAACTTACATACTGTCTCCATATATTGGGAATGAATACGCTCATTTTTTTATCTTAACATAAGTACACATTTTTTTACGAATGAAGCAACATATGATTCAGTTCGGTTTTGTAACATTGCACTGTTTCTGCTGCTAATTTTGTGTTAAAAGTATATTTTATGCAATTTTATGGTTTATTTTAAGAACTTGTAGGTAGGTATATCTTTTTTATGTTTTGTTTGCTTGCTTCACATATATTTTTAGTGATTTTATTTGTTTTATTACGTACATTATTATTGAAGTTTTTCCTGTTTTCAAAGTGTAAAATTGTATTATTTTCAACGGTGTTATTCTCAACCATGTTTTAATGCATGTTTGTAAAAGGCAATTTAATAAATAAATAAATAAATAGATACTTAAAAAATTAGAAGATTTATAGTTCTTCTTCTTCTTATGCCGCTCCTAAATTAGATTGGCGACCATCACACCAAACTCATCACGATCTTATGAGTCCCGAACCACTGCCTGAGATTTTGAAGCCAAGATGTTCTTTTACGCCCCATACTCCGTAATTTCTCTCTCTCTCCCCATCATATTCTCAACTCTTTCATTGGAGACTATAACGACCCATGTCATAATATTAATAGTTCTATGAATTTTATTAATCTTAATAGGACGATCGTTTCACCCTCGTCATCCAGTGGTCGCTAGTTCGAATCCTGCCACGACCGATTTCGTTCACCTATAGCACAAGTACGAATTTATGCTTAGTTTAGGGAATGTATGAGAATTATATTTAATTTATTGACAGATAATTCTTGGTGGAATTCCATTTAAAATTATTAAAATGAAAACAATACATAATTATTCCACTTATTTATTTTGTTGACTACGACTAGTTTGGTGCAAAGCACATTTACGAGTAGTGACTATTTGTAAATGTAACTAAAACTAGTCGTAATCAACAAAATAAATAAGTGGAATAATTATATATTGGTTTCATTTTAATAATTTTAATGTATGAGAATGTATTCGTACTTGTTACAACTACAGTTTTTTTATAGAATGAATATGTCCTTATAGTAACAATTACATAATATTGTATATATTATCCCTTAATTTTAAGTCTTTAACTGAATTACAAACCCAGCGCACTAACCACTGATTTTTATACAATATAACATATTCGAACTATGAATATATTAAAAAAAAGGATTTTGTAAATAGACAAGAGGGAGAAAAACATATTTCTTCTTAGATAATATTTGTATGTACTTAGTAAGATATATTTTCTTACGCCCTCATACATTATTTTTATATATTCGCATTACACATGCATACACCCTCACACTCACAAATACACTTACACCTAAATATTTTAAAATTAAATGATATCTATAAAAAAATATGTAGTAAAAATGTATTGCATAATAATTCTTAGTATTATCTCAGAATAGGCTCTAGCCTAGTGAGGTAATAACTGATATTGTAATATTTTAAGTTATATTATATTAAAATTGTTTGAATATGGAAATAAATAAAGAAATTACGCTCGTATATATTACATAGTAAGGGACTTAGATGTAAACCCTGCGGAACACCGAACGGAATAAAAATAAAACTCAATCGATATAAACCTTATAAAAACGTAACTATAAATATGATCAATGTCAAATATTTCATAATAAATTTATATGGCGACTTAGCTAGTCAAGTGCATCGAGGTAGAACAGGTCTTTGACAGATAATTTAAACGCAAATCTGACCATAATTAGGTACTATGTAGGTAACTCGTTACTTGATTTGTTGAACTTGGTCCAATTGATGTTTTGCACATTAACATTTGTAGGTACTTATCCATTCGCTAAATCAAATACCTACTATGAAATTATTTTTCATTTTTTTCATTCATTTATACCAGAGGCACACAAACTTTTTTTTTCTCGTAGACAACATACAAAATTTTATTGGTTTCGGTGAGCCCCCTACTGCTACATGTCTACCATATTCCCATAATTCGTGAAAAAATGTGAAGATTAGATCTAACGATGGAAATTTGCATCGCAGCTGAGTTCTAACCCTCATAATTTTTTTCGCGCTATCTGTTAGGATTGCATGTGATCCGTAGCTCCTAAAAATAATAGCCAAAATCTGAACATTTGAATCTTAAAGCTTCAAAATACATTTTTTAAAGTCTCAATACGACCATTTTTCTCCGAATTATAGCCTGTCAAAAAAATAAAAAAAAATATTGCTCTCTTAATTTATTTGAGTAGTGTATTATCTGCCTACATCAGCGGTCGGGGAACCGGGGTAAATTACCCCAAACGGGGTAAAAATGTTTTATTTGGGGTAATAAGGAAATTTTTCTAGTTTGCTATTTCATAAACGTGTTTATTTATTTTTATTTATTTATTTATTTATATAAGCATGAAAAACAGGCTAGAAGCCCACTGGTTTCATGCATTTATGAACATATATATAATGTATGGAATGATTGGACGATTGAATTATCATCCACACCCCATACATGAACGCACGTACATAATTTTCACTCAGTCATACATTCAGCATTTTTACAAAAAGAATACATAATTAATAAAAATGAGAGAAAAAAAAAACAAACAAACATTAATATAACAAGAAACATTCAAAGCGGTAACTAGTATATATTATGTTAGTATTTTTACAAACTTAATCAATTCAGGTGCTATTTACATCAAAAAGTCCCAATTTTGAAGAAATTGCATCAAACATGAAGCAACATGAAGGCTGCCTCAGGATCTGGTTGTTACTGAGAGTGTTAACTCATTTAAGAACGGACTGGATGGATTGCTGTGACACTGGACTCATTCAAGCATATCAGCTTTTTGCTGCCTGCTTGACATCTCGATAATAATAATAATAATAATAATAAGCCCCTCAAAAACCAAACCCACGTCCAGTTAAAAACATCTAGAACTACGTGAGGGGCGGGGAGCTACACAACTACATCGAGTAGCTTGCCAACGGGTAAAGGGTACAAACACACAACACATACATGGATCACACAAAAAACACAAGCCTCGGACAAACACCGCTACCTGGGGAGCGCCAGGGCACGTCCGGAGTTAGCGCTGGGCGTAGCAGCATGAGAGCCGCTAATGACATGCTGTCGAACAGGCGGACACATGCCGGGACACCCGAAGAAACAACAGCCGAAACCCAACACACCCGACCTGCTGAAAGTGCTTTGCCGGCAAGTCAACCGACAACCACCAAAGCGGGAAAACCACGACAACGCATGAAATGGACAGATGACATGAACATAAACCTCATGCGTTGCTACTACACTATCACACAAGGAGACACACAAATAATTGGATACAGACAGGAGCTACATACACAATTCACCACAATTTATCCAGAACTCTCACACATCACAGAACAGCGACTGGCGGACCAGAAAAGAGTTATAATAAACAACAAAAGAATACAACTATCAATACTTGATCAAATAAAACAAGACGCAATCAGAATGAGTAATCAAAATAGGACAAGTACATTAACACAAGACATAACAAATACACGAATAAACCACAACAATCCACAGGAAATATCAATAATACCACAGCAAAATAACACTGAACAACCAAATATAAACATAACTAACGAATCCACCAATATGAACAATAATACAACAATAAGCCCTAACAACAATGACGAGACCAACGGAAGAACAGAACAAAACCCAGACACAAAAACACAAATCACAAACACACTAGAACACACAATCGAAATATATAAAGATAGCGACCCCACAACAAGACCACACCTACCAAAGCTCAAAATCAACAAACAAACCATTAACATGATCAATATTATCAACACAATTCTACATAACATGATTAACACTGAAACAACACTCGAAAAATTACATCTATTAGTTTACTGTAGTGCATACACCATTATTACACTAAACAAACAAAATATAAACAATAAAACAGAAAACTCCCATAGAACACACAGAAGCACTATACCAGCATGGCAACACAGAATACAAATCAAAATCAACTCATTAAGAAATGAAATAGGCAAAGTAACACAAAAAATTAAAGATAATCTAAAAAATCCAAGAAAACTACGGGAAATTGAAACGATTAAAGACAAATACAATGAACACAACCTAACTATACTCCTTGATACGCTAACACAAAAGTTATCAGCACAATCACATAGATTAAAACGCTACAAAAAATGCTATGACAGGAAAACACACAATCTCAATTTTCAAACAAGCCAAAAAAGCTTCTACAACAACCTTAAAAACAACAATATAGAAATTACAGACGCACCTAAATTAAATGAAATAGAATCATACTGGGAGAACATTTGGTCTGAAAACAAAAAACACAACGAAAATGCCACATGGATAACAGAGGAAGAAAATGACAATAACCAATTTCAAAACATGGCCACAATACAAATAAATATAACTGACTTCAAAACTGCTGTAAAGAAGACACACAACTGGAAGACACCAGGCATAGATAATATCCAAAATTACTGGTACAAATATCTCCCTGTAACACATGAAAAATTCTCCGAACTATTACACAAATGCGTAACGGAAAACCAAAACCTCCCATCTTTTTTCACTAAAGGTATCACATATCTCAAACCTAAATCAACAGACACAAAAAATCCATCTAAATATCGTCCAATCACATGTCTACCCACAATATACAAAATTCTTACCTCAATTATAACTACAAAAATAGATCTTTTCCTAACACAAAATAACATATTAACAGAAGAACAAAAAGGATGCAGAAAGCAAAGCAGAGGATGCAAAGAACAAATCATCATCGACCGGACCATAACAAATCAGGCGATAAAGAAGAAAAGGAACATGTACTGTGCATACATAGATTACCAAAAAGCCTTTGATAGTGTCCCCCACTCATGGTTAGTAAAAGTTCTAGAAATATACAAAATTGACATAAAACTTGTAGAATTTTTAAAACAAATAATGAACACCTGGAACACGACAATATACCTAAAACTAAACAACAAAATGATAAAATCAAAACAAATAAACATTAAAACCGGAATCTTTCAAGGTGACTCCCTAAGCGCACTATGGTTCTGTATCTCCCTCAACCCACTCTCCAAGATGCTTAACAAAAGCAAACTTGGCTACAAAATCACAACACACAACTTAAATACCAATCCTATAAAAATCAACCACCTTTTATACATGGACGATTTAAAACTATATGGCAAAAATAATGACGAACTAAAACAACTAATTTATAAAACTGAACGCTTTAGTAATGACATAAAAATGAAATTCGGTATTGATAAATGCAACACATGCTCAATAGTAAGAGGTAAACCCAAGGAACACACGGGAAGCACCTTGAAGGATACGAATGAAATAATACGAGCAATGGACGAAGATGAATTTTATAAATACTTGGGAATTCTCCAGAACCCAAGCATGAAAGATAAAAAGATAAAAGAAACCACCAAAAACGAATACCTTAAAAGACTAAATATCCTCCTCAAAACACAACTAAATGGAAAAAATATGACTAAAGCAATAAACACATACGCAATACCAGTACTAACATATACATTTGGAATAATTAAATGGACCAATACGGAACTCGACGATCTCAACATTAAACTCAGAACAACATCATCAAAACATAGAATTCACCACGAACATTCAGCAATAGAAAGATTCACACTGCCAAGAGAGGAAGGAGGAAGAGGACTCATAGACATAAAAAATCTACACCATACACAAATAAATAACTTAAGGCAATACTTCTACACAAAACGAAATAGCCCAATACACAACGAAATCATAAACATAGATCACACATACTCACCACTTACACTTAACGACAACGAACGCAATCTAGAAATAACAACACATGACGCAAAAATTGAAACATGGAAAAATAAAACATTACATGGAATACACCCAAGTCATCTACAACAACAACATATTGATAAAGCCCTTAGTAATAATTGGCTCAAACACTCAGACCTATACGCAGAAACAGAAGGATTTATCATAGCTATTCAGGACAAAATAATAAAAACAAAAAACTACACGAAACATATTATAAAAGACAATACAATAACAAACGACACATGCAGAAAGTGCAAATTACAAAAAGAAACAATAGAACACATAACAGGTGGCTGCTCAACTCTTGCACCGACGGAATATACAATAAGACACGATAACATCTGCAAACACATATATTTGGAACTAGCCCACAAACATAAACTTATCGAAACACACCCCAAGTGGTATCAATACACACCCCCAGCTGTAACAGAAAATGATAACTACAAACTATACTGGAATAGAGACATAATCCCAGACAGAACAAACCTACATAACCGACCAGACATTACATTAATCGACAAAATACATAAACACACATATCTAATAGAAATATCGATACCAAATACAGCAAATCTACAAAAGAAACATTTAGAAAAAATAGATAAATACATACCTTTAGCAGAACAGATAAAATCACAGTGGAAACAAGAAAAAGTAACAATAGTCCCAATAATATTATCGTCTACAGGCATCATACTAAAAACTCTCCAAAAAAATATAGACATACTAAAGTTACCCCCATACGTAATCACCAACATACAAAAAACTACAATTATCAACACATGCACAATAGTCAGAAAATTTCTACAGGTACCACTTTAAACAACTACACACAACCACACAGACACACAAACACATAGCCTCACAACTTGAGTACGCTCCGTTGTGAAGGAAATTACCGGATCATAACCGAGATCAATCTACATATAATAATAATAATAATAAAAAAATCACAGTGGAAACAAGAAAAAGTAACAATAGTCCCAATAATATTATCGTCTACAGGCATCATACCAAAAACTCTCCAAAAAAATATAGACATACTAAAGTTACCCCCATACGTAATCACCAACATACAAAAAACTACAATTATCAACACATGCACAATAGTCAGAAAATTTCTACAGGTACCACTTTAAAAAACTACACACAACCACACAGACACACAAACACATAGCCTCACAACTTGAGTACGCTGCGTTGTGAAGGAAATTACCGGATCATAACCGAGATCAATCTACGTATAATAATAATAAAAAATATATCGAAACACACCCCAAGTGGTATCAATACACACCCCCAGCTGTAACAGAAAATGATAACTACAAACTATACTGGAATAGAGACATAATCACAGACAGAACAAACCTACATAACCGACCAGACATTACATTAATCGACAAAATACATGAACACACATATCTAATAGAAATATCGATACCAAATACAGCAAATCTACAAAAGAAACATTTAGAAAAAATAGATAAATACATACCTTTAGCAGAACAGATAAAATCACAGTGGAAACAAGAAAAAGTAACAATAGTCCCAATAATATTATCGTCTACAGGCATCATACCAAAAACTCTCCAAAAAAATATAGACATACTAAAGATACCCCCATACGTAATCACCAACATACAAAAAACTACAATTATCAACACATGCACAATAGTCAGAAAATTCCTACAGGTACCACTTTAAACAACTACACACAACCACACAGACACACAAACACATAGCCTCACAACTTGAGTACGCTCCGTTGTGAAGGAAATTACCGGATCATAACCGAGATCAATCTACATATAATAATAATAATAATAAAATAATAATAATAATAACATCATTTAACATCATTTCTCCAAAATCTGAAAGGGAAACCTGAAAATCTGAATTTTTGTTTGATTCAATTTGAGAATTTTATTTTGTTTGTCTATTACATACTGTGATATACTCACTTCCTGAGTATAATATAGATTAACCTTTCTCACCCGAAGTATCGAAAAATTTCGCATGGTCCGAAGCGGGGTCTTTCGATCCCCCAGCTCATGTTCATAGAAATATAAAATGTAATAATAATACGGAGCTCTCCACATTGACGCCTAGCTAGTACCATAATCATCTGTTAAATGAATGCCCAATGAATTGACTGTCACACTGAAAAAAATTGACCAGTGCTTCTTAAATAGTTGCGCTCATTTTTATATTAGTGAATTTTTTTTTTAATTCTTGAGATATGATTTTTTAACTAAATATTCAAAATTATTTGGCATTAAAAAAAGAAAAATACATATAGCTTATTTTATGAAAATATTGAGTTTTATGTCTACGAATTAATCTTTTTTTCTTCATAAAACGTGCAAAAAATTCCCTTCAAAATAACAAGCACAATATTTGTGAAAAGTATTACTAAAAAAAAAAAATATGTTCTTCAAAATAGTACCTATTCTTATTTATAATATTTTATTATTATACGTTTAACGTTTTTGATGGGCACCTTACCCATCAAAAACGTTTCAAAAAGATTTTTTTTTTCACTACCATTATTTGTCGGCTTTAGTGGCTCAGTCTGTTGGGTACAAAGACCTTATATACTAAAGGTCTTTGGTTGGGTATCTGACTGCTGATCCTACATACACACCATCATGCTGTTTTCATATTCTGGGTAGGAAAAACAGACTGACCTCCATACTATCCTATCCTGACACACATACCTACATGTGTTGTATAGAAAACAAAATGTCTTAAAATATTCAATAATTTGGATTTATGGGTTTATAGTTTGGTACTTATTCTTCAACTACTTATTCATACTATCGCCATCGACAGTTGGATCTCATGTATTACATGCACGAGTAATAATAATCTTAATAATAAAACCAAAACAACATATATAAAAATAATACAAACATAATACTACGGCCTTTGTGGCACAGTTGGTTAGGTATCTGACTGCTGATCCAAAGGTCCCGGGTTCAATTCCCGGTGGAGAGAAAGTTTTTGATTTTGTTTTCAGTCTGGATCTGTGAGACATTTAATACCGCGAGACTTTAGAAGGTGGCAACATGTTATTGGGTGCGTGTTGAATTAATATTTGACATAGTGCCTACCTGTTAGTTTCCCGAGAAGTAGGTAATATAAAATAATCATGTTTTTGTTTGTAATTCGAGCAAGAAATAATTTTGTATTTCTATTAATAAATATTTTTTATTACAATTGCATTGGATTTCTGGTTTACAATTCCTTCTGTTTTCTAAGAAAAAAAAGTCTGATTCTTGCCATTTCCTGAACATCGATAGTTCTATTGCAACAATATTTTGACTATTTACGGCCCGATCGTATATATCGAACTTCGAACCCATGATGAATATGTATAAGATTGTTTATTTTTTAATTGTGATTAAATCTAAATGAAAAAAAAAATAATAATAAAAAGTTTGTAAACCACTCCCAAGATGCAACAAATGCACTTGTTTGGTTGAAGACACAATACGTGTTCTTACAAAAGATTGACCATAATGAGTAGATGAATGACGCTGTCTCTTTCTCACTTGTCTGCTGTATACTAATCCCACATAAGTATGAGTGAAACAAATAACATAAAATAGCTGGCATTCACAAAAACGGTCTGCCCCATGTGTCCAGTGTCATGTGCCCATGACGTCGACCGATCGAAGGGTATTTATTGTTTATCTTTTTAGGCGCGAATATTTATCACATAAAATAATTAAATATTACTTATTTTTATTGTTTTTAAACTAATAATGACAAAATGTTCTATATCATATTTTTAAAGATTACACCAAGTATGGATTCAATTGGTCAAATAGATACCGAGTTATCGACCTAAATGTCATTTTTGGGGGATTCGGATCCCCCGCTTCGATCCGTATAGGTTAATAAGAAGGAAGTAATCCAATAATGTCTTAATATAATTATCTCCTTTATTATCTCAAATGTTCCTTCTGACAGCCAGTAACAGAATGCCTCGCATAACCATCTGCATAGCAACCAACATACATTCATCTCTTTCGCACTTCTATCCATCCCACTCACACACCTCTATACTACACATACTTACTATTTTCATGTAACTTTTTTTTATTTTCCGTGTAAATTAATTCAATAAATAATGTATATTTAAATATACATTGATTGTCTTCTTTTCAAAATGATGGGAAGGGGTAATATCGACTTAAGCTATGAAATTTACTCTAGTAAAAAGGATAAATAATATTTCAAATAACACACAAAGATTGACTGTCTGACATGTTTTTAATACTACTAGAAAATTCAATCTACTAATTTTGTTTTACAATGTTCCATTGTTTTGTTTTATTTTAAATAAGAAATCTATTAATTATGGTGTTGCCACAACTTCATATAAGCAAAAATATTTTGGGGTAATGGTTAAAAAAGTTCCCCGACCGCTGGCCTACATTAATAGGTAAAGCCAACACAACATTTTTGTTATTTACTATCGAAACCAGATAAAATTTCATGGACCCCCACTTGTAACTTGTGAACCCCCCTTTTTTTTACGCTAACGTAGACCCCCGTCGAGACTCACGTGGACCCTGGGGATTCACCTGTACCACTTTGGGAATCACTGATTTATGCCATCACGGCATATCCCACAGTATGTGGTAACCAACAACATACGTGCGAGCGAGCATAGTCTAATAAAAGGTAGCGCGACGCATGCGTGCATCTCCACACACCGGTCCCGTCTAACTTAAAAAGGTACTACATTCATGTTTGGTGTGCGATAACGGCAAAAAAAACACAGATTGGAGAGATGGAAAGACTTACTGTACCAGAGTTCTTCCTTCCTTTTCGTCACTGGTTCAACAATGTTTTCACTAATTAATTGTCTGTAAGTTATTTTTATACTTTTTCGTGAGAAATGCCGCGTACCTACCTACGTGAATGATTAATTTTATTATAATATGCGCACGGCGCGAAGTGATATTGCAGGCTGATCATGATGTTATATTTTTTATCTTGACTATAAGCTGTTAAATTATTATATTAAATGTAACACTGATATATAGCTGTTAGTCTTCCAAAAAATATAAATTAATTAGTCAATAAATAAACTATGGCCTGCTCGCGCGCTGAGGAGGGGCAAGATTATAATATTTGTCACGTTTTAGTTGTGGATGTAGGTAAGAAATGGGTTTTGGTATGTCAGGAAGATGACGATAAGTACAAAAATGGGAAGTACCTATCTGCTATTCACCCCGATCGGGTGTTATTTGGCAAAAAAGTTGTGAATTATTTAGTTAACTGTTTTGTGTGTGAAGTTTATGAAAACTGTTTATTTTAGATCTTTATTAGGTTATTTTTAATAAATCTGACAGTCAAGATGTAAAGCTACGACCTACGTAGGCGATTCAAAGCGAACGCGATTGCGAAGCGATGCGATGCGGATGCAAGCGAATTCAATGCGATGCGATGCAACTCGGCGGCTCTGTCCTATGTGTGCGCGAATCGTTCCCTCTGCCGCCAGTTACTGTCATGGATGTACGTATATAAAATACCTACTCAAGAAGTATGTACGGCAGAGAAGTGAAACTAATATTGTGTACTTAGAGAGGCATATTTATGGGGGATATCACAATTTGTATGAAGAATTACGTGATCTTGAATTAATAATTGAGACTGAATTTACATCTTTCCGGGAAAAATATGAAAATTTGACATTCGTGCAAGCGAGAGAAAACTTTGTGTGTTTTGAACAACATCCTATTGTAAAATAGCAATAATAAATAAATGTGTTACCCTGTAGTCCCATTTATTTTTGCCAAATTCTAAAATTCGCGGTTCGATAATAATAATTCTTTTGTCCCATAATATGGGACGTTCATGGACGAAAATTAAAATTTCTATTTCTGACATGTCAAAAACACCGCCGGCACCGTTTTCAATTCGCGCGAAAATATCAAACCATCTGATCGCGTTCGCTTCGCATCGCGCCGCGCCGCATCGGTCGGTAACGTAGGACACTTCCATAGTTACCGACTGTTTGTTATTTTCGCGCCGCTTCGCATTCGCTTTAAATCGCCTACGTAGGACGTCGCGTTATATTTTTGGAATTGGAAGCCAAAAGCGACCTGGCACTGGCATTGGTGTTTTTATTCTAATTAAATCTGTATAAAAATTTGGGTAAGTACGCGTTTCTTAACGGACATTCAAAAAATATATGATCCATCGTTTCGTCGTTTGTTCCGCACTCGCATAAATTCGATTCAATAACTCCAATCCTTGCCAAATGCTCACCATTAGAACAATTTCCGAGGCGCATTCGACACAGTACATGTGGTGAATCACATTGCTGAACCATATGAGATGATATTGTTGACTGTTGTATTTTGATAAAAGAGTGAAAGCCGGTGCCTCATAGCAAAATACTTTTATAAAAATGTAAGTACATCTCAACCTTGGATCATCGTCTATTTACGTATCGGCGTGTTTTGTACCGAAAATAAAATCGATTTGCAAAATGAGAAAATATCAAGATGCCAAAAAAGTTGCAGAAAATCTGGAGTAAATTATTTTTAAAGAAAAAAATATATCAAAAAGGTTTCCAAATTTTATTTAACCGTGCGTTGAGTGCTTTTGTTTGAAAATTGAGAAAAAATGAAGATACATAAGTACATACCGAAAAATCATTTCTTTTCATCAGCAGCGAGCTGCAAAACAAACAAAAAATCGTCAAGGTATGTTTTACAATAAAAAACTGTCTAAAAAATAATAAAAATATTCATTACTACTTTTGGCCCTGTACCGGACGTCAAACTTTTCAAAATAGTCATTTTTTATTTTTCTGCCTCAAGTAAATCATATAAAAATAATTATTTATGTTCGTTGTAATACGTAGAATGCAGTAGTTATAGTAAATATGTCATTTTAAGTGCATTAGTACGTGTTGTTCTAGTTTGCCATGCGCCAATTTGTTGATTTGAAAGAGAATAAAAGTTAGTCAATTTCGGGAGAGCTGTCATCCGCGCTGTAATAGTCAATTTGATTGGATGTATGTTGTTAATAATAAAATTCTCTACCCGCAATAAAACGAATATTATTTAGTTCGGAAAAATCAAGAAATTTCAAACATCCAAAATAATTTATATTTTCTTAAAACATAGGTACTACAAGACCCAGCTTCAAGTATCAGTAGAGGGCCAAACGTACTATCGAATCTGCAAATTGAAAATATAGTTACAATCTAAATATTTATCCGCAACTTTTGAGATCACTTTCGTTAAGATATGTCAAAAAAATAAAATTCTTCATAAATGTTTATTGTTCTAGGTTCTTTACAGAACACTTGGGTTCATCGTTACATGTTTCATAATATTATGGTCACAATAATTGATATAATACATTGACAATAACATGACATCGTGGTTTAACAGAGTACAGATATAGCATATGAAAGAGTAAATAATAAAATAAAGAATATAGAGAAACAAAAAATATGTATACAAAATAAGAAATTCGGGAAAAAAAAGAAAAGAAAAATTGAGTGCTAGAAAGATGTAAAGGGTCCCACTAGCACCATGTCCAATAAACAGTTATTTAAGATAAAAGTAAGGTACATAGCATTGAAAAGGTAGAAAGAATACAAGAACAATGTCAAGGACGACAAACCAAACAAATACAAATTCATCCATCTCCATGGACGGCCCAGCCCAATGGCGATGAATGAAGGGAGAAATGTATGTCGAGAGTGTGGAGTCTGTCGTTCAGTTCTCTCTGCGTTCTCCAAATAGGGAAATTGCGCGATGGTGTGGTAAATATTTGAAAAATACTAAAAAACAATGCCATTTTAGGTTTTTAACCTACATGATGATTAATTGATTAAATGAAAAGCGTTTTCTGGGGGGGATATTTATAATGTTGGCAAGCCGGATGGGCGAGCCTCTAGTCTCTCTACAGGGCTGCCCCTTTAGTGATAACGTTCTGACTCCAGATCAGAAGGTTGCGTGTTCAAGTCACGTCGGGGTCACCACTTTAGTTTTTTAACCTACATGATGATTAATTGATTAAATGAAAAGCGTGTTCTGGAGGGGATATTTATAATGTTGGCAAGCCGGATGGGCGAGCCTGTAGTCTCTCTACAGGGCTCCTCCTTTAGTGATAACGTTCTGACTCCAGATCAGAAGGTTGCGTGTTCAAGTCACGTCGGGGTCACCACTTTAGGTTTTTAACCTACATGACGATTAATTGATTAAATGAAAAGCGTGTTCTGGTTGAAGCTGTTTATTGTACGGTGCCGCGAGAGAACTGTTCTGGATTTGCCTTTGGAGGGGATATTTATAATGTTGGCAAGTCGGATGGGCGAGCCTCTAGTCTCTCTATAATACACCATTGTTGGGGATACGCAGCGGCAAGCCCCTCCGTGTTGCACGCCTTCAGTTCTCTCGCGGCATGGAACGATCAAACATCTAAGACAAGAACACGTCTATTATTATGTATCCACCTCATTTCAACAGTGGTGACCCCGACGCCGACGTGTTTCAACACCATTACGCACCCCAAGTTTATGATCTCAATCTTACTAAATGAATAATATGAAGATTATTAATGTGTTTATTTTTGTTGCAGCTAAAGGATGAGTGAGGATTGGGATCCAGCTGTGGCTCCAATAGAAGATAGACGAAGAGTCCTCAAGTCTCAACAGTCTACATTGGCAACCAGACGTCAGCAAGCTGTCTGCGTTAGGAGGGCCTGCAAGAACTATGGACCAAAGAAGAACCCCAACATCATTCTCGATGGACTCAACATGACAGTGTCCAAGGGAAGCATGTAAGGTTTTTTTTTCCTCACCAAAGGGTCGATCTAATGTAAAGCTCGACAAGGCAGAGAATGCGGGTTTCAGTTTTATAATAATAATGAACACTTCCTTGCACCCTGCGCAAGTAGCGAGTTTATTATTATACAGCATGACTGCAATGGTTAGACCAGAAGCGACATGAAATACCCTACACACGTCAAACGTCAACTGATTTTATTGCTTGATTCAAATCAGAGTATATCCCTGTACTTAAATTATTGTGATGTCACCCACATTCTTTCATTTGGCGAGCTCTACCTACATTGTTTTCGAGTTTTGTAGTTGTAGTACAAGTGTGTATCAAATATACCTAACGTGTACCTCTTTGTTAGACCTAATAGAATTTAGTTATTTATTATATTAAATAATTAAATTCCATTATAATTTGAAAGTTTTTAAGAGTTATTTATAATATTTATGTTTCAATAAAAACTGTTATTTTTCCAACTTAGTATTTTTAGAGGAATTCATTTGAAAGAGTTACAAATATGTATTATAAATATAGTGTACTACATATAAATGTATTATAGATAAAGTGTATTACATATAGATGAACTCTAGGTATAGTGTACTACAGATAAATGTATGATAGATAAAGTGTACTACAAATAAATGTACTATAGATATTGTGTACTACACATAAATTTATTATAGATAAAGTGTATTACAAATAGATGTACTATAGGTATAGTGTACTACAGATAAATGTATTTTAGATATAGTCTACTACATATAAATGTACTATATATAAAGTGTACTACTGATAAAATATCGTCTGTTAACAATCTGCCTACACGAAAACAGTGAATGCGCTCGCTTTATGCAGTATTGTGACATTATGTTTATTTTCTTCCTCCTCCTGACCTCATGACTGAGGATGGCGGTTGCACTCAATCATGGTTGCTTCATAGTCCGCCTCCATATAGGACTTTCTTGGGCAGATCGAAGGGGTTCAGTGATAGAAGATCCTATAGAGGACTTGACAAGGGATGGTAAGCGACCTCTGGATCTTCTACCTTCCGCGCCTCCCATTAAGACGAGATTCTCAAGGTTTTCTGTGACCCTTCTGGCAATGAGTAATTAAAATTATTAATAACATTTGTAAATGAATGCAGATGGCATCAAACAAACAAAGATTGAAGGAAATTTAAGAGGCCTATCTCCAGCAGTGGAGGGAAGACGGCTGATAAAGAAGAAGAAGAAGAATAACATTTGTAACTATGTTTTATTATGTTAGCGATGCTGTTTGAGTAACACATAAAAATATTTGATTTGATTTGGGACGCATGTGATTCATATCAACTACCCCAACGTAGCTAACTAGTCACTTTTCTATGGTTCTGGAATGAAAAATCGCGTCAGAGATTGGATTTATGACAGGTACCATAGAAAAGAGATTTTATTACAGGTACTATGGCGGACATTAGGACCTGGTCGATCAATTTTGTGTGAGCCCATATGTTTGTTGAAATGGTGATTGAGAGTGCAGAATACTGTAATTGCTTATAAAACTGCTAGCCCTAGAACAGGATTTCCTAGTTGGACATCAGTAATCTACTTGTTGCTGTCATTGTAAATATGGTGTGATTAAAATTAAATATAAATAAAAGAGTCACTAATTTAACATAATGTTTATTATCAGCTATGGCTTGTTGGGGGCCTCAGGATGCGGAAAGACGACTCTTCTCTCGTGCATAGTCGGAAGAAGGAGATTAAACTCTGGAGAGATATGGGTGCTTGGTGGCAAGCCAGGGTCCAGAGGGAGTGGTGTACCAGGACCTAGGATAGGATACATGCCACAGGTACATTTTTTCTTCTCATTGTGTCATGTTATGTTGTTTATTACTAACTTTTAAATGATACTTGATTATTAGAAGGTTTTACGAGGCATGTTCAATAATTGATTTATTAATCTTAACAAACAACTCCTCTAAATATAAATTCAATCTCAAATGCAAAGAAATGTTTTAGGTCAACTGAATGAAAGAGATTACTTACTGAATTTCACAATTTTATTCACAATACCAACTTTTACTTTATAACAATATAATATAACTTAAATACAATGAAATTGAAATTATCGGCTGATTAATATTGACTGACGCCTACGAACTGACATCTAAGGGAACAATGTCGGGCGGATAAAAAAACAAGCTTATATACTTATTTGTATTTCTAGAATGTTTGAATTCACTTTTCTTGTAAATTCTATGGAACTTGGCAGAAATTCCATGAAACACCACAGTAGGTTTCTCTCCAACGTCTATGAATGCCTGACAAAATATGACATTCAGTTGTATAAGTCATGTCCCATGATGGAAGCGACATGCATGCACCAAGACACAGTTGGGTGGCTTAATTTGATGAATATATTAGGGGCTATGAATGTGATGGTGTCCCAGACTACCATATTAGGGATACAGCGTGATGATGTGTATGTTCATTCATTCATACTATCAAGGCTAATCCGACAATATGGGGTAACCAGCGGCAGGTGTGCGGTTACATCTACTAAACTTATCACGCATCCCCACACATCAGTAAGAATGGTTGGTGAACCTCACCATGTGAGTAGGTATTTTGCCTGTTTTATTTTCCACCCGAAAACGACAATGATACAAAAGAATGGAATCACTATTCTAAGCCGGTGCCTCACAACAAAAGTGTGTATGTAATTGAAAAGATGGGCTGATTAAATTACAATTTTCTTTTTTGAACGGTTCCCATTTTTTCAAATATATAAAAAAGATAATAATAAATGTCTTATGTATAAAATAGGTAAGCTTAAAGATCATTTTAAATTTAAAAATACCTACTTACTTTTGTTATGTTCTACAGGACACTGCTCTGTTTGGTGAATTTACCATAAGGGAGACCATGATCTACTTTGGATGGATAGCTGGTATGACAACTGAAGAAGTTGATGTTAAAATTGATTTCTTGGTGAACCTCCTTCAGTTACCTTCACCAACCAGGTAACTAACATAAAGCATTCATCTTGATTTCTTGGTGAACCTCCTTCAGTTACCTTCACCAACCAGGTAACTAACTTAAAGCATTCATCTTTATCATGGATCCAAAGATATGGGATTGTTATTAAGAATATCTTCATAAAGACCGACCTATACATGTATAAAAAAACAATTCATGTGTATAAAGAGTGATTATTTTAATTACTTTATTTATTTAAATAGATCTATACAATAATAATAGATCTATATATTACAATACATAGCTTATCTATAGTAACATATAAATAATTATTTATAATATAGTTTACACATTTTTTCTTAAAAAGATCAAAACTTTTTTCCTCTTATGTCCCTCGACATACTTTCATATAGTTGAAGCCCATTATACATTAGATAATTCTGCGTTGAAACTTTATTTCGTTTGTCTAATCTAATAACTTCGCTGTTTCTTGTGTCATAGAGAGTGATGTTATTTATTATATCTTATTTTGGTTTTTTATTATGCCATGAAGCATTTGATGTATAAAAATTAAAAGATGAAAGTGTATTTTTTGTTTGACAGACAATAGGTTTAGATCATTCAACAGTTTATATATCTTTGTTCTTCTATTACAATTTAAAACAATTCTCATACCTTAGTTTTGTATTATTTGGATTTTTTTATTTCAATTTCATTACTTAAAAATAATATAACATAAGTACTTAATAGTCAAAAAAACAATAAATTTTTTAAAGAATGTTTTTTTGATATTCCCTTCCTTATTGAATATAGGTATGAAAAAGGTAATTCAGACACCTGGGAGTGGTTACGTTAATCAGTAAACTTCCCCTTTCTATAGGTGAAAATTGCAGATTTTAGTATCATTTGTATCTTTGTAAGTCTTTTTTGTGCTCTTATACCATCCATCTGATTACAATGTAACTTGGTCATTTGTTCAGGGTACAATTGAAAAGATTTCTGAAAAAAGTACAAAAAAAGTACATATTTCACAAATGATTTTACAGGTACAAATAACATACAAGTACAAATTATATTGGAATAATGTTAAAATCTGCAATTTTCACCTATAAAGAGGATGTACACTGGTAAACACCACCACTCCCAGTTGTCATACTTACCTTTTTGTATTTATATTCAATAAGAATGAAAATATAAAAAAACCAGGCATTAAAAAATTATCATCGAAAATGTTGCTATCTCTCGACTATATAGAACGATTTGTTAATAGATTGACCTACCTATGTTAAGATACTATAAATTAACCTACATATGACCTACTATATGATCATATGTTAATTCATGCTCCTGGTTCACTTTTTGATTTTTTTATATCTCATATAACTAATTATTACCTTCATTTCAATCATAATCCTCTACGCTGATTTCGAGAAATTCAGGAAATTCGCGATTTCATGTCAATTAATTTGCCAATCTTATATCAAGGAAGACTTATCTTGAAATGTACTTATTACAACTAGAATATCATGTCCTATTTGAACTTGATTTAATTATATATTAATTAACTCAATATGCTGTGCCAAATATTATGTATTTAATAAACATGAACCCAATAACAAGTTATCACTTTTTATAAAACTAGATTTAGATCTTCTTACAAGTCTACCTTTAAATAAATTACAGCTTTCTTTAACTTGAAATGATAAATATCTATAGCCTCCAAAATGTGGCAACTTGTTATTGGATATGTGTTAAATAAACATGTACCCGATAGTTGCCCTAGAAGCAGTAGGTACAAAATATAACTTAACGTAATAATGAACCCGTTGACTGCAGCAGATTCAAAAGTCAGATGTTTTAACTGTTTGACACTGTTTAGGGAATCCAATGAAAAAAAATACAGATTTTTTACTTTCTTACACTTTGAATCCAATTATAATTGAATTTCTTTCATTCGAGAAGTAAGGAGTCAAACGTTCAGTCAAAAATAAAATATTTCTTTTTTTTTTCATTTCACATCTCAAATAACACTACATAGAAAGTTTGATTGTTTACAATTATAATAAAAGATGGATTTGTGGCAGACTGGTTAGCATGCTAGGTTTATAATCCAGTAATCATGAATTTGAATCCTGCCTCGACTGATTGCATTCACCTACATAAGCATTTATTATAAGAGAATATAGGAAGATGTGTAGTTGTCCCCTTGGAATGATATAATATTATTATTATGTACATTTAGTTTAACAAGAACATATTTATACATCTTTCTAAAAAAATATAAACATCCATTTTGCCATTTTTATTTAAAAAAAAGTATAAAAACTTATTCCAAGGGACACTAACAGTATTCCTAACATTTCCCTAGTTTTTTAATAGTAAAAAAACTTCGTTTAGAATATCAGCATTACTATTAAATGTGTGGACACCAAATAAATTGCAATATATGTATTAAATACAACACCAATACAACATTGTCGGCCTTTGTGGCTCAGTTGGTTAGATATCTGACTGCTGAGCCAAAGGTCCCGGGTTCGGTTCCCGGTGGAGACACAGTTTTTAATTGTGTTTTCAGTCTGGATCTGTGAGACGATTAATATTGTAAGTCTCCAGAATGTGGCAACTTGTTATTGGGTGCGTGTTAAATAAATATTTGACATAGTACCTGTTAGTTGCCCGAGAACCAATATTAAATAAATAAATAAATAAACATACTTAAAAAGCAGTACCCTAATATGTTTACTTGCATTATGTCTGTATGTACTTGACAAACTGTATGTATTTTACTAAGGTACATTATGAATGACAATTTATATGTTTCACTAACTCTGTGCAATCGCCAACAACCACAGGTGTATTTTCTAGTGAGGTTGGGAATAGTAAGTAATATAAAATAAATAAATTATTTTGTATTAGGATAACATAATAATCAAGTGGTTAAAATTGTATACTAACATCTCGAATTTTTCAGGCCCGTAAAGATCCTGTCAGGAGGTCAGCAGAGGAGGGTATCGCTCGCCGCTGCTCTCCTACACAGTCCTGAACTCCTGATACTTGACGAGCCAACAGTTGGAGTTGATCCAGTTCTTAGACAAAGGTAACAAGACTTACTTTACGAGTCCGAGCACTTCACCACTAGGCCATCCCACTCCAGAATACAGCTGCCGCAACGGCATTGTCATTAACCATCGTCAGGTCTTCTGCATCGCACCTCACTGGCATATCTCGACAGATGAGGAGGTGTTTGTCAGTTAGTATCTCGCCGCAATTGCAGGAAACATCCTCTACCACCCATATACCCCACCTGTGCATGTTCTCTTTGCATCTGGTGACACTGACGCGTAATCTATTAAGTGTCTTCCATGTCAGGTAGGGTAGTTGGTTTCCCGGTCCCAAACTTTCCGACAGGTCGACCTGAACCCAACATATTGTGCTTGCTAAAGATTTTTCCTTGCCCTATCTAGTGGTGGTAGGGGAGATGTAATTTTAAGGAGGCTTTTCCTTTATTTTAGTCTTGCTACCAGTGGTTTGTGACCAAACAAAGGATGTCTCGGGTCCATTTCCTGTTTATGTCTCTCGGCATTTGCAGCGACCTCCCAACATGATAGATATAGATGATAGATTAGTCTTATTACAACCGTCTACCGTCTAACTGCCTGCTTGTCCTATGTACTAAATTTGATATGTGTTTTTTTTCAATACTTAAATAAAATAAACTTCATAGTTCATTTGAAGTGAAGAATTTCACTAAGAAATTTGTAGCAACAAATTATATAATATGTGTATCTAGTAAAAATGTCTGTGATAATTAACTATTGCAACAAACTAGACCCATAATATTATAATGAATGTATGTATATATCATAGTTACAAATAAAAATAAAATAATTTATGTATAATTATAACATCAATGTTTAAAATAATCAGACTGTAACCAGAAAAAATATAGGTACGTAAAGTAATGTAATCATTGTATATTTTGTATATAATATATGTACCTACCTACTTATGTACTTGATTATCACTAGTGATGTCTTCATAAAATTCAACAGTAGGTATAAAATGAATTATGGCCTTATTAATTTAAAATATTAAGAGAAAATAAATTGTGTTGAATCAGTCATGACATTACCCAATTTTTCATTGTTAAATATTTATATAGATTTTCATTGTTAACTATTCATTTAGATTTTCGTTTTTAAGTATTTATTTAGATTTTCATTGTTTACTATTTATTAAGATTTTCGTTGTTAACTATTTATTTGGATTTTCGTTGTTAAATATTTATTTAGATTTTCGTGCCTAACTATTTAGATTTTCGTTGTTAAATATTTATTTAAATTTTCATTGTTAAATATTTACTTATTTAGATTTTCGTTTTTAACTATTTATTTGGATTTTCTTTGTTAACTATTTATTTAGATTTTCATTGTTAACTATTCATTAAGATTTACATTGTTTGCTATTTAGTTAGATTTTCATTGTTTTCTATTTATTTAGATTTTCATTGTTTACTATTTATTTAGATTTCATTGTTAACTATTTATTTAGATTTTCGTTGTTAGCTATTAATTTAGATTTTATATGTTAATTGTGGGGTACCAGCTAAGAATAGTGCTTCCATTCCTTCATATTATCATCATTTTCGAACGTTAAAAGCCAGTTAACCCTTAAATACGACAGACAAAATAAAATTTCACATAGTTTAGTCTCTTGACTTAAATTTCTCACTTCATTCACGTCCATACATCGTCTCATACACACTCTTCTGATATTCTTACTTCTAACGTCTCCATCTTTCAAGATTCTATTTATGTGATTGTGTCAACTTTTTCTGGGTCAACCTCTACTTTTTGTTCCTCTTTTATCAGCCTTGTATATTTTATCAGCCTTGTATATTTTTTTTGTCAGACGGTCATTCTTTATATTTGGCCAAACCACTTTAGGGCATTTATTTTCATCTTACTCACGATATCTCTTTCAATCATACATTCTCGTCTAATATCCTCATCAAGTATCAACGTATATATTTTGTCATTGTGTCAATTGTAAGAAAATTGTTATAAATTTAAGAATGAATAAAATACAATACCTGATGAATGTATTTAATTGTCTGTTACAGTATCTGGGACTATTTAGTTGAGATCACAAAGGAAGGAAAGACAACTGTCATTATAACAACACATTACATTGATGAAACAAGACAAGCTCATATGGTAAATTAATTATTTTATCATCATTCATTAACCCTAGATAACTTATCCGTGAAAATGGAGTTCACCTACTTCTACTCATCCCGTGTACCCAGTTCCTTTTTTACATTTCTAATATAAATATAACATTGCATCAATTTAATTAGGAAGCCACCTATGGCCATCCCATCGTCTGCTCGAAGAAAGTGAAAATATATGTCATTTTACTAATTCTATAATTTTTCATATACAGTATAATAGAGAGAGAGAGTTGCTGACCACTGTCAAGAAAAGGAAAGCCGCATATTTTGGCCACATATTCCGTGGTGATAGATATGCCCTTCTACAACTTATAGTGGAGGGAAAGTTAGAGGGAACACGGAGTATGGGGCATAAAAGGATATCGTGGCTTAAGAATCTCAGGCAGTCGGGATTCCAGATGCAGCGTCATTAATTTTGTTGGCGCCAGTTCATTATGAGTTTGATGTAATGGTCGCCAACCTCAAGGAGCAGCACAAGAATAAGTTTAATATAAATATTTTCTTTGATCGAAAACCTGTGTCCATCGAAGAATAACGAAATACTGTTGCATAAAATGTAAACAAACCATTTGTGGCTTTTCTTATATTTATTGATATAGGTATATAGTCAACGTTTATATTTTGATCTCATTTAGTTATTCATGAATACAACTTTCATGTCATGTCTTGGCTAAAAACATTACAGAATGGACTGGGGTTCATAGATTAGTTAAGTCTGCAATAGGGTCTTCAGTGACTGGCGCTTTACATTCTGCCCAGAACAGATTAGTATGGAGGCGAACCACCTCCTTGTCAGGCTCCATGTTGTCTTTGATCATGGTTTAACCTGCTGGACTGTCTCTATTAGTTCCCCCTTTAGCTGAAGGATGGCACCATTGTGCAGCGGTCAGCTTAATATCATATATTGAATGACTGAATCATATCAACTGAATATCATTTAAATAAATTTGAATTGAACTGTTAAATTTCAGATAGGACTGATGCGAGGCGGTAGATTCCTGGCTGAAGAATCACCAGACAGCTTGATAGCAAGGTATGCGGCAGAGAGTCTGGAACAAGTGTTCCTGAAGCTGGCTGTGATGCAGAACCGTGGCAAGAGAAGAAGAAGTAGTATACTACAGGAAGTCACAGAGTCTATACAGATACCTGCTGTTACGGTAAATACTATCGCAGTCACCGTACTATACTCCCTATACTACAGCACCCTTGGAGTGATCTTGTATCACTAAAGGGTTGTTTATATATTATTATTATTATTACAAATTCTTCTTCTTCTTAGCCATCTCTCCACTGCTGTATGTAAGCCTCCTTCAACTCTTTCCATCTTTCTCTATATCCTGGGCGTCCCTGTACCATTTCTTTCCCATGACTGTGACTATATTGTCAGCCCATCTTTTCTGAGATCAACCTACTCCTCTTTTTGTCTTCCTAAAGTCTCAATTAAAGAATTTGTGGCGCCCATCTGAATGCCAAATATGATAGTGTCTCTTTGTATATGTAGCGGTTCTTCTCAAATTTTGCAGATAATTTGAAGCCGAAATATCTATCTAGGTATAACTATAGATTATTATTTATTCTAGTTTATTATTTATTCTAGAATCCAGCTGCTATTGATGTGGAAGAAGCAGAAATAGGAGAAATATCCGGAGAGTTTGGAGATAATGTATCTACGTGCAGTAGGGGAGTCAGTATAATTACACCTGATCCGTAAGTTGCAAACCTGATCAATAATCGTTTGACATTGTATGTAGATTCTACTCATGAATCTCTCGAACAGATACATATCAACAAATTATATAGATTCGCAATGCCAAAATCTATACCTATAGTGGCTTTAAATATGGATAGTGATATGACTAGTTTTGTTATGTGACATTATACATTTTGACCAATTTTGTGATGTGAAATCAAACATTTTGACCATTTAACAAGTTTGTAAAGTGACTTCAGATATTTTGACCAGTTTTGTGATGTGACATCACACATTTTGACCACTTGACCAGTTTTGTGACATCACATATTTTGGCCAATTTTGTGATTTGAAATCACACATTTTGACCATTTTTGTGATGTAACATTACATATTTTGAGCAGTTTTGTGATGTGACATCACATATTTTGACCAGTTTTCAAATGTTGATTATTTTGTTTAAGTGCTTTATTTGATAATAATTTACAGGGTATTTACGTCAGATACTTTACCACCTGAAGAAGAACCACCAGGTGGGTGTATGGATCGTCTGAAGCCAATGAAAGCCAATCATATGAAGGCCTTGATATGGAAGAACATTCTTGGACTTGTCAGAAACTTAGGGTGAGTTCTGATGGCAGTTATATTCGCACACATCACATTAAATTTTATCAATTTAATCATCAAATTCTGCATGTGTCATGCCGTGGCATAGTCATTTGGCTTGTGTGGCGGTGTCCTGGATTTGATTCCTAGCAGAGGAAATATTTATTGAAATTAATATCTCATTCATTTCTTAGTTTTCTGGACTGCAAATACTGGTTAAAATAAAATCATGACAAGTTTAATGCTGAATGGTAATTTCTTCAAATTAACCAAAGTAAGCAGATTATTTTTATACGATGAAACATGTCACCAAAAACACGAATTGAAAGAATTTTTAATTTTCAATATGTAGAATCTGCGTAATTTTTTTTTAAAAAGAATAGATGTGTCCTTGTAACAAGTACATACCTATACATTCCCTAAATTAAGCATAAATGCTTGCACTGTAGCTGAACGCAATCGGATGTGGCTGGATTCGAACTCACGACTACTGGATTACTAATCCAGCGTGCTAACCACTCTGCCACCACCCATCTAAAATCAAGCTTTCATGTATACAACGACGGAATACAACGAGTTATTTTAACTTTTATTTTTATGTATCTTTTGGATAGGGTGGTAAAAGCAGCATTGTTGCGTTCTATTGGATTTGGTTGCACAGAGGAGTAGAGTGTCAGTTAGAGGTTAGTGGGTGAGTGGTGAGCGTGACTCGAGTCATAAATGGGTCCCTTAATCCCGCATACATGGTCGCAAGCCCATGTGGCTCACCTATTCTGGCTGGTACTCTGGTCGCCTGTGCTCGTGAGCCTTGTTTCGTGAACCTTGTGAAACCACAATTGCCTTTCTCTTTTATATCTTATAAAACCAATTAATATGTCAGCCATTGATGGATGTTGTTCAAAGATCAAATTAGATTTAATTTATTGAAATGGTTTGTTTTATTTGACTCTTTAGAATTATGATGTTCATCATTGGTCTGCCCGTCTCTCAAATTGTACTATTCTGTCTGTCCATCGGCCACGATCCAGTTGGTCTTAATATCGGTATTGTCAACTATGAACTTCCTGAAGTAGATATGTTGAAACCTTGCTCTGTGGAAATGACTGACTGCAACAACACCCTACTCAGCTGTAAATACATCAAATATCTACAAGAACAGAAAGGGAACTTAGTAAGTAACAATTTTGTATTACATATCTAATGAAAATGAATCTAGTCTAAACGCTAAGTTGCAAAATTCTCTTAAATGTTTTTTCATGAAGGTATTGTTAAATATTTCTTTAAGTTCACATGTCTGTCTGTCTGTACTGAAATTTTGCAATTGATTTTTAACTAATTTCCCGACCAGTTGGAGCTCTGAAACTGTTACTAGCTAGAATAATTTCAACCGATCCATCAGTCGATGTCTGGTCATTCACCGTGGAGGGGAGCAATCTGCAAATTTATGAACCAAGCAAAAGACACAAATCTGCGCTCTGTGCACCCATCTACCTGACTCAAGTTGTTTTCAGAAGAAACATATTGGAAAAGATGGAAAAGTTTTAAAGGGAGTTGACTTACTGTGCCAGCCATCTTCTTTCTTCTCTCTTTCGCGTAGTTCTTCTTTCCTTCACGTTACTGGTTCAACAATGGTTCACCACACATGTCTGTAATATATACGTGCAAATTCCGTGAACTTCTCTCTTTTCTGTGAGCCAGTTGAATTTTTTTATACCATGTAGGTGGCTAACCTTGCATACAACCCTCCTCCTTTTTCATCCGGGCTTAGGACCAGCATCGGCGGAGTTGTATAATACATGCACACAGTGCAAAATGAGTATGGTGACTGAAGAATATTGACTCATTGCTACTACGTTCAAGGTATGTATGTAGGTATGAAGGGGTTTTGATATGTCAGGAAGATGAGGAAAGGTACAAATGGGATGTATCTGTCATCTGCGCCATCACAATGATTATAACAAGTCATAAAAGAAGTAATTATAATTTTTTCAATATGTCTTCTTTCTTCTTTTGATAGACCTATTGGTCTGTGATACAGACCAATAGGTCTATCAAATATGCTTCCTGAGATGATGAAGTCCAAATGTCCTTCCATCTTCCAGGCAGACGATGTCCAGATGGGATATCATTAGCTTCAGTGTATGCAAGTCTGTCACCATTTATCCTAGCTACGTGGTCTCTCCAGAATCTTTTTACTCCACCAAACAATGTCTTCTGTGTTATATATGGGGGGGATTTTTCCAGCAATAGATCATAAGGCATTGTCAGATTGTGCTTCTACTGCAAACGTCATAATCGGTCGCATACTTTCTTATATATTCTAACATTACTGTCATCTTGATACAGTGGACACTTTGCTGACTTGTTCTCAGACTTCAGATGCAGATTTCAACACCCAGGTATCTAAAGCTCAATTTGTTCCATATTAAAAGATGCAACTAATTATTTCAGGTACCTTATATATCGAGAGAAGCCGCCCTAAGCAGTGCCAAGCTTGGCAACGCCTGGGCTGTGGTGATCTTCCCCCATAACTTCTCATCAGCTCTGGAAAACAGACTCTCTGAAGGGAGATATGCAACTGAGGAGACTATTACCAGCTCCTTTGTAGATGTACACATGGATGTTTCTAGTATGTTTAAATACATTACATTGATTACATAGTTTACATTTACATTCCATTGATTACATAGTTTACATATTGTTTGACTTAAAATACATTCCATAGATTACATAGTGAACATTTAACATATTTTTTTATTTCAAATTTACATATTCTATAGTTATGTTGATTTTATTGGGATCTATTAGGAACAATTGATTAATTTATTTATTTGTTTCTTCTTGTACATAATATAGTAATTTCTTCTATCCAACCAGAATTAATGTTAATAATATACAACACAATGTATACTATGGCAATAAGGTAATAACATGACAAAAAAATATGATTAAGTATTAAGATAACAAAAGATCATGAAGAATAAAGAAGAAAAATAAAAAAGAAAAATATTGAATATTAGAACAGTTCATAGCAATGATATGAACACAAAAGGAAAAATTATTACTCTGGTAATTCATTTGTGTTTATATATCGTAGATATGACTGTTCCCTTCTCCCTTTCCGAATAGCTATGATTTCCTCCTTTCTTTCCTAATTCATTGCTATGATTCCTTCATTATTTTTCTCATTGCTATGGTTCCCTCTTTTCTTTCTTAATTGCTATGATTCACTCTTTCCTATCCTCATTCCAATGATTCCCTCTTTCCTTTCTCAATTACTATGATTCACTCTTTCCTTTCCCCATTCCAATGATTCCCTCTTTCCTTTCTCAATTACTATGATTCACTCTTTCCTTTCCCCATTCCAATGATTCCCTCTTTCCTTTCTCAATTACTATGATTCACTCTTTCCTTTCCCCATTCCAATGATTCCCTCTTTCCTTTCTCAATTGCTATGATTCACTCTTTCCTTTCCCTGTTCCAATGATTCCCTCTTTCCTTTCTTAATTATGATTCACTCCTACCTCTCCTCATTGTGATGATTCCCTCTTTCCTTTCTTAGTTGCTATAATTCACTCCTTCCTTTCCTCATTGCTATGATTCCCTTCTTTCTTTCTCTGTATTGTTGCTTTACATATTCTGGATTGATATATTTTTTATTGTTATTTATATTTGTTTTTCAGACAAACAAATAGAGTTTCTTCTTCTAAGAGACTTCCAAAAGTCATTCTCCAACTTTGCCAAAAAGCTGGCTTCAGTCTGTGATTATCCAGAGAAGGCATATCAAGTCCCCATCAAGGTAAGTTAATATAATTAATTAAATCAAGTGGAATAACAAATAAATTTTCCATACATATCATCATGCCATGTCCTTTATGAGGTAATAGGCAAAGAGAACCCAATGTCACATTTTTCTATCTTACCTTTTTATTTAATTTTATTCTAAAAAGCAAATATATGTGCAATTAAAAAAAAAATAAAACTACATATCAAAAATATGGTGCATTCTCATTTTCACATTCAGTGAATAGCGTAGTGTGCCTGCTGTTTCCTTATAATATCTAAGTTTTTGGTCACTTTAAGTGCAGTGTCTGCAAGGTTTTAGAGTTCTTCGGACTCTTCTTCTGTTATTCATGTGTTCTTTGAGAGTTTTGCAAAGGGCCATTATTAGTCCCCATACCCAGAATTAGTGATGGTGGGGAAGGAACATATACCTACACAAATTTGCATGTGCATAATGTGATCCGATTTTCATAGATGAATATCCGCCTTTGATTTTACTTTATATGTAATCTAAAGTAATAAAGCAATGATGGTGTTAGTGTGTTTGTCTCATACCTCTTGGAAATATAAGAGCATCTGAAAATGTAATTTATGTGCATGCATGTACCAGTATACCTGACGCAGTGTCACGCTAAAAAAATGTGATAAAACCGCCGACCGCTGTGGCACAGTTTCTATGCGGGCGTCCTGAGTTTGATCCCCAGCAGAGGAAATATTTATTTATATTAATTTCTCACACTAACTTTTCTGGGTGGGAAACACTGGTTAGTTGGAAGAAATTGCCTTATAGCAATAAACTCGCCACTTATTTATTATAAAAATGTAGAATTATTTAATATATTTCAATAATTAAGTTTTTTCATACTTAATTTTCAACAATAGATCTGTCAAAAAAGTGTACTTTTTGTACGCAAATATCTTTTTACGTAAAAGTTAGAAGTACGTATTTATTACGTTTAAATAATATTTCAAATCTCTTCCCATAGTCCAAATGGGCTGGTCAACTTTATTTACAATGCTTATAGTAAGTCAAATTTTAAATCACTTCCCATTTTGTGTGACAATATTATAAAAACAATTGCTTATTCCTTTACATATTTAGATTCTTGGCCAATGGTGGGATATTGCAGCTAATATAATATTAAATAAAAATATTCCAATTTGAAAAGAATGAAAAAATGACACAAACATCTAAGTATAAAAAGTAAAATAAAAAACCTCTGTAAATATAAACAAAAAACACATAGTTACTATGATCAAAATAATAGTAACAATGCTAATTTTGTGTACTTAACAGATATGCCTAAATATATGTATGACTAAATTTAATGAAATATCTTTATTTCAGTTCAATGAACCAATTTATGGTTTGCAAGTATCTGACTTCACTGACTTTGCAGGACCTGGAATTATACTAACGTGAGAATTATTTCTTTATAATATTTTTAAATTGTTTTTCTTTCTCATGCAATCAAATGTCAAATATTAATAAGTTGGTGCATTTTGCAAACAGTTGTTAAGCGTAGACAGTGTTTTTTTATAACAGATACTGGGCAACCCACAGTATTAATAGTAGAATCTAATTTTATTCATAGCAATACTAAATATTATAACTTCTTAAACTTTTCTTTATTTATGAAATATTTAATGTTAGGATATTATAGAACTCCATATGATAATTATATCCATGATATGGGTTATCACTAGGGTTTTGATTTCGCCGGTCGGACCAGACTTGCCCCTCTGAATGTGCAGTGAACCTCATTGTAACAAGTCCATTTTGAATTTGGCTGTCTGGCCACGTGTCCTGCCCATTGCCACTTCAATTTTGCGATCCGATCCATGATATCGGCGATTTTTGTTCGGCGTCTGATCTCTATATTGGTTATTTTATCCCTCAGACTTATGCCCAGCATTTGCCACTCCATGGATGTTGTGCACATTTCAATTTGTGGACAGTATTTATGGCCTGGGACATTGTTTCCAAACCATATGTCATCACAGGCAATATACATGATTCATAGATTTTTCTTTTTAAATTGATGGGGGTATCCTTATTTTTCATTATATAACTGAGCTTCCCGAAGGCTGCCCAACCAAGTCCAATTCTTCTGGGTACTTCTGCCACCTGATTTTCTTTTCCCATTCTTATTTTATGTCCGAGGTAGATGTATTCTTCAACAGTTTCAATTATTTTGTCATCAATTTTTATATTTCTGTTGGACGGACTCATGATTTTGGTTTTGCTGTGGTTCATTTCTAGCCCAAATCTCAGGGAAGCGTCATGGAGATCTTTAATCATAACAGTCAGTTCTTCCAGGTCGTTGCTAAGAAGTACGATATCGTCTGCAAAACGGAGATGAGTCAAGCATGTACCATCGATTTTTATTCCTCGGTTTTCCCAATTTAGTGTTTTAAATATATTTTCTAAGACCAGAGTGAACAGCTTGGGAGAGATGGTATCTCCTTGTCTAACGCCTCTTTTGAACAGCCAAATTCAAAATGGACTCCCAAAGTCTTAAAGTGGAGGCCATGGGAAGACAAAAGGGGTGTCGGTCGGCCACAGAAGAGATGGGCCGACGATATTGTTACGATCGCCGGAAAGAAATGGATTGAAGCGGCACAGAATAGAGGAAAATGGAGACAAATGGAAGAGGCCTACATCCAGCAGTGGAGGGAAGGCTAGGAAGAAGAAGAAGAAGAAGATTGTAACAAGTGAAATGTGTTAAGAGTATTTATTGTCAGTTTGTATAACATATTAGTATTATAAATTATTTGTCTGCTGAGAATCGAACAACCGGAATAAAATGTATAAACAAATATAAAATAGTTATAATAGAACAACAGATATGAATTTTATTTGATTGTATTTTAAAATAAAGACAGTAATTTAAAGTTTATAAAATTTCTTTTTTTTTTCAGTATTATATTCTTCTTGGCCGTCGCTCTGACATCTGTAGCAATGTTGGTTGAAAGAAACGAAGGAATATTGGAGAGATCTTTGGTATCAGGAATCACAGGTACTTAAACATTAATATAGATATTGGAAAATTTTCTTAAAACTTTACACAAAAATATGAAAAAAAAACCAAACTTAGTTTTACACATGGAGATATTTAGAGTTATATAGAGTTTGGGTATCAAAAGCATCCAACTCAATTAGTGGGCGAGACTAGATATGCGTCACGATAAGCTGACTCCCGACAGGGAAAAAAATCCAATGTTTGCATATATGCAATTAAAAAATATATTCAATTTACATACACATTGGTACATGTAGGAAAACAAGCCAAAAATGAAATAATATATCTGGCGCAGTTCAGGGGTGACATCTGTCCGAGACACCATCACCTCATTTACAAGGACTGTTGCTTTCATTGTATACAAATAAATCAACTTCTCAATAGATGGCGTTACAAAAAGGTTTCTCCGTTACCTCATAGATGGCAATAGTATAGTTTCGTATTATTCAGGTAAAATGTTTACACATGATTCAAATATATAGAACTTTCAAAAATTACATTGATAAGGGAACTCAACAAAGGCATAATTGGTGAACGTTGCGTAAGCGCATAAAGTGATCACGTAAACCAGCCGATGACAGGTCGTAAGCCCTGTAGGTGCCTAAGTTCCTGGTTCTTCTATAATATCCCAACTTCGTCTCTATTGAGATGTTATTGTCAATAAAAAAAAATAATAATATAATTAGAACATAAGCAAATGTTGTTTGATAGCTGATTTTCATATTATGAATCAAGCCAATATGTTTACAAAGTGAGGAAACATAGGGCCGGTATTACAGTCTCAGTTTAAGAGCTAAACTCAAGTTTTACAAAAATATAGCGTATAACAGTGTCCGTTTATACCTAATCTTCCCTCAAATACATCACTAAAACGACAAATATTTAACTCAACGTTTCTGGCGGATTAAGTACTTAACGGTGAGTCAACTGTCATTTGCTAGGCAACGTGTGCAGTTTCAGTGTTCTATCACTAGAGGCGTTAGTTGTAACGACGGTGGCACCACACAACAAAACAAACTGACAGCCATATTGAAACGAACATGGGCATTTAAAAGCATTATTTTGGTGAAAAAATTAAATTTACCATGTTGGATAGTAAAACAATAGTATTTCAAGTCGTAGCGTCCCGTTTTGTAGTTGGTATTATTTGAGGTTATTTAATATTTACCACAGAAAAAGAAAAATATGTCTATAATTGAAGATTTAGTAAATGACATGTCATATTGCACCGCAATCTCCCCTTAAATTAATCTTGAGTTTAACAAACTCAATGAGTTGAGGGCCGACTGTAATACCGGGCCATGATCTGTTAAATTATCTTCAGTTGAATTTTGATTTTGTTGTTAGTTCATTGCTGATTGTTTGTTTCAGGTACTGAGATATTGTTCTCTCATGTGATAACACAATTCATGGTGATGATAGTACAGACAATTCTCGTTCTTGTCTTTGGTTTCGCTGTCTTTGGTTTAACATGTCGTGGCCCCCTCATATGGGTCATCATCATCACACTTCTAACTGGACTCTGTGGAATGACTTTTGGTAATTACTATTTAGTTACCTATCACTGTTGTTGATAACTGATAGAATTGTTACGGTGAATGCATTTCATTTTTTGACCAACCAAAAGGGTATCAATTTGACATGATCTGATGATGGGATCCATGAGAAAATCAAAAAAACTCTTCGTTCAGCGATAATTCTTTACCATGTTGTACGAAAAAATGTTTTTTTTTTGTTGTAAAAAGTGGGTAGGTACCTCAAGGGTGGTCCCATAAAAATTTAGTCAAGATCCGATGATGTGATCCACGAGAAAGTCATCAAACTCTTCAATTTTCAAAGTGGGTAGGTACCTCAAGAGTGGTCCCATATAAATTTAGTCAAGATCCGATGATGTGATCCACGAGAAAGTCATCAAACTCTTCAATTTGCAAAGTGGGTAGGTACCTCAAGGGTGGTCCCATATAAATTTAGTCAAGATCCGATGATGTGATCCACGAGAAAGTCATCAAACTCTTCAATTTGCAAAGTGGGTAGGTACCTCAAGGGTGGTCCCATATAAATTTAGTCAAGATCCGATGATGTGATCCATGAGAAAGTCAACAAAATTTTTCAATTTGCAAAGGCAATTTGATGGGCGAATAATTCTTTACAGTCTCAACCAATTTTTTTGGGGTCAGTTTTTAAGTGAATGGTTACTAGTCGTCGTATAAGGTCTAACACTGCGTAAATCAATATCAGATACTTTACAGTAGAATAATAAACTTGCTAAAATTCTTACAATATTCCATTGAAAAAATTATAAAAACACAAAGCCGAATGAGCTGATATCCTTTATTTATTATTTAAAAATAAATTTCTTATATTAAGAATTTTTGAAAGTCCTTTTATAATACTGTAAAGTTGCCGATTGCCGATATTGACATATGCAGTGTTTTGTGACGAATTGTAAGTAATTTGAATTTATGTGTGCATTAAAAATTACCAATTATATTCCAGGTTTTGTGGTATCCTGCCTCTGTGACACGGAGCGCACTGCGACATACCTGGCCATGGGATCCTTCCTTCCCATGATAATGTTGTGCGGTATCATCTGGCCCATCGAGGGCATGCACAAGATCCTCCAGTACTTCTCCTATCTACTACCTCTCACCAAATCCACTGAGAGCCTTCGCTCCATACTCCAGAGAGGATGGGACATTGACGTACCAGACGTGTATTTAGGATTTGTCTCAACCGGAGTATGGATAGTCATATATCTCACTACTAGTATACTTTTGATTAAATTCAAAAAGGGATGATTGTAATATTGATTTTTTAAATGGTACTAAAATAAAATATTTAATTAGGTTAATTTTATACTTGTCAGACGTAATTTTAAAGAAATTTCTATAACGGGCTATTTTACCATCTTCGTATAAAATTCTAGATTAATTTTAATTGAATCTCGTAATATAGTACAGCTATTCGTAGTCTCTCATTTCATATTTTACTAAAACATTTTATTATAAATAAATAAAAATATATACAATAACTTTGTATAAACCATGAGTTTTGAGTATTTTCGGTCAAACATTTTCAAAGCTAACCGATTCTTCGTCTGGACAAACTTATACTTAAACGTTTGACCGAAAATACTCAAAATTCGTTGTGTATTTCTAGAAGATTTGAGAAAATTAGTTTCAAATATTGTTTAAAATATGTTTGTTTTCAGTCTGGATCTGTGAGACGATTAATATCGTAAATCTCCAGAATGTGGCAACTTGTTATTGGTTGCATGTTAAATTAATATTTGACATAGTACCTGATAGTTGGCCGAGATGCAATACAATATATTACAAAATTATAATAGAAATTTATCTACAAGAAAATTATAATGTATATAAATTGATCTTCTTATTAGACAAATTATAAAAATAAAATAATGAGGAAGGGTGACAGCGTTATAATTTCATACTTGGTTACCTAATAATACATTTTTGTCAAATTCGTTTTATCTATCTTGGTTACCTAATAATACATTTTTGTCAAATTCGTTTTATCTATCTTATATGAATTGAATATTTTTATTATTGCACATGCGCAAACATTGGATTTTTTTCCCTGTCGGGAGTCAAAGGTATTTTTTAACAGATTTTTAATTATCTCAATAGAGACGAAGTTGGAATATTTACTGTAGGAGAACTGGGAAATCAAGGCACCTACAGGGCTTACGACCTGTCTTCGGCTGGTTTACGTGATCACTTTATGCGCTTGCGCATACAGTGACATAAAGTGAGCCGATGACAGGTCGTAAGCCCTGTAGGTGCCTTGATTTCCCGGTTGTCCTACAGTAAATATTCCAACTTCGTCTCTATTGAGATAATTAAAAATCTGTTAAAAAATATCTTATATGACATGCGTTGGATTAGCTATTAGCTATCTTTAGGTGGTGAAACAGCCCATAAATAGGTTGTCACAATTATTTATTATCAACTAACTCTTAAAAACTGTTTTATGTGTAAATTTTTAAAAACATTTGAAAGAAATTTCTCAAGCTAAGCTCGCTCCTCTGAATCAGAAACACTGGTTACTTTGAAGAAATTGATATTTGTCAATAAAGTCACCACTTACACAGGGTGCAAGGAAGTGTTAACCAAACAAATATATCACTTGAATAATGAAAATATGTGAATAAATAACTAAATATATATATTGTGAAATAAGGATATTTTGTTGAAATCATACAAAATTTGATTTCATTGATTTCAATAAAACTATCGCATTTTTTCAAGATGAGGCTTAAAATTAGGACAATATATACTATTTGTTTTTTTTTACATATTTTATAAAAACGATTATGTAATTATATCAAATTTAAAACTGTTACCATTCATACATTATGTATACCAACTTGAGAAGGTTTGTTTTACTTTTATATGATACCAACATAATAAATATAAAATAATAATTAAGATAGTTTTATACTTACCGACTTACCGAGTCATAAAATATCAATTATTTGTAAGTTTATTAGAATTTTTATTTTAAATTTGTTTTAAAACAAAGATTTAACATACACTGGAAATCCAACTATCCCGATTAAATAGGATTTCACAATAATTATACAGTCAAATTAAATTATATTATTTTAATAACCAAAATATAGTTTTGGACATATTCTTAAGTACAGTGTGGTACAATAGGTACTTATATAATTTTTTTAAACAGTGTACATGTACATGTTGCAAGTACATATACATGTCATCTTCATACATACCCTAAACTAAGCAGAAGTGGTAAACAAAATTAGACTTACAAAAACTTATATAAACATAGTCAGTAATAATATAATTCCTTAAATATTTCGGTATGATGTTTATTTACCGACATACAAGATTTTTTTTTTCTCAAAGCTATCCGGATAGCTGGATTAGGTACAGATAATTGGAGTTTTACTGTACTTGTTGTAGGTAAATTATATCACTTTTTTTTTACTGAATCATGACAATATTATTTACATAAAATGGCAAAAATAATCTGAAAAATAAAGTTTCATTTCAATATTTTGAATCATAAAAAAATATATCAACTAGAAATATTATATAAGTCTACTAGCGGACCCGACAGACGTTGTCCTGCCCGAACTATTTGTTAAACAAAAAATATATGTAACGTATATTTGAATCACATGGATGTTATTATTCGTTGACCAAACTTACTTTGAGGTTAGATTAATTGTCATTTCGTATATAATTATAATACAGCATATATGGTCAAATTTCTTAGTGTTGCTAGATGAAAAAAAATAAACATTGCTAATTCGACATTAGCGCCACCTATTATAATTTATAGTTATAAAAAAATCATGTTTTTTATTTTCCTTTTATTATATTAATGTTTAAAATTCTATTTTATGAATCTAAACCATTCAGGGACTCACACAAACAAAATCAAAAAACTTCATCAAAATCGGTTCAGCCGTTTAGGAAGAATTCAGTGACATACACACGTACAGAAGAATTATATATATATAAAGATGATTTAGAGAGCATTTCATTAAAAAAGTGCACTTTGTAGTATGTTGGTTTGAGTGTATTTGCAGAATATTATGTATAATTAGGGGTTATAATGAAAGAAATCTCAAATGTGCTAATTTAGTAAATATTCGTATTGTATAAATGTTCCACTTTTGAAATGAAGAGAGTTGGTCAAGTCACTATTTGAGATGTCAAACTTAGAAAATTGTGTTAAATAAAATATAATTTACTATACTTACTAATAGTATTTAAAATTCTATAATTGAGTTAAAATTAAATTCCTTTGTATTTCAGATTATTTCAATAAAAATGTGATATTATTTATACCTCCCTATTTAATGTACGGTAATTTCATTTTATTATTGATACTATGTTGTTTAAATTTTGTTTTAAAATGAATAAATTAAGTACTTGCTTAATATAGGTAGTTATTGTTACTTAAGTTTCAACTAAAAGGTATAACCTATTGGTGGATGCACACACTGTGGAACGTTTGTAAATAATATTGTACAATTTGTAAATAAATTCAACTTTTTTCTATTAATTTTCTTGCCTGTATTAAACTATTGCACCATGAGAGTGAAAATGAAATGTATGTAAATTGGTTATTTGGAGATATGAGAGTTTAGAGCAAACTCTTGGGCTACCGAAACTCTCACCAGTCATTGATTCTCCTCGAGGCAGTTGAAGATTCCAGAAGCAACCTCCATTTACTTCCTTAAAATGACTGGATAACACCCATATTTCCAAACTATTAGCACTTATGCACTTCAATTTGACACTCATAATATGATACTATGTATAAGTACTTTATAATTTTTACTAAGTAGTATATAACCTATATTGAAAACTTGCTCAATGATTAAATAACTTATTTTTAATATGTCTAGGTATAACGGTAAAAGTCTCAACGTAGACTACGTAATGTATTGGATGACACAAGATAATAATATTTTAATTTAAATGGAATACGATTTTAAAAAAATAGAAAATATTATACAGTAGTTTTTCATTACCTGGGGGGCAAGTCTGGTTGACCGTCGAAATGAAAACCCTCCTTGTTTACCCATATCATGGATATAATTATTATATGGAGTTCTACAATATCTTTATTTTTATTTATTTTATTTTTATTTTATTAAAAGGGTACATGGACAGACATCCAGCTCACAATTCTCACAAAAAGAAAAAAATATTGGTTATTACTACGAGTGCTGAACGTCCAATTATGGATGCACACAAAATTACATGAGCTCTCACTCAATCACACACGCAAGTTACACAAGTACATAAATTAGAAATAATTCGGCTACAAAAGTTAAGTAAAAAAGAAAAAGAAAAAAATAGTTACACAATTCAAGAAAAAAAAAAGTTATAGAAGTTACATAAGTAGAAGCAAAAAAAACAGGCACATAAGAAGTCAAAAAAGTCATAAAAGTTAGAGAAAAGACAAAATAGCGTACATAAACAGCACTGAGACCTTCCTAAAACAACACGCGCGAGCTAACTTTTTTCTTAAAAGCAGAGAGCGAATCAGCAAACACGTCAAGATCAGGACACTCCCTTGTCATATCGTTATACTGTCTACACATTCTATCTTTAGATGTCATAGAACTCCACACGATAATTATATCCATGATATGGGTAATCACTGGGGTTTTGATTTCGCCGGTCGAACCAGACTTGCCCCCCAGATTATGGAGGCCAATCATATAGCTCGAAGATTTTTTCCTCGTTTATTTTGTCTATGCAAACTTAACTTGACAGATTGCATTATTGGTGACTGTAAATTCTTCTTTATAGAACTAAATAAGTCATGATTTCTTATGTAATGTTGAAAAAAATACATCACACATTTGGATAGGTATTTTCTTTTTGTCTGTATCTATGGTATTGTTTTCTACTGGTAAACCTTTAAACTTGTCGTTTAACAATAATAATTTTTCCTTTTTGATTAAATGTTGTTATTATCATCCTAAAATTGTGTTTTATTATACCTTCAATTTCATATGCGAATTTGTGATCCTACAATATTTAGAAAAATAATTATATCTTGTATACAATATCAATTTTTGCACAAACATTTGCATTTGATTAAGTACTTAATATTTTTGTTTTTACTAATCATAAACTGTCATAACCACAGATTTTTGACAGATATTTATAAGAAAATTTTAAACTTGTATTCCAACAGAATTGATATGATATTTTGCTCCTGTAAAAACTTGAAGTATGTTGATTAGTGTCCAACTGAATATTTGGCTTTAGCTTCGACTTTGGCCACCTTCAGTCTAAAAAGCAACATCGACTTCGGCCACCTTCACTATAAAAAGTACCTTCAACTTCCCCCAAAAATAAGCTTAATTTTCATCAGTCGCTAAAAACATTAAAAATTGAATAATTTATATGAATGTGAGGAAATTTAGCTGTATAATAATTATTTTATTTAACTTTAATAAAAAAAATATGAGTAGGTAACTACTTATTTTTTTGTACTTCTGCATAAATAATAATTAGTTCCTACACAGTTTGCATATATATTTTATATTATTTTAAAACAGTATTATTATAAAATTTCTTATTTAAGTTAAACCTTTGACTTTCACCGAAAGTTATGGCTAGGGCCGTACGATCGGCTTCAGGTTCGGTCAAAATAAGAACTTCGTTTGGATGCTGACAATCCCGAAAATACACATACCTACTTATAAAATATCTTGCGTTATTGTCAACAAAAAAAAGTGTGTGAACCACAACACAATGCTGGCATAAATATCTAGGTTTGATCCATTTAGCTTCATATCTAAAGGGAATATGAAAAATTAAATATAAGTACTTAATTTTGACATTTCTTAAGTTAAAACTTCGAGGCAAACAGTTAGATTAGGCCTTAATTTTGTGATTTAAGTATACCAATGAATTATTTTTTAGTTTTAGATTATATTTAAGTAATTACATTTATTTTTTTATGTAAGTACCATATTATAGTTGTAAAGTTAAAGATCTTGAGAGTATTCTAATTTGTCATAATACTCGCTTATGGCTGCACCTGTCAATATTCTGGCTAAAGATGATCACATTTGTTTGACAAAGTTATAAAAAAAAACAGCTTTGTATAATCATTTAAAATAAAATTACTATCTGTAATGGTGCCAGTAAAAGATAAATAGATATTTGTTATAAGATTCAGGTTATTAGATGTTCGGAAAGAATAAATAAAAGTTCCAGACATTTTGTTCTTCGAGGATTCTTTATAATTAAGTATGAGACTTTATTTTATTGTACTTACAATTTTATTGTATTACTTATTTATTTGTACTTACAATTTTTACCACAACTCATATTTTAATTTACATACACATACTATCACACCATATCCCTTATGGGGCAGACAGAGAATATCGTACGCTACATTTTCTATCGTAGCACGAAACCAATGCCACGTCAACATTCATACATGTTCGTCTGATGTTCAAGCTTCTTATATTTCCTTCTTTTAGATGGTCGAGCACATAGTCGAACCATCATTTTCTTGTACGGCCCAGACCTCTCATTCCTTTCCTGTCCGCAATGTATATTTTCTTCGTCAAAGACTTTAGGTACCTGTAAATGCAAGACTAATATCAAGACCAGGGGTGCAAGATCAAGATTATACCTTTAAATGCAAGATCAAAACCGCGGTGCAAGACCAAGACTATAGGTACCTATAAATGCAAGACCAAGACTATAGGTACCTGTAAATGCAAGACCAAGACCGGGGGTGCAAGACCAAGACTATAGGTACCTATAAATGCAAGACCAAGACTATACCTGTAAATGCCAAGATCAAGATTGGGGGTGCAAGACCAAGACTATAGGTACCTGTAAATGCAAGACCAAGACTATAGGTACCTATAAATGCAAGACCAAGACTATAGGTACCTGTAAATGCAAGACCAAGACCGGGGGTGCAAGACCAAGATTATATGTACCAGTAAATGCAAGACTAAGACCAAGACCGGGGTCGCAAGACTAAGACTGGGGTTGCAATACCAAGACCGAGATCACCCTGGTTTTGGTCTTGCATTTGCTCATCACTATGCACAGTTAACAGTTAGCACCATGGTTAGCACCAAATAAATTGAGTAGGTACGTCACGTGGCGTGCGTAAAACACAAATTTTTATTTTTTTTGCTTGGTTAGTTGGTATATGTGCAAACCCGCGCTCGGACAATTGACCGTAGCCGATTGACCGTACGCCCTTTTTACCGAATAGTCAATTGACCGTGAGGACAATTAACCGTGGGGACAATTTACCGTATGGACAGTTGACCGTGGGGACAATTGACCGTGAGGACATTTCATCGTATGGACAATTGAACGAATGGACAATTCACCGAGCGAAAACTATTTTTAATAACAGAAAAAAAGAGAGTTAAATAAATTGCGTGAAAAAAATGTTCGTTTATGGCGACGAACCGGTTGCCTTCTTTTTTTTCTGAAAGGAAGTTTTTTTCCGTTATTAAAAATAGTTTCCGCACGGTCCATTCGGTCAATTGTCCATACGATAAATTGTCCTCACGGTCAATTGTCCGTACGGTCGACTGTCCTCACGGTCAATTGTCCGTACGGTCAACTGTTCCCACAGTCAATTGTCCGTGCGGTGAATTTTCCTCACGGTCAACTGTCCCCACGGTCAATTGTCCATTCGGTAAAAAGGGCGTACGATCAATTGTCCGGGAATCGTGCAAACCGCCCCCACCACGACTCTCAAGCTCTTAAGTTTGCCGGAAACTGTATTTTACTTTTCAAAAATTTACTTATTCAGGGGGCAAGTCTGTTCAACCGGCGGAATCAAAACCCTCATGATTACGCATAATATCATGGATATAATTATCATATTATTGAGTTCTATAATATCTCAAGATATGTATTACAAAACTCCATAAGATAATTATTATATCCATGATACCTATATGTAATATGTAATTATTAAACATGGGTGGTTTTGATTCCGACGGTTGACCAGACTTGCCCCCCAGGTGTTTTTAAATTTGTAGTTTATTTATTTATTTGTAATACTTACAAAGAAAACGACATAATTCATAATTCAATGAAGGTTAAATCGGAGAAACCTTTAACAAGTATTAATTTTCAAAAATATAAAATATGGTCAAAATATGAACCCAAAATGGCGGATAAGATTATGTCCAAACGTCATAATATTATATTATGTTGTTGTTGACAGTAATTAGACCACCCAAATCAACACTTGCTGTGGTCCACTTAGTCCCACCAGTGGTGCACAAACATTGTGACCACTTCAAATAATGGAACCCCACTTAGATTTAATATTATTTTTAAGTAAGTATATAAATAAAGAAATAAAGGACATTGTGTGAGTGGGTGTGTGTGAAATAATAAGCAGTTTTTTGTTGTCACAATGTTTGATACATAGAATTATAAGGTACAGAAGCCGCGTGTAGTATAAATTTCTTATTCAAATGTATGACAAGTTTTATTTACATGTGTGTGTGTGTGTGAGGCGGTAGATCGGTAGGTGTATGTACGTACGTAAAAAGACGCATCGCCATGGCAAAGGGAGCACTGGGAAAGCTCACAAGAGTATGGAAGGACAGGACCATTACGAAAACTACGAAGGCTAGACTCATCAGGGCTCTGATATTCCCGATGTTCCTTTATGGCGTGGAAACATGGACACTTAGGGAGTCAGAGCGAAAGAGGATCGATGCTTTCGAAATGTGGTGCTGGAGGCGTATGCTCTACGCATCCCATGGACAGCCAGAAGAACCAATGTGTCAATTTTAGACGAGCTAAGGATTGAGGATCGTCTATCGACGATATGTTACAGACGTATCCTTCAATTCTTTGGACACATTGCCAGAAGAAAACCAGACTGCCTCGAGAAGCTTGTTGTGATGGGCAGCGTGGAGGGACGGAGATCTCGTGGTCGCTCACCGACCAGATGGAGCGATTTGGTTAAGTCCACAATGGGGTCTTCGGTGACTGGTGCTCTGCGTTCAGCCCAAAACAGATTGGCATGGAGGCGGGCCATACGTGTGGCGACAGACTACAGCCGCTATCCTCAGTCATGAGGAAAAGGACGAATGAATGAATGTACGTATACTGCATAGAAAAGAAATTTTATGTGTACTTACTACTATGTGTTCTATGACTGTATTGACGGCCGGAAGATTGAAACTCAGAACATTGTTCTTAGTTTTAGTTTTCATACTTTCATTGCGCTGACTAGGAATCTGTATCATAATATATAATATAATCTAAGGTTAGATATAAATTTGTTTTTGAATGTCATATGTGAGTCAAAAAATATGTCTAAATCGTAGATATTTATTATAATATATTATACTAGATGTAGTACTCTATGCAAAGAGTGAGTCATGGAATATCGCACGTTTGACGTTTTAGTTGGCAACATATTTCAGTTTTCCTTACATTTCAACACATCCTAGATAACTGTTCTTTAAATCTTAATAAACAAAGTATTTTTTTCGACAAATAAATCCGAAAACAATTCACATTAGTCGTTATTCTCTATAGAAAGCCGATTTGGTCTGTCAACCAAAACGTCAAAAATCCCCCGGAAAAATGCCTCACTTCGATTCATACAAAATTTGGTAACTACGACATCTAGTATATTATAATAAAAATCTATGGTCTAAATGATATTCTTTTAATCGGAGCGTTGATAAAACATTTGAAACTGATAATAATAAAACATACATTTTATTATTATAGTTGACTTTCGACTACCCGCATCTTATGGAACACCCGAATATGATAATTATTGTGAAAACACTATTCTTAGACGGTGCCTCAATTTTTTTACTACACTCTTAATGACTTTGTATTCGCACCACTTGTTTGTTGTGAACTAAGTGACATGTTCCGGATCTAATCGTACCCTTATCAGGCCAACTTGCAACTAACTAAAATATACTGAGTTTTCTCGAAGCTTCGCGTACCGCTTGTATTGGCTGTAAGAGATTGCCTTCTGTATAATGGTTTCATAAGTAGTGGCAAGCAGTTCGACTCTTGGCATAAGAAAAAAATTTTAAATTAATTTCTCACCCAAATCTTGCTCGGTTGGAAGAAACCGCCATTTGGAAATAACTTGTCACGTGCACAGGGCGTAAGGAAGTGTCAAATAAATAAATAAATAAAATAATATGAGGGGCACATAAAAAATAAACCATTACAGTTTGAAAACTCCCAGACAAATATAAGACCACCAAAGAAGGGCCTATTTACCAATGTGTAGGTGCAAACCAGGGGTGACCAACTTATTTCTAGTCTGGGGCGCGGTTTATTTCACATATATTTTTTTTTCGCTGAAACAAATACATATTATAATACTTAATTGTATTTAAAGAAAATTTATTCATTCATTCAAACCATCACAGTATAACTGAATGAATTATACGTTCTTGGTTTTTACTACTTCTCGGCCAATAAACGGGCACTATGTCAAATATTACTTTAAAACGCTCCTAATAACATGTCGCCACATTATGGAGTCTTATGACATTATCTTCTCATAGATCTAGACTGTTTAGTTCAACTTATTGTGAAATGTACAAATATCACCGTCGCGGCACGGTTGGTAAGCCGTATGGTTTGTTTGCAGGCGTCCTGGGCTCGATTCCCAGGAGAAGAGTTATTTATTTTAATTAATTTCTCACGCTAATATTGTTTCCCTGGATTTATAAACTATATTTTACCATTGCATTGATTCACTCGAAAACAGACGTACTTTATCTGATATGATGCTTCTCCACAATATTATTAATAATAAAATTGATTCTCCTGCTTCTTGATTAAATTATATATCTTTCAACATCCCTACCCATAGAACTAGACACACTCCTCTTTTCCACCTAACCACTCAACACACCAACTATGCTCAACATGCAACAATCTACAGAATCTGTAATACATACAATAGGCATTTCCAAGAGTACGACATATTCTTACTAAGCGTCCCCACATTTAAACAAATATATCAAACTCAAAATTTCATCCTCATAATCAAATTTAACACTTAATATACTGACACATTTATATATGCAATTTCACACATCATTCACACAATATCTCACCATAATATGTAACTAATATTCCAAACTTATTTTAATATACTACAATAACTCCAGTGAGAATCTGTAATTGACTTAAATATTTACTCAAATCATCTTTATTTTATATAATTTATTATACACTGAATTTTGTCCTCTAAATAAATTAATAATAAATAAACATTGGTTAGTTGGAAGAAATTGTCATATGGCAATAAACTCGCCACTTGCACAGGGTGAAAGAAAGTGTTTTTTTTTTATTATAATTATTTCAATTGAATGAAAACTATGGTACTTTGATCAAAACATCACATTTCCGAGGACCTAATAAGGACTGCAGGCCGGGGGTTGCCCACACATGGTACAAAGTTACAAATTCGCTAACAATACAAACTTAATAATTCAGTTTTTGACAAATCCTCACGTGGAAGGTTGTAATACGCCATTTTAAACAGTTTTAAAAATAATATAGTGGGACCCACCTCCATATAATCTAAATATGTATTCCTACAATGGTATGTAAGCATAATTTATTATTTTTAATTTTCAATTAATACTTATATCATAAAATTGGTAGAAAATTATTATCAATTTTTTATTCATTATAAATTCTCTATTCAAACCGCGAACTCATCATCATTAGCGAACATCAGAAGCAGTTGTCATCTGCCCTTAGGAAGAAACGTTCGCTTCACAGGCCTTCCTCTAAAATAGTTTATTCGTAATTTAAACAATGTTCATTCACCCCATTACGACATCTTCCTGCAATGTCGGGTAGCCAGCGACGGGTTTGTGGGTATCCATTACATTATAAAAGGACGCGCGACACATGTTACGTGTATCCCCACACTCCAGTCTCGTGTAAACCTAAAGAGGTACTACATTCAACAGCATGTGTGGTGAACCTCATTGGTGATCTATGCGAGATGTATTTTTGATTACCCGGTTTTTAAGAGATAATTATAGAAATAAGTGGAAACACCATTCTATGGTGGCACCTCATAGTAAAACTGTTTTTTACTCCTCACTAACCCAAGGGGATATAGTGGGGAGTTATGATTTCGCAATTTTTAAGGGTATTTTTTTATTGCAGATTATCAACTATAATTAGTATCACGTATCTGTGTGTGTGCTATGTACGGCGTGTTCATTTTTACTTTATCGATTATAGACTAAAGTACTCATTAGATTCTATTCAAATTTTGCAAATATGTATATCTAATACTCGCTTAGATCCCATTAGATTTTGAAGGATATCTGAATAGTGCTTCTCAATTTTTTTAACTGTCAAATATTTCAAAGTGACCCCAAACTCAGAAAATTTAAAAATTTTATTTTCAAATTGGTAAAAAGACACTCTCATGAAATGGCATTGAAGAGTTATCAAGTTTTCATAATAAAATATTTAAATAAAAAATAATTTAACAAACTCATTTTATGAAAATGCTGAAAATTTCCATACAAAATTTGAATACTTTATAAAATGACTTGTTAGTGAGGAGTTTAGCGTTGGCCACAACCCACTCGTTTTTCCAACTGTCGATTCGTTCATGAGAATTCAATTCTCTTAATGAATCGACATTATCCAACTGTCGATTTGTTCAGGAGAACTTTGTTCTCTTAACATATCGACAATGTATCAAGCTAGAATACGCGAGAATTGTATGGAGAGATCTACTTTATTCACGGCTTTTCCAACTTTGAAGTCAAAAAATACCAACTTAGAGGGTTCGCAGCATAAATGTTCCATACACGGATTTACTCAGAATTCGGAGTAGAACATTTCGTGTGTGTGTCTGTGTGTCTGTGTGTGTGTGTGTGTCCGTCCCCCCCTTATAACTTTTGATCCGCTCAATTTACAGAGCCCAAATTTTCAGAATATACAAACAGTTATAGGCCTACAAAACTTTTATACTCAGAAATGTGAATTTTTGTATCAGTCAGGGGTTATCAACTTTTGAAATTTTGGTTTATTTTTCCATATATCTCAGAAACCATAAAAGCTAGATCGCTGAAATTTGGTATAAACATAGACAAATACAAAATCTCAAATTAATTTTTTTAAAAAAAATCCAGAATTTCTCAAACATTTTTTATTAAGAAAAATATTTTTTTTATGATAAATTTATGAGTTTAACTACCTATATTTCCAATTTTTTTAAAAATATCAAGAAAAGCCGAAACACCCTAACTAGATAATTTAATTTTCTATAAAAAATATTAACATTGTATTAGCACATCTCAATTTTTTTTTAATAATTTTTATAAAAATTGAATTTAGTGACGACATTTCTTCATACAATTTTTATGGCAATCGCCTACACACAATATCTAAGACTAGTTGCATGTAACACATGAGATCCAACTGTCGACAGCGATAGTATGTATAGTTGAAGAATAAGTACCAAACCTATAAATACAAATTATTTATTATTTTATGATATTTAGTTTTCTATACAACACATGTACCTAGGTAGTCAAGATAGGATAGTATGGAGGTCAGTCTTTTTTTCCTACCCGGAATATGAAAACAGCATGATGGTATATGTATATTGTATGTTTAGAGATGAAGTATCAAACTATTAAGTCTTCTTTGATATTGTGTATAGGTGACTACCATACAAATTGTATGAAGCGATGTCGTCACTAAATTAAATTTTTATAAAAATTGTTAAAAAAAATTTGAGATGTACTGCTACAATGTTAATATTTTTTATATAAAATTAAATTATCTAGTTGGGGTGTTTCGGCTTTTATCGATATTTTAAAAAAAATAGAAATATAGGCAGTTAAACTCATAAATTTATCATAAAAAAAATACTTTTCTTAATAAAAAATGTTTGAGAAACCCTGGAATTTTTTTGAATAAACTAATTTGAGATTTTGTATTTGTCTATGTTTATACCAATTTTCAGCGTTCTAGCTTTTATGGTTTCTGAGATATAGGGAAAAATAAAATAAAAATTCAAAAGTTGATAACCCCTGACTGAAACAAAAATTCAAAATTCCGAGTATAAAAGTTTTGTAGGCCTGTAACTGTTTATATATTCTGAAATTTTAGGCTCTGTAAATTGAGCGGATCAAAAGTTATAAGGGGGGGACAGACACACACACACACAGACATACACACACACAGACACACACACAGACACACGAAATGTTCTACTCCGAATTCTGAGTAAATCCGTGTATGGAACATATATGCTGCGAAGCCTCTAAGTTGGTGTTTTTTGACTTCAAAGTTGGAAAAGCCGTGAAAAAAGTAGACCTCTCCATACAATTCTTGCGTATTCTGGCTTGATACATTGTCGATATGTTAAGAGAACAAAGTTCTCCTGAACAAATCGACAGTTGGAAGACTCATACCATCATTCTGTTTTCATATTTTGGGTGGGACTGACCTCCATACTATCCTATCTTGACATACATACATACATATTATGTAGGTACATGTGTTGTATAGAAAATCAAATATCTTAAAATATTAAACTAGTTGCATGTAACACATGAGATCCAACTGTCGATAGCGATAGTATGTAAAGTTAAAGAATATGTACCAAACTATAAACCCATAAATACAAATTATTGAATATTTTCAGATATTTTGTTTTCTATACAACATATGTAGGTATGTATGTCAAGATAGGATAGTATGGAGGAAGTTCCTTTTTTCCTACCCAGAATATGAAAATAGCATGATGGTATGTATGTTTGGAGATGAAGTATCAAAATATTAAGTCTTCTTACATATTGTGTATAGGCGACTGCCATACAAAATGTATGAAGCGATGTCGTCACTAAATTCAATTTTTAAAAAAATTGTTAAAAAAAATTGAGATCTTCTACTACAATGTTCATATTTTTTATAGAAAATTAAATTATCTAGTTGGGGTGTTTCGGCTTTTTTCGATAATTGTATAAGTTTTGGAAATATAGGCAGTTAAACTCATAAATTTATCATAAAAAAAATACTTTTCTTAATAAAAAATGTTTGAGAAACTCTGGAATTTTTTTGAAAAAATTATTTTGAGATTTTGTATTTGTCTATGTTTGTACCAATTTTCAGCGTTCTAGCTTTTATGGGTTCTGAGATATATGGAAAAATAAAATAAAAATTCAAAAGTTGATAACTCCTGACTGAAACAAAAATTCAAAATTCCGAGTATAAAAGTTTTGTAGGCCTGTAACTGTTTATATATTCTGAAATTTTGGGCTCTGTAAATTGAGCGGATCAAAAGTTATAAGGGGGGGACGGACACACACACACACACAGACACACAGACACACACACAGACACACGAAATGTTCTACTCCGAATTCTGAGTAAATCCGTGTATGGAACATATATGCTGCGAAGCCTCTAAGTTGGTGTTTTTTGACTTCAAAGTTGGAAAAGCCGTGAAAAAAGTAGACCTCTGCATACAATTCTCGCGTATTCTGGCTTGATACATTGTCGATATGTTAAGAGAACAAAGTTCTCCTGAACAAATCGACAGTTGGATTAGTTTTCTCTCAATATGGTAAAAGTGTTTTGAAGTAAGCATGTATTTACAACTAGTTGCATGTAACACATGAGATCCAACTGTCGATAGCGATAGTATGTATAGTTGAAGAATATGTACCAAACTATAAACTCATAGATACAAATTATTGAATATTTTCAGATATTTTGTTTTCTATACAAAATATGTAGGTATGTATGTCAAGATAGGATAGTATGGAGGAAGATCCTTTTTCCTACCCAGAATATGCGAATAGCATGATGGTATGTATGTATGTTTGGAGATGAAGTATCAAACTATTAAGTCTTCTTACATATTGTGTATAGGCGACTGCCATACAAAATGTATGAAGCGATGTCGTCACTAAATTCAATTTTTAAAAAAATTGTTAAAAAAAAATTGAGATCTTCTACTACAATGTTAATATTTTTTATAGAAAATTAAATTATCTAGTTGGGGTGTTTCGGCTTTTTTTCGATAATTGTAAAATTTTTGGAAATATAGGCAGTTAAACTCATAAATTTATCATAAAAAAAATATTTTTCTTAATAAAAAATGTTTGAGAAACCCTGGAATTTTTTTGAAAAAACTAATTTGAGATTTTGTATGTGTCTATGTTTGTACCAATTTTCAGCCTTCTACCATTTATGGTTTCTGAGATATATGGAAAAATAAAATAAAAATTCAAAAGTTGATAACCCCTGACTGAAACAAAAATTCAAAATTCCGAGTATAAAAGTTTTGTAGGCCTGTAACTGTTTATATATTCTGAAATTTTAGGCTCTGTAAATTGAGCGGATCAAAAGTTATAAGGGGGGGGCGGACACACACACACACACACACACACACACACAGACACACGAAATGTTCTACTCCGAATTCTGAGTAAATCCGTGTATGGAACATATATGCTGCGAAGCCTCTAAGTTGGTGTTTTTTGACTTCAAAGTTGGAAAAGCCGTGAAAAAAGTAGACCTCTCCATACAATTCTCGCGTATTCTGGCTTGATACATTGTCGATATGTTAAGAGAACAAAGTTCTCCTGAACAAATCGACAGTTGGATAATTTGTATTTATGGGATTGTAGTTTGGTACTTCAACTATACATTCTATCGCTATCGACAGTTGGATCTCATGTGTTACATGCAACTAGTTAAGCAAAGATGCGTGTACGAAGGAAAATTTTGTATGGTGTAGTGGACTTTTTGCATGCTAATAACACGAACTAGAGGCCTCGCAGCATATATGTTCCCACAAATCCTAAAAATTGCGCATTCACAACTTTCTACTATATCTCCTGGGGTAGTGAGAAGAAGTAATAGATAGTGAAAACTTTGTTTTTACTCCTCACTAACCCAAGGGGGGTTATAATTTCGCAATTTTTTTTAATTGCAGATTATCAACTAGTATCATGCTGAGATTGTATTCTGAATGTTTCATCACAATGTATCTCTGTGTGTGTGCTGTGTGCTATGTACGGCGTGTTCATTTTACTTTATCGATTATAGACTAAAGTACTCATTCGATTATTTTTAAATTTTGCAAATATGTATATCTAATACTCGCTTAGACCCCATTAGATTTTAAAGGATATCTGAATAGTGCTTGTCATTTTTTTTTACTGTCAAATATTTCAAAGTGACCCTAAGCTCAGGAAACTTAAAATATGATTTTTTTATTTTCAAATTGGTAAAAAGGCACATCACTTTCATAAAATGGCATTGAAGAATTATCAAGTTTTCATAATAAAATATTTAAATAAAAAAATAATTTAACAAACTCGTTTGAATACTTTATAGAATGACTTGTTAGTGAGGAGTTTAGCGTTGGCCACAACCCAATCGTTCAATATATATAAGTATATCATCAGCATGAAGTTGTACCTAGTCAAATAACTAAATTAGGTATTACCTATAATCTTTGCATCATTTTAAGAGCAGGTATTTATTTAGGTATTTTAGGTGTATTTCAATAGTCTGTATGTATTTACCTTAATTATTAATTAGTTGGTAATATCAGTGTGCATTGTAATTAATGGTAAAGCACACCAAGTGGTCTTGGTGAAAACATTCAGTCATTACAAACGGAATCTGTGGAAAGTATTTTTGACATTAAAATATGAATTATATATATTTTCTTATTTCAAATTTTATTTCACAACAACATTTGAAAAATAATAATGAGACAATACACTCATCCTCTATAGTGTCACCAAATATCTTGACCAAGTATACCAATGAAGTAAAAAGACACAAATTTGCGCCCTGCGCACCGGGATGCCAGGTTCAGATATTTGGTGAAAACTATACAACCTGCTTCAAACAAAATGGCTGACAACTTCACTTCCTCTTTCTATTCGATGTTGCAAGTTTGTAGCTTACAATTGGATGATTTTAAAATGGATTTCCACTCTACCAACACTAAAAATTTAGAAGTATTTATGTATTCATATTTTTTACAGACAACTATTTGGCAAATAATGGAGATATTAAAAATATTTGGAAGGAGTTCAATGAAAATGGCACTGAGATACCATTTGGTGAGTGTAATTCAATGTCAGCCTTCGTGGCTCAGTTTATAATATATCTGACTCCTGAGTTCGATTCCCGGTGGAGACATAGTTTTTAATTGTGTTTTCAGTCTGGATCTGTGAGATGATTAATATCGTAAGTCTCCAGAATGTGGCAACTTGTTATTGGGTGCGTGTTAAATTAATATTTGACAGAGAAGCTATACAAATTTTAACAATAGACGAAGTTGGAATATTTTAATAGAACCAGGAACTCAAGGCACCTACAGGGCTTAGGACCTGTCATCGTCTGGTTCACGTGATCACTTTATGCGCTCGCGCAACGTTCACCAATCATGCCTTCTTATTGAGTTCCCTTATCAATGCAATTCTGTAAGTTCTATATATTTTAATAATTTGAAACTGATTGTTTGAAAATAAACTGTTTTACTATTGCCATCTATGAAGTAACGAAGAAACCTTTTTATAACGCCATCTATTGAGAAATTGTGTTTTAAACAATGAAAGCAACAGTCCTTATACGTGAAGTGACATTGTTCTCGCACAGATGTCACCCCTGAACTACGCCAGATATATTAAGTATTTCATTTTTGGCTTGTTTACCTACTCGTACCAATGTGTATGTGTTGTGTATATGTAACTTTTAAAATATTCGATATACCTACAAAATAAAATAATGTACTTACTTATTAACCGTTTCAGTGCTAATCCTGAGACGTTATCGTGATGAATCATGTGCTACACCAGTGCGGATCACGATAGGTTAACGTGATGGACAATGCTCCACTTAAACTCGCTGTAGAAATCTTATTTATCGACATATCCAAAATATAATAATTACATCGTGTAGCTGAACCATTTATCTAAGTAAATATGATTTTACATAAAAAAATTTGGTAGATGGCGGTAGAGTGTTTACTTTTTGTCTATTTCATTCCGAGACGTAATCGAGGTTTAGAAAAATATTTATCTTCGGTTTTTATTTAGTATATAAAAACAAAGTATTTTGCTGTAAATTTATATGTTTTTGTTTATTTATTTATTTTGACAATAAGAGCATTATTAACTAATATGAACGTAAAACAATGAGTAATTAATCTTATTATTTAATTATATTTTATTTGTATCTTTAACGTTGATTCATATTTAAAAATTACTCTTTTTTTAAAGTTCATGTGTTTTTGAGAGTAACTTCAGTTTTTTGTGTTACCGACTTTTAAAATCTTACTAAGTGATAGACAAAATACATTGAACATTTTTTGCTATTATGAATGAATTTTGCTTTTATAAATGTTCCGAAAAAGTACTCCAGAGCCTGTTGACTTATTACAGTATTATTTATAACAACCAATTATTTTATGACTATTTTCTACTATAAGTTGATAAATTACGGTGCAGCGGCGCATAGGTCAAAGCGCTTACAGATAAACTTCATACAAACGTATAAGGCACTAAGCAATTGTTGAAAAATGTGTTTGTTTTCGAATAAATACTTAAAAATTCATGAATTTTAAGATGATTTTTATTCAGTATATTCTTTCCTATGTCTTTTTTTACCTATGTGATATTTTTTTGCTAATTACTTATGTTTTTGTAAGCTGGAATGTTGAAAAAATCAGTTAAATAGTATGCAGAAACACAAAATAAACAAAAAATTGTATTCAACATTTAGAACAGCTAAAAACGAATATTCTTGTCGAAGATTTCAAGTATCTCAGGTGAGTAGTTATTGAGATATGACGATTTTAATTTTGTCCGAAAATTGCGCCGCACTGAGGTGTTACATTGTTTAGCATACGCGTAGCACGGAAAAGGTTAAAAAAATGACAAGTTTATTACATGGAAATTCGTCAGTATATTATGTATATTTTTTTTCATTTATTAATTAAATTTTTACTTTATTTCACATAAACAAAATATCTTGAAAAAATATTTAAAAAATACTAATGGGCCCGGGTAGACGTTGTTCTGTCATAGACTGCCTTCTATGTAGACTTCATTTTATCTAGATATTTTACCTATTTTTATGTGGTACATTCTCTAGAAGCAATAACTACTCTAAATTGCTAGCGATTGAAATTTTACTTATTCAGTCATATTGACAAAACTTTTTCATATACATATCGACGTTAAACACAAGAAGCAGAACTTTGCTACATCCAACAACTGTACATACTACTTTTGCACAGAGACATTACATTTACTTAGCGCCACGGATATATAATAAAATAATACCTGACTTACTTCAATTACTCCTACCAAACAATAGCAATATAAACAAATTAGTAACATAGTGGCAGTAACAATGGACAGGGGCAGAGTAGAGTATGAGAGGGATCTTACTTATGTCCTAATATCAACCAACTGACTAACTAAATACTTGCACAGCTACTCATTTTGAATAGGTATTGCCTCGGAACAGGCTTTTATCTAGTGAGGCAATATATCCAAGTACCTACCTAATATTGATATATCTATATTTTATTTGTATTGTATTTTGTATTAATATTGTTATGTAATTATGACTAATGCAATTCTTTTTTATTTGGAAATAAAATTAAATAAATAAATAAAATATCTATAAAACAAATATAAAGTTTATTGTTATAACAATTATTTACATTTTATGAACTGAAGGTGGTAAGAACATCTTTACAAAATAAGTAGCAATTAAACAAAACTCCAAAAACACGCAACCTATCAACAATAGACATCTTTGCAATAGAAATACTCTAGCAAAATCACAAATAAAAAATGTATCAATTGAACATGTGACATTACAAGTGTTCTATAAAACGTACTTATGGATAATCTGGGTTAAATGCCCTTATCAGAAAGTCTGAAAAGATCTGTTCTGTTTGATGGTGTATAGGTTTGCTCAGTATAATCTTTATAATTGGTCTTTATGTGATTTCATAATATGTTTCTTTTATCTTTCAGATGAAGAAGAAAGGGCAAGAACAAATAATTATACAAAAGTGAAAACAGACAATGGTATGTACCTACTACATAAACTAAATATTTCTCTACGGGAGCAAATGAAATTTTTAATTCAAGTATCGTCCTTTGTGCCTCAATTGGTTTGGTATCTATTTTTTATTTATTTATTTATCAAGGAAATATATGGTTTTATAAATATATTGTACTGGTACAAAATAATAATCAAATAAACCACCAAAGTTTTCATAAATGGTTTACAATAAGATACTTTATGAAGAAAAAGAACAATAGTTATAGCAAGAGGAAGAATAAACAAGATTGAAATAAAACATTAAAAAAAAACAAAAGTAATAAAATAAATAACCAGTTAACCAGTCAAGAAAAAAAACAGTTAATATGTACCCACATATAAGTTAAAAAGTTTTCTTTTAAAAGCTGCAAAATCGTTATTTAGAATATCGATTTCAGACTTAACGACAGAATTATACACTTTACAACTACGTCTGACAAAAGAGTTCTGTGCACAATTTATTAGTCTTACACATATGAATAGCAAATAATTCATTGGTTTATACTAGGTATAAATGAAAACACTATTTAGTTTTAGTTTCACTATTTCATTGGTTTATTTTTCAGACAATCGTTTGGCAAATAGTGAAGACATTAAAAATATTTGGAAGGAGTTCAATGAAAATGGCACTGAAATACCATTTGGTGAGTGTAATTCAATGTCAACCTTCGTGGCTCAGTTGATAATATATCTGACTCCGAGTTCTATTCACGGTGAAGACACAGTTATTAATTGTGTTTTCAGTCTGGATTTGTGAGACGATTAATATCCTAAGTCTCCAGAATGTGGCAACTTGTTATTGGGTGCGTGTTAAATTAATATTTGACATAGAACTTGGTAGCTGCCCAAGAAGTAATATAAAATAAAAATTAAATAAAACATGCGAATTTAGACAGTGTCAATTCCCCCCCCTACTTTATTGTTGGGTTTCCAGTTACAGTGTCCCCTCAAGTTCCAAACCAATCTTTACAACGACATATTAATTTATAAACAAATTTGGTATGGTAAAATAAAACCAAAGTTTTCAGTTCTACTACATTAATAACACTGACTAGTTTCGGTCATCCAATGACCATTTTCAAAGTGTGAAGAAACAAGAGGTAGTTGGTGTTTATATAATGTCTGGTTAAGGGGTTTGCAACATTATTTTTTCCGTCAGTTCAATTAGTGTTGCTAGAAAGAACTGACAAAGAGAACTAGCAAACAAAAAAAAAACATTAATTTATTTTATAAAAATAGATTTATAGTCCTCTGTTGATAAAAATAATGAAGTTATTGTATGATTTTTTTAGGTATCAATACAAAAACTCTCCAGCAGTTCAGATATACACCTGCACATGGAACCTCTTTCTATAGTGTACAACCACATGATGGTGAGTGAAATGGAGAAAAGATATACTTAACATTTTGTTTAATGACAAATTTTGACATGTCAATAGAGACGAAGATGGAACATTATAGGAGAATTAGGAACTCGAGGCATCACTAGGGATTTTTATTTATAATAAACATGACATTCTACATAAAGAGGTTTGGAAGAGACAATGGAAAGGTACACATCCAGACCATTGACACTCTCTTGCGCATTGCTATCAATTAGAACTTTTGCTCTCCAATATGCTAGGGATAATCCTTGGGTAATGCTTACGAGCTGTCATTGGCTATACCATTACTGATACTTTTGTTGAAATAACCCAACCTTAGTTTAGTTTTAAGGCCCTCGTACAGCCATTAAATAATGATTAATTGAAAACTTTGCTATCTCTTGAACTAGAACAAAGATGTGAAAATAAACTGTTCGTTATTTGATGAAGACGTATCTTCTGAGAGCCCTTGAGGTGAGATATTGCACAAAAACGGCGCTATATAAATTATCCAAATTTATTATTATTATTACTGGGGAAAGAATTCCAAAATGTACTATTTAGTCTACTATAGACTCTTATCAATTATATATTTTATTTGTTTAATTAATAGACATACAATGTGGACGTAAATTTATAAATCAACATATTTTGGTTTAAATAAAAATTAAAAATATATTATAATTAATAGTAATACACATATTACAATTAATTATAATATGATGTTTCTTTTTACGAATTTCAATATTAGATTGTATCATAGAATTATAATGTACAGAAGCCGCGTCTAGTACAAATTTCGAATTCAAATGTATGCCAAGTTTTTTTTACATGTGTGTGTGAGGCGGTAGATCGGTTGGTCTACGTTTTATGTAGGTGTGCGTGTCGGTAGGTGTACGTATACTATAAATTCTTCTTTTACCTTGTAGTTTTAGTTGGCATACATTCATTGCGCTGACTAGGTATCTGTATCATATATAATCTAAGGATTGTATATATATCTTTTTTGGTGCTACAAAGCAAGGTCAGAATGTTCATAGGTAGTGGAATCTTATATTTTATTTATTTATAAAAGGCACAAAATGCCTTTTACATACATAGATAAAACACATATTGATGATATAAATATTTTGGGAGAACCTGATAAAGTGATGGGGATTGAGAGTTGAGAGGACAAAAAAAGAACACACACCCTTATACACACACGCTCTAGCTTTTATTTATTTTTCTTTTGCATAAATATATTTTTTTGTTCTTATTTGAAGCCACAAATTTGACTGGGGCCATAAAACTATACCTATATAGTATCTACCTACGTGTAGCCGCGTGAATATTCTTCAGATACTTCACATTTATTTATGTATATACACGTAGGTGGGTACTGTGTGCATACTGCATGGAATCTGCAGTAACGGGATGGTATCAATTAATTTAGTTAACTTTGTTAGGTATTATTTTTAACCAGTGTATAATTTAATTCTATAATGTTCGTCTTTGGATGGGTGGATGGCAGAGCGGTTAGCGCGCTGGGTTAGTAATCCAGTGGTCGCGAGTTCGAATCCTGCCTCGACCGATCTCGTTCACCTATAGGACAAGCATTTATGCTTAGTTTAGGGAACGTAGGAAGATGTATATGTACTTGTTTAACAAGGACATATTCATTTTTTTTCAAAAAAAAAAAAAAAATTGGCTTCATTTAAATGTAAAATGTTATTTTGTAATTTTTTTACATAGCTGTTGTAAAACTGTTAAATAAAAAAAAAAAGATGATATTTTGGTCAATTTGCAAGGTGGGGAATCTTTTATTCTGTCCAAATGATTTTGTAGCTTTGTATTATTCACCACATTGTTTGTAGATTTAAAGCAACCGGTTTCGTATCTAACTGTTATCTCGTCATGTTCTAGGTAATCTCAACAAACGCAACTCAATTTATTGGACGGGTGGCCCAATCCTGAAGAACCAGATGCCCTCCAATGTCCCATCTTACAATGTGTACAATGCTGAGACTCCTTCTGTATTTAGAATTCAAGGTTAGTTTTGTCATTCATTAATGAATATAATTTATATGGTTCGTTACTAAGGAAGGATTTTCACACCATCATCATCGATGGCACTACAGTCCATCATGAGCCTTGCCTCCCTCAAGAATTTTCCACCATTCTACCCAGTCCATCCCTTGCACCTTCTTATTAGTTACACTGATTGTTTTCAGGTCTCTTTAAACACCATCCACCTTAACCTCTAAGTGAGTATGGCCGTACCCGTACGGCAGGAAATGTCATTGCAAATCGAAGTATGGCCGTACCGGTACGGCTAGAGAAGTGAAGTGAAGATTGTTTTTATTAGAGTACAAATATTTTTGACACCGCAACCAATAGTTGAAGACACCTGAAATAAACATATGATTTTTCAATATACACTTTGAAAAATGATGTTTTAATTTTTTTTTGCCCGAATATTGTGCCAGGAGTCGTCAAACGCAATACTTTTTATTTTAAATTTAAAATAACTCACTCCATATAGGTATGTACATCATACCAAAACTCACTATCATATAGGTTAATTTGGGTCGTACCATGTTTCGGCTCCATCTGGTCGTGTGTTGAGAATCTTCTTCGGGACTCGGTTCTCCTCCATACGCTGGAGATGTTCCAACCATCTGAGGCGATAAGTTTTTATGTACTTTTCGATGTTGGACTCATTGTACCTACATAATATTATGCTCTAGCTCATGGTTGTATCTTATTCTCCATCTTCTGTTTTCACAGACAGGCCTGAAAATTTTTCTCAACACCTTCCATTCAAAGATCAGAAGCCCATTTTCTATGTTGTTAATATTTTGATCTTCCAGTGGAGTTGGCCCTGATTGCATTTCAGCTGTCTCCTTGATTTCCACCATATTTATTTTTTTACTGTTGTATTGTATTTATCCAAATGTCGATTTGTTCAGTTCTCTTAACATATCGACAATGTTTCAAGCCAAGATATGCGAGATTTGTATGTAGGGTTTATATTTTTCACGGCTTTTACAACTTTGAAGTCAAAACACACCAAGTTAGAGGCTTCGCAGCATATATGTTATTTGTACGGATTTACTCAGAATTCGGAGTAGAACATTTCGTGTGTCTGTGTGTGTGTTCATATTCTGGGTAGGAAAAATGGACTGACCTCCATACTACCTACATACATACAATCCATATATCCATACTATCTTGACATACATACCTACATATGTTGTATAGAAAACAAAATATCTTAAAATATTCAATAATTTGTATTTATGGGTTTATAGTTTGGTAATTATTCTTCAACTATACATACTATCGTTCTCGACAGTTGGATCTCATATGTTACATGCAACTAGTAGAAAACAACAGCAAACAAGAAAAGTTTATAAAAAATAAACAATTTCTTATTACCAATTATAGTATTCTAAAATATATTACATGATGTTAACAATTTTGAAAACAGGATGAGAAAGGAGAGAGGTAGGGAATGACAACCTTAAAGAGAGGTGCTCAATAGATCAAATGTGGTCGCAGTGAAGGGGTGAAAGTTCCCACTGCTATCCAATAATACCTAATAATAAATACATTCATGAATGTCTCACATGGTCATATCATCCTTATGTGATATGACCATGTGATGATGGTCTGCAGTTCTATGTTCATTCCTTAAATTTAATATGAATCAAACCATCTCAGGACATTCATTTACATATCTTCTTTTTTATCTTGCATTATCTTTTTGTTAGCATTCAAAAAGCATGAATTTGTGTTAATGTGGATAGAAAGTCACACTTTCTATCCACATTAACACAAATTCATGCCTTTTTCCCTTTATCCCTCTTCCTTTCTACTCTCCTATCCTCCATCCAATAAACATAGTGTATCTATCTGATGTATTCTTTTATTCTTATTTCTGTTCTTATTTATACATACTTATATTATTTATTGTTTTTAATATTTATTTTGTATTTTTAATTTATGATTTTTTTTTCTATATTTCTATTTGTATTCTTAACTGATATTCTTAATATTTGATACTTAAAATATTTGATAATATTTGATATATAAAATATTTGATAACATTTCATATATAAAATATTTGATAATATTTGATAATATTTGATATATAAAATATATTTGATATATAAAATATTTGATAACATTTCATATATAAAATATTTGATAATATTTGATAATATTTGATAATATTTGATATCTGCATATAAATAAAGTAGACCTGGTAAGATTGTCGTTCTGGATTTGCGAATGTTTGTGCACGACTATATTCATGTCAGTCTGCCCAAGGCTGCCTGTTCTTACATTCGTTTGAAATCTTTCTATGTGGAAATCGGGAATTTTACAGTAGAGTAAAAAACTTACAATATTACATTTTTATAATATTACATTTGAAACAGTATAAAAACACAAAGCCTCACAAGCTGATATGTTTTTTTTATTATTTTCAAAAGAAAGTATGTTTAAATGTTATATAATAAGAATTAAAGAATGCTTTTATGCTTTACTCGCCGAGTCGCCAAAATTGATTTATGTGAATTTACCCCGAAGATGACAAAAATACCAACATTCTGATATATGCGTCCCTATCGTAATTAGACCTCAAATGGCACGAAGTAATAAAATCCGACACAGGGAGAGTGAGCAATTCACGTTGAACAAATGGTCTCTTTTGCATTGTGGGTCAGATTTGCTTTCCTCGCGTTGTTCCACCATTCTTTCAGCTGTCAAATATTCGAAAGTTAGCTAATTTTTATTTTTATCGTAATTAATATGTATTGATTTAGTTTATTTTCCAATATTTAAAAACTTTATATTTTATTTTCTTTCAGAATCAAATTTTAGCCTATATAGTTACAAAAAAATGTAAGTTGAAATTTCAATTCTCGATGAATTTAGGTAAATTTTAAATCAACATTCACATATGGAAAGAACGTAGGTATTTGTTTAAAGATATTTTCATAAATGAGTTGGTGATTATTGTATTTCGGTGTACAGGTTATGTCATTCTTCTAGGAGTAGGTGAAAGGGTGCAGAAGGAATGGCACATGAAAATAACATGTTGCGAATGGTTGCACTTAGGGCAAACGAATCTAAAGAACAGCAAGAAAGGAGATGTGAAGCCAGTAGATTACGAATGACGGCGTATAGGGTATTACAATTTCTGCAGCAAGAAAGAGGAAGTACAGATTTTCAGTCTTCAAGTAATTGGATAGAGGTAGGGAGTCGTGATAATTTAATGACAATAGATCAGATGAATATGCAAGACGTTGAAGAAATAGAAATTACTGCACTTGAATGCGCCATCTTAGCAGCATTAAAAGTATAAAACAGCCTCTAAGTCTTCAAGTCATAAGGCCCCTGAGTCAAATTGAAAACGCTTAACAATATCGCCAAACACTATTTTTTTTGTATGTAAAATAACAAAAGTGGCATTGAAACATGAATCATGGAGACAAAAGGAAAATTCTGCTTTTTCCTATAGTTGCAATATAGATATTAACCTATAGTTGCAATTTATTTCTGAGCCAGTATCAACTTTTGGTAGAATGTCTATAATTTGTACATATTGTGGTGATTTGAAATGGAAGGGAGAAAACCCAGGAATGTGTTGTAACAATGGAATAGTACACATACCTGCAATAGATATCCTCCAGAGCCTCTTTATACATTATTGACAGGTAATTCTATAAATGCATGTCATTATAGAATTAAGTATTTTAAAAGTCATGTTAGAAGATATAATAGGACGATGTATGAGAGGGTCAGAAATGAGGACATAAGGAAAGAATGTAAGATAAAGAAAGATGTCATTAATAGAATTAAAGTGAACACATTGAGATGGTTTAGCCACATGGGCAGAATGAATGAGGAACGCCTGACAAAGAAAATATACATTGCGGACAGGAATCGAATGAGAGGTCGGGGTCGCCCAAGTAAGGGATGGCATATCCATGGGAACGCTATTTTGAAAGGCGGAGATGTCAGAAGCATGAACAACAAATGAATATGTATAGGACAATGTATGAATGTCGACGAGGCGATGTGTGTCAAGATAGAAATAAGTAGCGTTTGGTTCTCTCTGCCTACCCCGCGAGGGACATGGCGTGATGGTATACATTGCTTTCAAATGAAATTTTTAGGAACCACTTAAGAATTATGAGAGACCCCTTCAAAGGGGATAGAGTTAGAAATGAATACGTCCGAGGTAGTTTTGGAGTCGCCTCTATTCCGGAGAAACTAAAGGCCAGACACCGATGGTACGGACACATTACCAGACGAAATGAGGATCATATAGTTAAACTCACACAGGATATCGCACTCAGTCCAGAAATAGAGGCCGTACATAGGCCACCTGGTGGACAAATATTAAGGAGTTGAGGGAGGAGCAACTAACCAGAGAAATGACGCAAGATGGAAAGGTCTCCGAAGGGCAAGAAAGGAAAGGTCATACCAGAAGGGCCGCTCCAGATGAACTGGGAAGAGGCAAGGAAGAAGAAATCTATATTTTCAAAACATTTCTGTATGTTTCATTTAATTAACAAATTATTTTACTTTCAAATTTATGAAGACAAATTTAAGAAAATAAAATTAAATAATTGCCAACAATCAATTACTTTATTCACGTAAAAATATCATCATCATTATTCTTAGCGTCACAACTCTTGATGGGTCCTATCTGTGTCCAAGAATCTACTCCATACTGTTCTATCGTTGGCTGCCACCTTCGAGTTCTGCTGCCCCATGGCTCATGACTATGCTGATGTCCTGGTAAAGATCATAAAGCTCGGTGATATATATCTTTTACGCCATGTTTGACAGTCGTTAATAGGTACATAGGTATATTCTGCATAAGATTTTTCTTTCAAAGGCATCCACTCTGTTTTCATCGTGTTTTGTTAATATCCAGGTAGGTATCCGATAAAAATATATTACTATCAAATTCAACAAAACTTATTACTTAACGTGGTAAGTTTTCTCCATATCTCTAACAATGTATATCTTTGTCAAAAACTTAATTGAAAAAACTTGAATCAAACTATAAAAACTATATAACCATATTGAATTGAACACATTTTCCTATTCTGACATATACGCATTGTCGTCTCGATACTCGACATACATACATCACCTAATAATAATAATAATTAAAGACTTTTAAAGTATTAAAAATATAAAATATATAAAGGGAAAGAACACGGGAATCTCTTCGGTGACGGATCTTTAACCAGTTCAGTCGTTGCCTGCTCTCGGACATGTGGTCGAACTTCCTGAGTCCAAACACCTATCGAATGCAGACATTTTGTAACCGTTCGAGTTTGTTAAGTTGATCTTCAGATGAATCTCAGCGTAGGCAACGTCAGCGTAGTCAAGTAATGGTAGCATGTGTTGTTGAGTTACGCGACATCCTACGTAGGCGATTCAAAGCGAATGCGAAGCGATCCGAACGGATACATGCGAATTCAAAGCGATGCGGTGCGACGCTGCGGCTCTGTCCTACGGGCATGCGAATCGTGCTTCTGACATTATACTTTACAAAAAAAAAAACTATGGCACCGCTTCCAATTCGCGCGAAAATATCAAACCAATTGATCGCGTTCGCTTCGCATCGTGCCATGTCACACCGTACCCTACTCGTGGTCGGTAACGCAGGACACTTCAATAGTTACCGACTGTTTGTTATTTTCGCGCCGCTTCGCGTTCGCCTTGAATCGACTACGTAGGACGTCGCGTTAGAATGATTTTAGTCTTAACTGGTAAATAATTTTTAAGTCGGCCTCATACGTTCTCATTTGTTATTCAACAAACATACGACAAAGTTTAAGTATTAAATTTAGACTAAAATTATTATATTTATTTGTTTATAAATTTTTGGAAGACTAACAGCATATATATTACATCTAATATAATAATTTAACAGCCAATTAGAAGTCTCCGCTGATTGGCTATACTGTCAGTTGCAAGTTGAAAAATATAACATAATAATATAATATGTTTCTGTAACAGATAAAGTTTCATCGTGAAACGGAGGTAAACATAAACAAGAAAAATAAATTATCACCGAAGAGAACATACATGATTTTATATTTTAGTGGTAACAGTTGGCAAAATAAATTATAGTATTAAAAAAATTGCACTTAGAATACATCTCGCTACTGTAATGCTAATCTGAAATACATCAAATTCTGGTGAATTAAATATAAAATGTCCATAACCAAACTATAGTACCGCTTTAATGTCTGCAGTTAAAATAAGAGTCTGCGAATGTTTGCTAAATTAACTGAAAAGGCGAATATCCTTATTTAAGCATAAAAAATTATACAATCTAAATACACATAACACACAATAGATGATCGAGTAAACATTTAAGTAATATCGTTTAGATTTAGACTACATGTTGAGTTTGCAAACATAATTTATCGGTCATTTGTCAAATGTCAAGTCAAATGTCAACCACGGTGTTGCCAGGATTCAAAGTACTAATTATTATTGGAGAGTTGCACGAAAAAATATTAATATTTATTACATGCTTATTTACAAGGAGTTTAAAATATCAATCTTTTTTTAAATTAAACAATTTATTATTTTGTAAATTAATATTTTATAAGAATAACGTTTTTGTGCGGAGGCGACAAACACAGCAGCGAAAAATAAAGCTTGCTCCGTGTCATGGTTTGTGAAACGCAAATTAAGAAACTAAAAGAGAAGCTTCGTTTGACTTCTACAATAGGGTTTGCAACCTTTTTAACCACTTTGCAGATTATAGGCGTTTGATTTAGATGAAACTCAGCAATCTTCGTATTGCCTGTATAATTAAAAATGGTCCCTCAGTGTCTCCCGTCCCTTCGGAGCCTCCCGTCTTTCAATGCCTCCTGTCCCTAAGTGCCACCCGTCTCTTCAGTGTCTCCCGTCTCTTCAGGTCCTTTTGTACCTCCCGTTCCATCAATGCCTCATACCCCTCTTCATTTCCTCCCGAATCTTTCATCCCTTCAGACATTTTAGTAACTTCAGACCCCTCAGTACCTTCAGACCGTTCAGTACCTTCAGACCCCTCAGTACCATCGACCGCCGGAGGCGGTCATTTACCGCGCAGCGGTAAAAGCCGGCTGCAAGCCCTAGCTTAGAAGCTGAGCGAAGCGAAGCTTCTCAGCTAGTATAAAATATTTGATAATATTTGGTATATAAAATATTTTATAATATTTCATATATAAAATATTTGATAATATTTGATATATAAAATATTTTATAATATTTCATATATAAAATATTTGATAATATTTGATATATAAAATATTTGATAATATTTCATATATAAAATATTTGATAATATTTGGTATATAAAATGTTTGATAATATTTGATGCATAAAATATTTGATAATATTCGATATATAAAATATTTGATAATATTTGATATATAAAATATTTGATAATATTTGATATATAAAATATTTTATATTTCATATATAAAATATTTGATAATATTTGATATATAAAATATTTGATAATATTTGGTATATAAAATATTTTATAATATTTCATATATAAAATATTTGATAATATTTGATATATAAAATATTTTATAATATTTCATATATAAAATATTTGATAATATTTGATATATAAAATATTTGATAATATTTGATATATAAAATATTTGAAAATATTTGATAATATTTCATATATAAAATATTTGATAATATTTGATAATATTTGATAATATTTCATATATAAAATATTTGATAATATTTGGTATATAAAATGTTTGATAATATTTGATGTATAAAATATTTGATAATATTTGATATATAAAATATTTGATAATATTTGATATATAAAATATTTTATAATATTTCATATATAAAATATTTTATAATATTTCATATATAAAATATTTGATAATATTTGATATATAAAATATTTGATAATATTTCATATATAAAATATTTGATAATATTTCATATATAAAATATTTGATAATATTTGATAATATTTCATATATAAAATATTTGATAATATTTGATAATATTTCATATATAAAATATTTGATAATATTTCATATATAAAATATTTGATAATATTTGGTATATAAAATGTTTGATAATATTTGATGTATAAAATATTTGATAATATTTGATATATAAAATATTTGATAATATTTGATATATAAAATATTTTATAATATTTCATATATAAAATATTTTATAATATTTCATATATAAAATATTTGATAATATTTGATATATAAAATATTTGATAATATTTCATATATAAAATATTTGATAATATTTCATATATATAATATTTGATAATATTTGATATATAAAATATTTGATAATATTTTATGTTATTCTTGAATACCAATCTACCAGCACAAATCAGTGATTGAATACCAATCTACCAGCACAAATCAGTGATTGAATACCAATCTACCAGCACAAATCAGTGATATAGGATTTGAATACCAATCTTCCAGCACAAATCAGTGATTGAATACCAATCTACCAGCACAAATCAGTGATATAGGATTTGAATACCAATCTACCAGCACAAATCAGTGATCACTCCTTTGATGACTCCCTCAATGATGACTGGAATAATATAAAAGACGCAATCATAAGATCTGCAGAGTCTAGCGTTGGTAATCAGCCCAAACCAAATAGAAATCCGTGGTTCGATGAGGAATGCATGAGAAGCATAGAACATAAGAACTCACTCAGGAAACAATATATTGATGTCGGAACCAGAGCCAAGCGACAAGCATACGAACAGGCCAGAAGAGAATCACACAGATTGTTAAAGAAAAAGAAGAGAAAATTTCTCAATAACATACTTCTGAAGATGGAACAAGACTTCGCCGAAAACAGGTCTCGAGAAGCATACAAAGGTATAAACTTCTTCAAAAAGGGATTTAATCCAACAACAAGTCTGTGCAAGGATGCTAACGGATATATAATTTCATCCAACGAAGAAATAAAGAACAGATGGAAAGAACACTTTGGCCAGTTGCTAAATCCAAACAGAGATGTTAGAGAGAATGCCACCTATATCCCCCAGGAGTCAGGTAATGAAGATCAGATATCGGTCGCACCACCAACGATTGTCGAAATAACGTCAGCTTTAAAAATACTTAAAAACAATAAGGCACCAGGGATTGATAATATACCAGCAGAGCTGTTTAAATATGGAAATGCACACTTAATAACCTTATTGTGCAACCTGATATCAAAAGTGTGGACCCTAGAAAAGATCCCAGAAGAATGGCAAACAAGCATTATATGCCCTATTTACAAGAAAGGTGACAGGTTAAAGTGCGAAAACTTTAGGGGGATATCACTATTATGTACTGCCTACAAACTACTCACCATAATATTAAAAAGAAGACTTGAGCCATATGCTGAGAACATTCTGGGGGAATACCAGGCAGGCTTTAGAGCGGGTAGATCCACAACGGACCAACTATTCACTGTCCGTCAAATTTTGGCAAAATGTTGGGAGTTCGATATAGATATCTACCAGTTGTTTATTGACTTCAAGCAAGCATACGACTCAATAGATAGAGAAAAATTGTATGATATCCTCTTACAATTCCAAATTCCACCTAAATTAGTAAGACTCGTGAAAATGACAATGACCAACTCCCAATGTAGAGTTAAGGTGCAGGGTGATTTAACAGAGACTTTTGCAATCACACAGGGATTGAAACAAGGAGATAGTCTGGCTCCTACTCTTTTCAACCTCGCCCTGGAATACGTTATCCGCAGAACACCACTTGACAATGGCTCTAATATATGTTTCAGATAAAACAGTCAGACAGTGGGATATGCGGATGACCTAAGTATACTTGGAAGAACCCAAACAGCCATTAAGGAAGTTCTCGAACCCCTGGTATCTGCAGCACATGAGGTGGGCTTAAAGATTAATAACGAAAAGACAAAGTTTATGATACAAAGCCGAAACGCACCTAATAGAACAAGAGGAAACGTGCAGCTAGCAGAGAATCACACATTCGAATCAGTCAATCAATTCACATACTTGGGATCTCATCTCACGGAATGCAATGAGGAAGCGGAGGAAATAAAGAAAAGAATCTCAGCAGGTAACAGGACATACTTCTCCTTGGTACCAGTGTTTAAATCTCGAAACGTCCATAGAAAAACCAAAATTATCCTTTACAAGACAATTATAAGGACTGTGGTTACATATGGGTGCGAGGCATTGACACTCACAATAAAATCTGCTGAAGCTTTGGATGTATTTGAGAGGAAAGTTCTCCGCCGCATATGTGGACCAGTGAAGGATGGGGAAGAGTGGCGTATAAGGCAAAACGATGAACTGTCCAGAATATATGAAACACCCAGTATCTCAACATATATAAGATTATCGAGATTGAGATGGGCTGGACATGTTCAGAGAATGCCAAATATGCGAATTCCCAAGAGAATTATGACTGATCATCCAGGAGGAAAAAGGAAGATAGGAAGACCCAGGTTGCGATGGCAGGACGAGGTGAGGAGGGATGCGGTACAGCTCCTAAGCATTACAAACTGGAAGACGGCAGCTGAGGACAGACGGGGTTGGAGGCAGAAGTTGAAGGAGGCCAAGGCTCGACTTGGGCTGTAGCGCCATCAAAGAAGAAGAAGAAGAAAATATTTGATAATATTTGGTATATAAAATGTTAGATAATATTTGATGTATAAAATATTTGATAATATTTGATATATAAAATATTTGATATATAAAATATTTTATAATATTTCATATATAAAATATTTGATAATATTTGATATATAAAATATTTGATAATATTTGATATATAAAATATTTGATAATATTTGGTATATAAAATGTTTGATAATATTTGATGTATAAAATATTTGATAATATTTGATATATAAAATATTTGATAATATTTGATATATAAAATATTTTATAATATTTCATATATAAAATATTTGATATATAAAATATTTGATAATATTTGATATATAAAATATTTGATAATATTTGGTATATAAAATGTTTGATAATATTTGATGTATAAAATATTTAATAATATTTGATATATAAAATATTTGACAATATTTGATATATAAAATATTTGATAATATTTGATATATAAAATATTTGATATATAAAATAGTAAAAAGGTGTTAAATACAATGGGGTTTACTTAAAAATAATAAAAATTACACAAGTAGGTACATATCAACTATATGTATGAAACAAAAATGTATATGTGTGATGTGTAATTGTTTTTTCTCTTAATAAATAAAAAAATAAATATTATAATATCATTAAAAACAACGTTATGTTTATTTTCAGGATTACAAAGATGCAAATCCTTGGATGCGGTATGAATCAACTTTTATATTATATGAATTTTTACTTTCTGTGCTCCTATTCTTATTTTAACTTATTTGTAGTATTGACGCATTTATCTATCAACTGATATAAAAATGATTATGATATGCGAAGGATGAAGGTATTTTTTTAAATAATTAACAAATTTTATTGTTGACAGATATGCAAGTTTTGTAAACAAAATGGCGAACAACCCAGTGTGTATAGAAGCCATGTGCTAAAGGACGCATCGGGTGTTGTAATATGTCCCATTTTGAGAAAATATACCTGCCCCATTTGTGGTGCATCGGGTGGAAACGCTCACACAATAAAATACTGTCCTTATAACCACTCTAACAATAGTAAGTACCTACCTAATCACTAACCATTACTTCACTGTGAGAATATTGCATGTTCAGTCAGAGGCGGATAATAGAAAATACAACAGGCAACAATAACATCTCACATAGTTCAGCAATGAGGTTCACCACACATTCTGAATGTAGTGCCTTTTTATATGAGTCGATACTAGTGTGTAGGGATACACGCAGCATATTATGTAGTGATTCGAGTAATCTAAAATACAACAGGCAACAATAACATCTCACATAGTTCAGTAATGAGGTTCACCACACATTCTGAATGTAGTGCCTTTTTATATGAGTCGATACTAGTGTGTAGGGATACACGCAGCATATTATGTAGTGATTCGAGTAATCTAAAATACAACAGGCAACAATAACATCTCACATAGTTCAGTAATGAGGTTCACCACACATTCTGAATGTAGTGCCTTTTTATATGAGTCGATACTAGTGTGTAGGGATACACGCAGCATATTATGTAGTGATTCCAGTAATCTAAAATACAACAGGCAACAATAACATCTCACATAGTTCAGTAATGAGGTTCACCACACATTCTGAATGTAGTGCCTTTTTATATGAGTCGATACTAGTGTGTAGGGATACACGCAGCATATTATGTAGTGATTCCAGTAATCTAAAATACAACAGGCAACAATAACATCTCACATAGTTCAGTAATGAGGTTCACCACACATTCTGAATGTAGTGCCTTTTTATATGAGTCGATACTAGTGTGTAGGGATACACGCAGCATATTATGTAGTGATTCCAGTAATCTAAAATACAACAGGCAACAATAACATCTCACATAGTTCAGTAATGAGGTTCACCACACATTCTGAATGTAGTGCCTTTTTATATGAGTCGATACTAGTGTGTAGGGATACACGCAGCATATTATGTAGTGATTCGAGTAATCTAAAATACAACAGGCAACAATAACATCTCACATAGTTCAGTAATGAGGTTCACCACACATTCTGAATGTAGTGCCTTTTTATATGAGTCGATACTAGTGTGTAGGGATACACGCAGCATATTATGTAGTGATTCGAGTAATCTAAAATACAACAGGCAACAATAACATCTCACATAGTTCAGTAATGAGGTTCACCACACATTCTGAATGTAGTGCCTTTTTATATGAGTCGATACTAGTGTGTAGGGATACACGCAGCATATTATGTAGTGATTCCAGTAATCTAAAATACAACAGGCAACAATAACATCTCACATAGTTCAGTAATGAGGTTCACCACACATTCTGAATGTAGTGCCTTTTTATATGAGTCGATACTAGTGTGTAGGGATACACGCAGCATATTATGTAGTGATTCCAGTAATCTAAAATACAACAGGCAACAATAACATCTCACATAGTTCAGTAATGAGGTTCACCACACATTCTGAATGTAGTGCCTTTTTATATGAGTCGATACTAGTGTGTAGGGATACACGCAGCATATTATGTAGTGATTCCAGTAATCTAAAATACAACAGGCAACAATAACATCTCACATAGTTCAGTAATGAGGTTCACCACACATTCTGAATGTAGTGCCTTTTTATATGAGTCGATACTAGTGTGTAGGGATACACGCAGCATATTATGTAGTGATTCGAGTAATCTAAAATACAACAGGCAACAATAACATCTCACATAGTTCAGTAATGAGGTTCACCACACATTCTGAATGTAGTGCCTTTTTATATGAGTCGATACTAGTGTGTAGGGATACACGCAGCATATTATGTAGTGATTCGAGTAATCTAAAATACAACAGGCAACAATAACATCTCACATAGTTCAGTAATGAGGTTCACCACACATTCTGAATGTAGTGCCTTTTTATATGAGTCGATACTAGTGTGTAGGGATACACGCAGCATATTATGTAGTGATTCCAGTAATCTAAAATACAACAGGCAACAATAACATCTCACATAGTTCAGTAATGAGGTTCACCACACATTCTGAATGTAGTGCCTTTTTATATGAGTCGATACTAGTGTGTAGGGATACACGCAGCATATTATGTAGTGATTCCAGTAATCTAAAATACAACAGGCAACAATAACATCTCACATAGTTCAGTAATGAGGTTCACCACACATTCTGAATGTAGTGCCTTTTTATATGAGTCGATACTAGTGTGTAGGGATACACGCAGCATATTATGTAGTGATTCCAGTAATCTAAAATACAACAGGCAACAATAACATCTCACATAGTTCAGTAATGAGGTTCACCACACATTCTGAATGTAGTGCCTTTTTATATGAGTCGATACTAGTGTGTAGGGATACACGCAGCATATTATGTAGTGATTCGAGTAATCTAAAATACAACAGGCAACAATAACATCTCACATAGTTCAGTAATGAGGTTCACCACACATTCTGAATGTAGTGCCTTTTTATATGAGTCGATACTAGTGTGTAGGGATACACGCAGCATATTATGTAGTGATTCGAGTAATCTAAAATACAACAGGCAACAATAACATCTCACATAGTTCAGTAATGAGGTTCACCACACATTCTGAATGTAGTGCCTTTTTATATGAGTCGATACTAGTGTGTAGGGATACACGCAGCATATTATGTAGTGATTCGAGTAATCTAAAATACAACAGGCAACAATAACATCTCACATAGTTCAGTAATGAGGTTCACCACACATTCTGAATGTAGTGCCTTTTTATATGAGTCGATACTAGTGTGTAGGGATACACGCAGCATATTATGTAGTGATTCGAGTAATCTAAAATACAACAGGCAACAATAACATCTCACATAGTTCAGTAATGAGGTTCACCACACATTCTGAATGTAGTGCCTTTTTATATGAGTCGATACTAGTGTGTAGGGATACACGCAGCATATTATGTAGTGATTAGAGTAATCTAAAATACAACAGGCAACAATAACATCTCACATAGTTCAGTAATGAGGTTCACCACACATTCTGAATGTAGTGCCTTTTTATGTGAGATGAGACTGGTGTGTGGAGATACGCGAAGCATACTCGTATGTCGGGTTTCCTTTTAAAAGGTACACCTACATACTTGTCCTGGTTACCTCACATTGTGGGATAATGCCGTGATGGTTTGTATGTTGCTTTTGACAAAATAAAAGATTGCGGTGCACTGAAAAGAGAGAGTTGATTTTATTAATTGTTTTGATTTATACTAATAAAACATTTTAATATTATTTAATGTAACCGGATTAATTAGCTTTATTTGACAGATTGACAGAATAGGCGTGATGACTGTAAGAAAAAATCATTGAAATTATGATTTTATAAAATAAAATATGTTATAAAGATTTGAAAAAATATATTTATTTTCATTTTAAAAGAGCGAATAATATTAATATTATTAAAATAAAAATATAAAATATGTTAGTCCGCCATTTTATGTGAAACACCAATCAGAGCGCATGACGTCATCATATTGTTACTGTCAATTGTAGTGTTCGAAATGGCTATTTTTTTCATAACAAGCTATATGGAATATGCTACTTATTTTTAACATGCTATTTTTATTTATTGATTTATTTGGGACAATAAACCAAATAATATCGCTATCCGCTCTATTGAATCGTTGACGCATCTGTCATAGCACGCACCGAGTATTGAAACGTGGTGGAGATTATTTAACTTTTTCAGAAATAATTAACTTGGTGGCTTTCATTGCTTGATTATAAAATAAAATGATGTTATTATATTGTTTCTTTGATTTTGTTATGTACAGTAATGATGATGTTTGTGGGAGTTGTACAGTGTTATATTGAGGTTGAAATGGAAATACACAATGTATTATGATGAATCTAGTAGATCAGAATATGATAAGATATACATATGGGATAATTGTTATGATTCATATACATATTATGGTTAATATATTAAAATAAATAGAATGTAATGTAATAGGTGTGATGACTGTAAGAAAAAAATCATTGAAATTATGATTTTAAAAAATAAAATAGGTTATAAAGATTTAAAAATGTACTAATTTTCATTTTAAAGGAGTGAATAATAATAATAATAATATAAATATAAAAATACAAAATGTATTAGTCCGCCATTTTATGAGAAAAAACAATCTAGAGCGCACGACGTCATAGTATGGTCGCGTCAATTCTTCTGATAGTCTTCAATACAATATACGAGATTAATTGTCGGTCTGGACTATGTTTATTTTGGTGGTATCGATGTATTTATATTTTCATTAGGTACTTAAAACTAAAACAAAACAATAAAATAGCAATGGAACAAGGATTTATCAAAGCAAATAGTTTTAATTTACCTAGATACTCGCCTACCTATCGGGGGACACTATGGGCCGGTATTACAGTGTCAGTTTAAGAGCTAAACTCAAGTTTTACAAAAATATAGCGTATTACAGTGTCCGTTTAGGCCTAATCTTCCATCAAATAGGTCACTAAAACGACAAATATTTAACTCAACGTTTCTGGCAGATTAAGTACCAGAAACGTTTCTGGCAGATTAAGTAAGTTAACTGTGAGTCAACTGTCATTTGCTAGGCAACTCGTGTAGTTTCAGTTTCTATCACTAGAGGCGTTAGGCAACGTGTGTAGTTTCAGTGTTGTATCACTAAAGGCGTTAGTTGTATCGACGGTGGCGCCACACAACATAACAAACTGGCAGCCGTATTGAAACGAACATGGGCATTTTAAAAGCATTTATTTAATATTGCTTCTCGGGCAACTAACAGGTACTATGTCAAATATTAATTTGACACGCACCCAATAACAAGTTGCCACATTCTGGAGACTTACGATATTAATCGTCTCACAGATCCAGACTGAAAACACAATTAAAAACTGTGTCTCCACCGGGAATCGAACCCGGGACCTTTGGATCAGCAGTCAGATACCCAACCAACTGAGCCACGAAGGCCGACATTAGTTATTATTAAGCATTAATTTGGTAAAAAAAAAAATAACCATGTTGGATAATAAAACAATGGTATTTAAAGTCGTTGCGTCCCGTTTTGTATTTCGTATTATTTGAGGTTATTTAAATTTGACAGATAATAACCACAGAAAAAGTGAAATATGTCTATAATTAAAGATTTAGTAACTGACATGTAATATTGCACTGTAATACGGAAATGAATTCAATCTCCCCTTAACATTAATCTTGAGTTTAACAAACTCAATGAGTTGAGGGCCGACTGTAATATCGGGCCTATGTTAACTGTATTTTGTATGTAACTTAGTTCTTATTGAATAAATAAATAATGAACGCTCGCAACGTATGGTAAACTAATTTAGTTTTAGTATTCTACAATTTTGTCACGCGATGGTGAGCTGACGAACGTTCGACACGTTATGATGCTGGTCACTGCCAAACTAAACTAGCAAGCTATATTTTTTTCATGCAATGAAGCGATTCGCGAAACGACGGCGATTACGCGAAGCATGCGTTTTAAAATATCGTTACAATTTTAGCAGCATACGAATTATTACATAGCGCTCGTTATTTGTATTGTGTTCATAACAAGCTATATTTATCTGCTATCTTTAATTTTAGCAACAGCAGCCATAGTAGTCATTTCTTCTGCCTGTCTTACCTAGAATGGAACTTTTGATGGTCGGATATTTCTTTGCGTCGAACAAAGACTTTTGCTCATCAGAATTTCGAAACGTAAAACTTAATAATAAGTACATATGTATAAGTACTTTATTTATCTGTAATTTAAATACAACTTACATCTCGAAAATCGATAAAATATGCTCCTTCTTCTCTCTACATTATGTGTTCATAAGCTAAAAACATACGCGGGAAACGTATGATGGCCTATTTTGACGTTTGGACATTAATGAAGTTCTTTATATGCTTATTGCCTAAATAATGGTAAATATTATATTATTGAGACCTAAATACTGTACTTTATTGTAAACGCATACTTAATAAAATACACTTATGTCTCGCCGTGCGAAATTTAATCACTTATTTCTCTTTTTTTTCGCGTGGGACGAAAACAAATACCTCAGTAGGTGTTTTTTTCGTCGTGTTTGTACATTTAGGGACCGCACAACACTTATGCACTTTTGAATTGATTATAAATACACAAATCGTCTTAGAATACATATAATACATATAGTAGTGAAATGCAGTTTACGATATCGTGACGTCACCGTCAGGGTCGGCAGCCGCCATGACACTACAAGCGTTTTTTGGCGTAAATGTCAAATTTGATTTTAAAATGGCGATTTTTGCTACTAAACCTTTATTTTATGTAGAAATGTATATATATTTGAAAACAGTGAATGCGTAAAAACATCGTGAGATAGTTTTTCAAAATTAGTCATCATGCCCATTGTTGAAAGAAATAACTATTTATCACTTAAATGGCTCTTGTAACCTCAAATGGAATAACGGCAATAAACTCGCCACTTGCGCAGGGTGCAAGGAAGTGTTTATCATTGTTATTATTATAATGTAGCCTGTCGCTATAATGAAGCTAGTAATTAAAAGCTTTTGAAATAATAATAATAAACACTTCCTTGCACCCTGCGCAAGTGGCGAGTTTATTGCCATATGACAATATCTTCTAACTAACCAGGTTTTCCAGCCCAGAGAGGCAATATTAGCGTGAGAAATTAACTTCAATTAATTATCTCCTTTGCTGGGGATTGAACCCAGGATGCCCGCACAGAAACCAAAAGGCTAAACAACTATGCTACGGCAGTCAGCTTTTGAAATAGTTTACTTTAACCTTAAATTAAGATAAGCAGTGAAGGATCTCACAGAAAGAGAGAAATGGAAAGGCTCGGTTATTTACATATATGTACATATATTTACAATTCACAATTAAATAAATATGTATATCACAGTATAAACTTTCACTTTAGTTAAAGAACAATTAAAAATTTGAGTAATTTCGAAATATAAGCTTTCACGGTAGATGTATGTTAGCAACTATGGTGCTCTGTCAAGCGCTGCCATCAGGGAGGTAGTTACAGGGCCGGATAAACGTGTTTTTGCGCCCGTAGCAATATATTTGAATCCGCCCCCTTCCCCATTTTTTTTGGAATTTTAAATGTAGAACAATTTAAAATAATGTAAAATTATATCGGGTCTAAAATGACGAATCATAATAAGTGGGATTTTTATATACACACCACCATGCCGAGCCTCTATCCGGGTACGCAAAGAGAACCGAGCGCCATACCTGAAGATTTTTGAAATATATGATTATTTTTTTAGAATCTTAAGCGCCCTTTTTAAGACAACCGCCCTGACATCTTGTTCCTGATTGTTCTATGATTTATCCGGCCCTGGGTAGTTATATCAGTACATACCTGTTCAATGTCCATGGTGGTTCTCAAATGTTCCTCCCTAGAAAATTACCTCTCGAAATTTGTATTGTTGTCAATATAGAGCAATGAAACTGTTAGGTTTCGTTTTGCGAGTTGGTAAGGATTTTAATAATATTCATATTTTAAAGATACTCTTTACATCACTTGTTCGTTCTCAGGTTGAATATAACACAACAATTTGGTCACCGTATTTCAATTCTCATTCTAATACTGTAGAAAAAATCCAACATAAATTTCTAAGATATATCAATTACAGACTTAACATACCAATAGAAAATTTGAATTATTATTATTTACTTAAAGAAACAAATTTATTAGAGCTTTCTGAGAGAAGATTATTATTTGATTTACTATGTTTATTTAAAATTATTAATAATCAGTTAGACTGTCCAGAATTACTATTCTTAATAAATTTCAATGTACCAAATAGAAAAACTAGAAATCATCTTCCATTCTATTGTAAAAATGCTACAAATTTAGCACACTATTATACACCAATACATCGAATTCAGAACTTGGGAAATATATATGCACGGTCATTTGATTATTTTAACACTTCCTTTCACAAATTTAAATACGAACTAACATCAATGTTTTATAAAAAACAGTCAATCGCAGCTAACAATGTAATCTCGTTTGAAATGTGATATTTTTTAAATTTTCTGTAATTTAGATTCTTTCTTTTTCTTTAAGATTTGCAATACATTTTTTTTTGCTTGCCTACTTTGCATGTATAGTATAATATTATACTATAAATGTGATTATAATATATTTTTTTTGTTATTTGTTTTGTTTCTGTTGGTTATATTTGGCGAAATAAAAACTAAGTATACATATAATTAACAGAGTATTTTATTTTATTACAATGGCGCGTCGCGTCGGTATACGGTTGACAGTTACTTAGAGAAAAAACATAGATATATATGAAACACAGATTATGGACAATACAAATAATATCTAAGTATTATAGTTAATAATGGCGCCAATTTCAAATCACATTTCAACACTCCCACCAAATTGGCACCATCATAATACTAGTGAAAGACACAAAAAAAAATATATATGTATCAATCAATCGTAGTTACAAAGATTGAGCTAAATTCCTATCTATTACTCCCAACATTGACCTTAACTTCTGATAACGCTCCCTCGTCAGTGGTTTAGTTAGTATGTCAGCTATTTGCTTTTCAGTTGATACATTATACTCTAGTGTGAAAAGGTTTTCATTGAATTTCTCCCTTATAAACTTGTATCTTATGTCAATGTGCTTGGTGGTCTTATGGTTATTGGAGTTCTTGATATATTTGATTGTACTTTGATTGTCAATGTGTAGACTGTAGGTCAATTTTTCATTGTCAATGACTATGTCATTTAATAATTGTTTTAACCAAAGTAATTCTTTGGTGGCTGCACACGCTGCCATAAATTCAGCTTCCATAGTGGATAAAGCAACGGTTCTTTGCTGTTGGCTGCTCCATGTTATGGCTGCGTTCATTGTCATTGCAACATAGCCACTGGTTGAATCTACTATCCAAGTCACTTGCATAATCTGAATCTGAGAATATATTAAATGTCATGTTGGTAGTAGTATCATAATAAAGACCAAAGCTGGTGGTATCCTTTAGATATCGTATAACTCTCTTTGCCGCAATCCAATGTGTCTGACTATAATTGTTTAGGTATCTACTGAGTGCACTAACGGCGAACATGATGTCTGGACGGCTTACAATGGCTAAGTACATTAATGAGCCTACTATCTCCCTATATGGAGTGTTGTCATCAAGCGGTTCTCCTTTCTGAAGCACAGAGTGTGGATCTGCTGGGATACATAAACTCTTTGCATTTTCTAAATTCCATTTTGTTACCAATTGTCTGACATATTTTTCCTGATGAAGAAAGATCGCATTTTTGTAACGGAATCTGTCTATTTGAATACCAACATAACTATTGACCTCTGTGTGTAGCGTTGTCTTGAAATTAATTGTCAAGTCACGTATAATATAGTTGATGGTGTCGATGCTTTGTGATATTAGTAGTCCATCATCCACATACAGCAGCAAGTATATTTTGATATTCCCAATAAGACTTGTGTGTAAGCACTGATCGGCATCACTGGCTACAAACCTATGTTTCTTCAGAAATATGGTAAACTTGTCGTTCCAACACCTCGATGATTGTTTGAGGCCATATATAGATTTCTTCAATTTACATACTAAGCTAGCATTATCTTGGTCGAGTCCCTCGGGTACTTGCATGTATATATCTTCCTGTAGTTCACCATATAAGAAAGCAGTTTTAATATCGAATTGATACATCTCCAGATTGTTCATAGCTGCATATGAAAGTAAGAGGCGAATTGTATCATATCTGACAGTTGGTGCAAAGGTTTCTTTATAATCAATTCCTTCTATCTGTGAGTATCCTTTGGCACATAGTCTTGCCTTATATTTAACTTCTTTGTCCATGTCTTTAAGTTTAAATACCCATTTACATCCAATAACATTTACATCAGCAGGTTTGGGTACCAACTGCCATGTATTATTTTCTTCGTGAGCTTTTAATTCCTCTTGGATGGCAAGATTCCAGTCGGTAGACTCGTCACAGTTGATGGCCTGCTTATATGTTTCCGGTATAGATTGAACTATATTTGCTTCATACCTTTTTGGTTTGTTCAATGTATCTCTTACTCTTAGCGTCATTTTTCCAAATTGTGCTTCTACGCCTGATTCAGAATTAGCACTAGATTCTGGCATTGGTACAGGATTATCATTATCTTGCACCATATGGGGAATATTGTCTTCTATAAAGTTTTCAAATTCATTGTTGTCATAAACTTGAAGAACATCATCTTGTTGAATTGAGTTATCTTCAACTACGTTATTGTTCTCACAGCTTGGGAATTCTATGAGTTGGTAATCGGAATCTTTTATCTCGATGGGCATTTCTTCTTCAGTGAATATTACATCTCTTGATATAGTTATTTGTCTGGTGGTCATGTTGTACAACCTGTAGTTACTGGAGTTCGATTCATATCCTATAAATAATAGCTTTTCACTTTTGCTATCAAATTTCTTTCTTCTTTCTTTAGGAATATGCATGTAACATACTGTCCCAAAGGTTCTGAGATGTGAGAGATCAGGTTTGGTTCTAGTCCATTTTTCATAGGGTGTCACCTCCTTCTTTGATGATGTTCTATTAAGAACATACACTGCAGCGTTTATTGCTTCAGCCCACAAGTATTTTGGCAAGTTTTTGGCGTATATCATTGATCGAGCACTTTCTACTATGGTGCGGTTGGAGCGCTCACTCACACCGTTTTGTTGCGGAGTGTAAGGAGCTGTGGTTTGTAACTGTATTCCACGTTGGGCTGCAAATTCTCTAAAGAGACCATTGCAGAATTCTGAGCCATTGTCCGTGTGAAGTATTTTAACTCTAATGTTGTACTTATTTTGAATTAAGTGGACATAATTTTTGAACGCTTCCAGTGCGTCATACTTTTGCTTCAAGAATGTAACTACTCTAAAATTGGAGTAGCCGTCTGTGAATGTGATGAAATATTTGCTCCCACTAATTGATGGTGTTTCTATGGGGCCACACAGGTCACTATATATGATATCTCCATTCTCGTGGCTCACCGGTAATGTACCTTTCAGAGGTAGGCGATGTTGTTTCCCTTTCACACATGCTTCACAAAAGAAATCATCATAGTTATTGATTTTTATGCCTTTTATCAGGTTATTTTCAATCATGTGTTTTATGGTGTTTATGTTTGTGTGTCCCATTCTTTCGTGCAACTTCTTCAAGCTCAATGAAGTTACTGTGTTGCATTCACTTTGGTTCACTTCTGTTTTTATGAGCATGGAATACAAATTATTTTGGGACCTTTTTCCAGATGCCACCAATGAACCATTATCATAGATCATGGCATTTTCGCCCTTTTTAATGATTGTCATGTTTTTTTTTGTTAGGATACCTTCTGCAAACAGATTTTTCTTCAAACCAGGTATATACCACACATCCGACATGGTCGAATTTGACCACTGACCTTTAACGAGTACCTTGATGTTAACTTTTCCAGTTCCTTTTACCACAAGTTCGGCATTATTTCCCAAACTAACCGAAAAGTGTGTGCATTCTTTGAGGTCTTGGAAGAAATCTCTTCTATAAGTCATATGAGCTGAAGCTCCACTATCCAGGATCCATACATCAGAAGGATCAGTTGGCAATTTCATATCTTCTACATTGAATGCTGAACCACTGTTGAAGAAACTGTTGTTGCCGTCCCTCTTATTTGGCATATTACAATTCCTGGCCATATGGCCAAGTTTGTTACAGTTGTAACATCTAATAATTGCTTTCCTTTTGTTTCTGACAGTTGACAACGCAGTAGCATTAGGCTGATGATCCTTTTCATTATTTGTCTCTTCATCGAGTAACCTGGCTGTCAAATTGTCGATGGTTTGCCTCCCTTCGTCTAGTGACAGCCATGCTTGTCTCAAAGATTTGTAATTTTCTGGCAAGTTGTTTAAGATTTTTGTAATGATGGCAGTGTCACTGATTGATTCGCCCGCTTCTCGCAATTGACGAGCTATGGTTTCTATTTTAGATATGTGACTGCTCATCGACGCGTCGGTTGTAATTTTGTAATTGGAAAATTGTTCATAAAGGAGCATCTTATTTAACTCTCCCTTTCTGTCGTAGATTGTGTCTAATTTTTCTATTATAGATTTCGCTGATGAACAATTCTCGATTAGCGAAATTGTCTCCAAGTCTAGCGCCGATGATATGAGGAACATCGCTTTGGCGTCTGTCGTCGATTTTTCTTCGACTTCCGCAGCTGTCAACGCCGTCGTATTATACACAACATTGTATAATCCATTAGCCTTCAAAGCACAGTTGAGTTGAAATCTCCACTGTCTGTAATTGCTGCCAGCAAACTTTGGCAATACGCTGAAGTTGATGCTCATTGTCGGAGTTCGAAAACACGTGGATATCTGACGAAGAATAAAAAAAACGTGATGTCGGCGAACTTTATAATAAACACAACTTTACTGAGACTTTATTAACTCTGCACGCGACTTCCTGGGCCCATAACCTGTTGGTTATATTTGGCGAAATAAAAACTAAGTATACATATAATTAACAGAGTATTTTATTTTATTACAATGGCGCGTCGCGTCGGTATACGGTTGACAGTTACTTAGAGAAAAAACATAGATATATATGAAACACAGATTATGGACAATACAAATAATATCTAAGTATTATAGTTAATAATGGCGCCAATTTCAAATCACATTTCAACAGTTTCATCATTTAGTTTTTATTTTCCTAAGTATGTACCCATATGTTTGTTTTTATAGTTCTTTTATTTTCTTTACATTATTATTATTTTTTATATAAAATTTTTGTTGTTTTATTATACAGTTTTTAATTTTTTTTTATGATAATTATTATTTTTTCTTTTTTTTTTTTTCTAAGTGCGTAGGTATATTATTTTAGTATATTTTAATGATTTTTATGTCTCAACCTAAGTACCTATATCTTTTATTTTAAATTGTATTTTTTTCCACTTAATATTATTTTTTATATTTACTAATTTTGTTACAGTACCTTCTTTTTCTTTTATGTTTATGATAGTTTTATTATTTTATTTTGTAATTTCAATGTGTGTACTTAATTGTTGTTCATGTTTGTAAAAGGCAATTTGCCGTAAATAAATAAAATAAATAAATAAAATAAATAAATATTCTAGTAGGTTACTTACCTCGTCCTAGTGTAAAATAATACAACTGTTGTTAACGCTTCGATATGGATTCCCTGGCAAACCGCCCCTCCTCGGTTGGAAGGGCTTTGCTGATGGAAACAGTGGACTGTATAATTGTTTAATGATAGGATTGATGGAACAGTGATGTGATGCCAAGCGACCTACCTTGTGATCTCGTAATTCACCGATGGCGGTCAACCGGTTGACATCTCCTTGAACTCTCTGATCCACAATGATGCACTATAGTTTTAGTACACAGAACACAAGATTAACAGGACGAATACAATATACATAAAATGATACTTGACACTCGTGGTCAATCTATGTCACACTTTTTCTTGTACGCCGATACATCGCTCGTTAAATTGCTCGGCTCGATCGCAAGGATAACGATACACTGAAGGATGGGCGGACTGGGGTGGAGTGGGGTGGGGGGGGGGGGTTTGACACCAACTCGAGAAGTGTGGCGCTAACAACTGTAGTGTCAAAAAAATATTAAAATAAAAGAATGGAACAGATCAAAATAAGTATTAAGTAGGTGATGTTGACTAGGTGTAAAAAAGAATGAAATATACAAATAAAATCATTAATCTTTAGATGTTATATAAACTAACTAGCAGACCCGACAGACTTTGTCCTGCCCAAACGTTTGGTTGCCTGCTATTAGCTGGTTCAGCATACATGAAAATAACCACACACCATCACGGAATATCCCACATCGTGGGTTAACCATCGACAGGTATGCGGGTGCGCATAACCTTACACAAAGAAGCCTCGACTAAAAAGGGCAACATTCCGAATGGGTGGTGAACTATGTAAGATTTTATTGTTGCCTGTTATATTTTCTACTACCCGGCTCTCTTATGGGACTCCTGAAATAGAAAATAGTGGAACCACTATTTTTGTATAATAAGTAATTTGTTGGAATAATTAATTGTTTTTTTATTGAATAACTTTTAAGTTATAAATTCTTTATTTATTTTTATTACTACTCGGGCAACTAACAGATACTGAGTCAAATATTAACCAATACCAAGTTGCCACATTTTGGAGTCTTATGATATTATCTTCTCATAGATCCAGACTGATTAGTTCTACTTATTGTGTAATTTACAGTTACAAATATGACCGCCGTGGCATAATTGGTAAGCTGTTTGGTTTGTAAAATGATAATAGAAAAAGTCATCAAAATCGGTCCAGCTTTTTAGGAGTTCAGTCACATACACATGTCACATGTGCAGAAGAATTATTATATAAAGATATTGATAAAACTTTTTATTGCAAATCTCAAAAGTTATACTGTTTGCAAAATACCAGGTGTGCATTTTTTGACATGTTTTTTATATTTATTATTTCCATTGTGACAATTTTTGATTCGAATTCTGAATCTAAACCATCCAGGGGGGCAAATCTGGTCCAACCGGCGAAATCAAAACCCTCGTGATTACTCATATCACGGATATAATTATTATATGGAGTTCTATGATATCTAAAGATATTATAGAACTCCGTGTAATAATTATATCCATGATATGGGTAATCGTGAGGGTTTTGATTTCGCCGGTTGGACCAGACTTGCTGCCCCAGGAATCCATTCAAATACACGCAAAAAATTTCATCAAAATCGGTCCCGCCGTTTAGGAAGGGATCAATGACATACACACATACAGAAAAATTAAATAAGGGATATATTCTAAAAAAGCATTACCTTAAAGGCATTATCATATTGCACTCTCATGGAATTATATTACTGAAGTGTGTGTCTGCACAACAGCTCACTAGTATACAGATTAGTGTAATATGTAATCCAACTGTCGATTTGTTCAGGAGAACTTTGTTCTCTTAACATATCGACAATGTATCAAGCCAGAATACGCGAGAATTGTATGGAGAGGTCTACTTTTTTCACGGCTTTTTCAACTTTGAAGTCAAAAAACACCAACTTAGAGGCTTCGCAGCATATATGTTCCATACACGGATTTACTCAGAATTCGGAGTAGAACATTTCGTGTGTCTGTGTCTGTGTGTGTGTCTGTGTGTGTGTCTGTGTGTGTGTCTGTGTGTCCGTCCCCCCCTTATAACTTTTGATCCGCTCAATTTACAGAGCCTAAAATTTCAGAATATATAAACAGTTACAGGCCTACAAAACTTTTATACTCGGAATTTTGAATTTTTGTTTCAGTCAGGGGTTATCAACTTTTGAATTTTTATTTTATTTTTCCATATATCTCAGAAACCATAAACGCTAGAACGCTGAAAATTGGTACAAACATAGACAAATACAAAATCTCAAATGAGTTTTTTCAAAAAAATTCCAGGGTTTCCCAAACATTTTTTATTAAGAAAAATATTTTTTTTATGATAAATTTTTGAGTTTAACTGCCTATATTTCCAAAACTTTTACAATTATCAAAAAAAGCCGAAACACCCCAACTAGATAATTTAATTTTCTATAAAAAATATTAACATTGTTGTAGAAGATCTCAATTTTTTTTTAACAATTTTTTTAAAAATTGAATTTAGTGACGACATCGCTTCATACATTTTGTATGGCAGTCGCCTATACACAATATGTAAGAAGATTTAATAGTTTGATACTTCATCTCCAAACATACATACATACCATCATGCTATTTGCATATTCTGGGTAGGAAAAAAGGAACTTCCTCCAAACTATCCTATCTTGACATACATACCTACATAATATATGTTGTATAGAAAACAAAATATCTGAAAATATTCAATAATTTTTATTTATGGGTTTATAGTTTGGTACATATTCTTCAACTATACATACTATCGCTATCGACAGTTGGATCTCATGTGTTACATGCAACTAGTAAAAATATATATCTTCAGATTGTCACCGAATCTAGTGAACTTCCTGGCTAGCATATGAGACCTTACAATAATTTGCCTTCTGTCTTTCTAACTTTATATATTATATATAGCATATCCAAGGTATGTTCTATAATTTAAATTGATCTTGACACTTTCAATCAAATTATATTATTTGAATGAAGGCATAAAGCAGTCCATAATTTAATGTTGTATTTAGGATATAATTTAATATGGTAAAATTCCACTTAAAACACAACATGAAGCCCCAAGTAAATATGGCACAATAATTAATAAGTACCTTCCTACTTAGAAAATAAATAAAGTACAACAATAAAACCATTGATTTCTATTATTTATTTCTCAGGTTTCTCAATTAAAAATATGCTTCACATGAGAATGGCCAATGGAAAAAAGCGTTCTTCATCAACCAGTCACTACATGTAATATATTTAAAATAAATTTACCTTTTCCCACAAAATAATATAAAAATAATAAGTACCTACCGAATTTATAGAGGTCTGAATTAATTGCATTATTTTTGTAGAAAAGCAGTGTTATTTTTTCAGAAAACAGGTGTAAGAAATTAGTGTTATTTTTTTTATAAAAAGTGGTATTATTTTCTAGTAAAATCTTAAATTCTACAAAGAAATATAAAATAAGGGATATCAAATCAAGTTCTTTTTCACTAAAAATGATACTATACCTCAATTAATTTCATAATAAATATTTAAAATTGTTTGAAAAGTTATAAACATCCTAAATCCTCAATTATTGAGTTTAATCAAAAACACTATTGAAACGGTATTTTCTATTCAAAACACATTAATTTACAAATAACAATTTATTTCATTAAATTTTAATTAGCTTAAAAATTAAGAATCTCCGTGGCAGATTTGTTTTTCTGTCTGCTAAAACAGTATTATAGGAGAACAAAAACCTATGACAGTAGCGTAAGGCATTCCTATGCTTTATTCATTTTATCAGCAAATTCTTAATGTCATGTTTTCCTATTTTATTTTAACTATATTCAATGAATTGGCTGTGTGGATTTCACAATTGGCTGTAGAAATTTGATTTAAAAAGATTATTTTCTAATTCTGCCTTTTCGGTGGATAATTATTTCTGGTGTATTCTTTACCAAAATGTCCTCAAAGAGCCATATATTTGGTCTAATTTTCCTAAAACATGAAAGTTATTACATTTATTACAAATGCAAATAATTCCGGTCTCTACTAAAATAACAAAGGACATATTCAACAGTCTGAGAATGTATTTAATTTTTATCTGATTACATACCATTTTTTTTTCACCAAATTGTCTACAATAGAACATGTTTTCAGTTTGTAGATGATACATAACCACAAAATATTTTTTTAATCAAATAAGCTGATTTTAATAAAAAGAATTGAAAAAAAAAATTAATTAAAAATTAATTTTTGTGAACAAAAATAATTTTCACATAATGTGACACACTAGATAATTTCTGCTAGTCGACTGCACCAATCTATATTTTATTCATTTCATTATTTTTCTAGTTCCACATAATATGTTTGTTTCATTTTTAAGAGACAATCCGTTCGTCTGACTAGGCCCTTATTTAATTGATAAAGGCCTAGTCAACTGAAATTGTTGTTCTGTAAAAAGGAAAGATAGAAGCTAGAATCGGGACATTTGATTTAAAAAAAAACCCTAATATGGAGTAGCACAATATCAATGTTGTAAGACATTGAGAAAATAAAATGTTGGTAGAAGTTTTGATTTGATTTTAATAAAAAATAATTGTGTTGAATTACTTATTATATTTTTGGATGTCCATAAATAATGAGGGTTGCATTTAAATGCCAAAAGATTTCATTTTGAATGAAAAAAGATGACATTTGAAATGTAAAAACCGATTTGTTTAGGATGTAAAATCCATAGATTATTAATATACTATAATAAAAATCTATGGTAAAATCATGTGAAACTGATACCTAACCATTTGAATTCATATATTTTTTATTTTAATTACCACAAAAATATATTTTTGTATTTGAAGTTACTCTAACGTCACGACCATCTTAATTTTCCACATATGAACCATTTCCAAAATTAAAATTTTTGATTTTTTGTCATAAGTGAAATATTTCATGTGTTTTATGTATTTAGATTAAAAAAATATACAAAGTAAAGAAAAAGATTCCTATTTAGTGACATGTAAAAATATGAATATGTTTTAACAAGTTCCTCAACGTCCATAATAGCTTTTCACAAAAGGCTAGACAACATCTTTCAACAATGTAGTCTATAAAACCTACTATGGGAAATAACTTCAAAATATGCATAGCAGAGGCATCTATGGACAATATTCAGAAACATTTTATAAAGAAAAAGCAGTTTTTGCAATTATCTACATAGTAGTTATACTTTTAAAATATCACGTGACTTTATAATCCGTATTTGCAATGCTGTCATGTTATGTGTGAAAAAAACTGAAACCCCGGAGCATGACTTTTAACTTGCAGAGCATTCCCCCACTTGTTAATCAAAATAAAAACATTAATTTGTTATGTATTTCAAAAATAGGTAATAATTGTTTATTGTGAACTTAGTCAACATACAGGGTGCCCTTAAAATCAATGTTAAAACAAAGAGGACTGATAGGACAGCTCATGAGCTATCGGACAAAATAATTTTGTACTTAATGAAAATATATTTTTTATAATAAATCTTGAACACAATCAATTTTGAATAATTTGAAAATTGTTTTTACTTTGTTTATAGGGGCAACTGTATAAAGTATTTAAAAAAATGTTCCTGTTACTATTATGATAAGTTACTATTTAGCTTTAATATATTTATTCCCAGAGTATTTTTTATAATGTTGACAAAGATGATACCAAAAATATACTATTTTCAAGGTTCCTTTGATGGCTTTTAATATTTTAAAAATTAAAATTGTTACTAAATATTTATTTTATTTCATTATAATTTGTAAGATTCAATTTTATTGATCATTCATTCATACCATCTCATTTAAAATCAGGCGTAAAATTTATTGTAAATGTATAATCCTGGATCTAGTAAGCTTGATTATATCTACCTAATTAATAAGAAAAAATGCAAAAAAATGTTTAATTCGATGATACTCTAAGAAATAATACTTATATATATTTATTTTAAATTAATCTTTTTGTTTTTAAGATGTATTTATGTGAATTTGTTTTTATTGCTACAATTTATCTGCACACACATCATGTTGTTGTTAATATTATCCTTATATTATCGTTTATTTAAATCATTTTTTGTTTTCTTAATTACATGGCAGTTGCAGTGTTTTATGTGATATTTTAGTACCTACTTTTTTATACTATTGCATAGGTATTCCGTATTTTGAGAAATAATCAAAATCTAAATTTACAGAACCATCACTATATAGCTGTGGTTTCCTACCGCAGTCCAACAATATGTAGATAAGACGTAAGCAAAATTTCTTGGTACACTTGAACTGTGCAATCAAAATTTGGTTGTAATCAATTTAACGTATTTGAATATTTTCCGAATGGTTCCAACTGAAAATTGAAACAGTACCTACTTAACATTAATATCATTCAATTAAGAAAAACAAATGCTTAAACTGCCACATAAATGTGTCATTAATATCCTATTTATATTTAAACATTGAATTTGTTTGGTATAACCCCGTTCCAACTCACTTTGTGTACCAATTGCATGGCCTTAATTCATAATAAATTATCTCAACTCAGCATAAATATTCCTAAATCTGTTTTCAACCTTTTTTTGACCAGGGTCCGTTTTGTTTTCTTTGTCAATAGCAGGGACCACAAGGTTTAAGAAAAATAATCTTGTTTCAATATAAAAATAAACATTTACTACGGCAAAACTCTTCAAAATTCAAAAGCAATATGCATTGTCAATACTTTTATAAGAAAACAACATTTATAATAGAAAATTGAACTTGGTTTACATCTATGATATTTCAGAGCTTGCATTAATTAATTAACTTACTGACATTAATTAATTAACTAACTTGCATTAATTAATAAATTAATTAACTGAGTAATCTCGGAGCTAATATTATTGCTTAAAGCTATACTCATATTATCGCGTAAATAAGTTGTGGAAAAAAAATGGATAAGGCAAGGATACCTATATTTGATTGGGAACTAATGAAATATAGTTACATCCATAAATATTTTTTTCTATCAATTTTAGATCTTTTCATTTAACATCTTTTAATATTTTTCGTCTTAAAAATCAAAAAATTCTCTTGGAGACTTATTGCACAACTTCATGTACTGTACAATTGTAATCAAATTATTTTATACACTTTTATCTTTATTGAACCATGTATTAATCAATTGTTGTGTGTTTGGCTGGATTTGGATGAAGGTGTAAAATAGATTGGATGTATGTAAAATGATAATTAAAATAAGGTTATAATTCAAATATTCCAAGTTTATTAATTTATAGAAACCTATTTGACAGCAGAATAATTATGAAGTATTAGCTTTCACATGAAGATTTATAGTTAAATTATACTGAAAAAAGTTTATGAACTGTTTTCTTGCATTAATTTGTTCTCATAACTACAATTCATTTCATTATAAAATTCAAAATATATGAAGTACCTTCAGTAGGTATCTTGAAAAAAATATTTTCTCTTTTTTATTTATTCTCCAATAATTGATTTAAATTAAAAATAATGGTGTTATAATGAACAACAATTTGTAAGTCCATAGTTTTATTTTATTAATGTACTTACCTATATATTTTCACATTATAATGTGTGGTAATGGGATGATTTAAACAGAATGTTATTATTTCTTTGAATTTTTATACTTAGTTAAAAAATCAATTTTCTAATTTTATTTGTGTTAAATAGTATGTAATTTACATAATTATTATTTGTTTATAATGATATATTATACGTCATATGGTGTATAATAATTTAATTCAAATAATATAATTCAAATATCAGATCAACTAAAAATATTTAATATTAAAGAAATATTATTATGTAAAAATTCAGTATAATGTTTTTTTTTACTTTTTGTGTACATAATAAGTTATTTTTACTAAGTTGATATTTTCTATACAATATTGTGTTTAAATGAAGCGTGTATATTTAAAAATATAAATATTAAACTTCATTTGGTTTTATAAATTGTGACATTTTATAAATATAAAAAATACTCAAGTAATGTAACATAATATTCACTCTTTTTCTACTACTAGACAGTAGGTATTTGTAATTTTATTGAATTTTCAGCATATTTAGTAGGCATTTAATCACTTTTAAATAATAAAGTTCCATAATTAATATAGTCCTATACTGAAAATTTTGTATGGGTAATTCCAAAGACTTGTATAAGAAAAAAAAAACATTTTAATAATAAAAAGTGTAATATTTGTTTCAAAATAAGCTCATTGGCTGCAGCAATATAATTAAAAATAACAGAAATCATTACACATTTATAATTTTGATAGAAACAATTTCTTAATCTTTTCTAAAAAAAAAACAACTAAGTATATTTGTTTATTATGTATTTGTTGCATCAAATACCTTTACCTCAAAGTCTTGTTTTTTTTGTATTATTTTAATGTGTCAAGGCTATTTATATTGAATTATCTCTTTCTTTGACATTATTAAAAAAATGTATACATATTAACATGAAGGTTGCATATTCCAAATAAATATAATAAATAATTACAAATATGAGTTATGATTATTAAACTTACCCTAAGAACACGTCATTATGATGCAAAATCAGCAGAATCCTTGGAAAATCCCTTTAGAAACTGCTCAAATGTTTTTTTTAATGTGGTTATTCATTTTTACTCCTCCAAGGTGGCTATATATTTTTTTATGGCTTTAGATAAAGATGGTTATGGTAAAAAAAGATTACCAAAGTTATTGCAACAAAAAATAAATAATCTTCTATGATGGCAACATACGCATAGCTGTCAGTGTGACAGATATAGCCACACAACAATATTAACCTATAAATTGAAGTTTATATTTTATTCATAATAACTTTATCAATATTGTTTTTCGATATGGTCGATGAAAAGATTTTAATTAAATTATTAAAATCGTGTGATTTTCCTGTGCCTCAGTCAAATTTTGAACCTTTAGTAGATTCCGTAATAGCCGAAAATGTAGCAAAAAGTATTTGTAATATATTAAACATAACGTCTACTTCACAACAATCTCAGCTTAAATTTAAACTACGGCATAGTATTATTGAACTTACCCAGTACTTGTGCAAAAATCGGAATTTGAAATACCCCCTGAGAGAATGTAGAACTAATACACTGATAAAGCATTTGTTGAAAGACCAGAGACAGAATAAAGTTGATGAAAATTACACACAATCAAAGAGAAGAAAAAGAAACGCGGAAATTATAGAAAATTTATACCTGCACGGGACACAAACTATTAATTTTGGCAATGTTAATAGTGTCGAATATGAGTCAAAACATATATTTTTACACTTGGGTCCATCTTTGGTAAATTTTGATACAGATGCGAGCAGACATGCCATTAATAATATTGTACACTCGTGTTTAGTCAACTGTGATAATATTGACGGAAAAATGTGTGAATTTTTAGAAAAAGTGTGGGAAAATGATCAGTTGGTTTTGTCCCCGATTTTATACAACATCTTGACAGAAAAACTAATCACATTGATCGAGCGAAGACTGCTGGACACTTCAACGGATTTGTTACAATTGGACAACTTGGAATTCAGAAGCCATGATATTGAAAATACATTTCAAGCACATTTTAAAAACTCTGCATTTTTCTTGGACCGCGTCGCAAACTCTCCCAGATTATTTGAAAAATTATTCACAATATTAAATGATATATTCGTTGAGTCAAACTTTGACTATGTTATTCAAAAGTTCATTTCATATTTGAGATTGGAAATAAGTTGCAGAACAACGAGAGAAAATATAGTTCATCTTTATCCTTTCAAATTGAAGAATTTAGCATTTTACTTAGAATTGGATCCTGATGTTCTAAGTTTGAATAAAAGTGACATGGTGGAATACATAGACAATTTATTGAATGATCTTAAAAACACAGATAAATATCAATTTGTCTTGATGATGTCTCATTACAATGATTGGTTTGCACATTTTAGTAAAAAGTATTTGAATTCTGAAACATATTGATTCTTTAAGGGTAACATACAAACCGTCAGTATTGTGAACCACCAATTGTTTTACTAGTGTACTGGGTTTGATTCCTAGCATAGGAGAATTTACTAAATATTATTACTTCTTTTGAGAAATCAATATGCAAGTGTTGCAATGTCTATGAGTCTCAATAACTTCATACAAAAGTATAAGTCAATTTATTGATGTCACAATAATATTTATTTTTAGACTTTTAATTTTGTTTTCATTTACTGCCTTCTTCAGTGAATCCATTTCCATATCCTTCCGTGCATCAGGCAACATATTGAACATTTTTGTTACAAGAAAACTAAATTGAAGTAAAAGATTCAAATTGTATAAATGATAAAGATGGAAATATGTTGATAGATAATGAAAGTGTGAAAGAGAGGTGGTGTGAATATTTCAAAGAATTGTATGAAAGCGCACAGAGTGACACAGTAAGACAAAGGACATGGATTATTGATGAGAACGAAAGAGATGAAATAACGGAAGAAGAGGTAAAAGAAGCAGTTAATCACGCAAAAACGGGTAAAGCCGCTGGAGTGGACTGTGTGGCAGTCGAATTTATCAAGTATGGCGGTAAAATATCAATGGAGTGGTGTCTATCGCTTTTCAATAAATGTTGGGAAGCTGGGTACATTCCGTTGGATTGAAGAAATGCAGTTGTAGTTCCTCTCTTCAAAGGGAAGGGATCGAAACTCGACTGCAAAAACTATAGAGCCATCAGCTTGTTAAGTTCGGTTGGCAAGATTTATTGATAAGAGAATACGCAAGATAACGGAATGCAAGATATGGGATGCTCAAGGTGCCTTTGTAGAGGATGACAAGGTGCCTTTGTCATCCTCTGCCCCAAGGTGCCTTGGGGCAGAGGATGTATCGATCAAATTTTCTCTTTGCGTATGGCTACAGAAAAGATTCTGCATAAAAACTAGAAACTTTTCTGTGCGTTCATAGACCTAGAAAAGGCATATGATAAAGAGGATAGAGAAAAATTGTGGGATATCCTATCAATATATGGAGTGAAGAGCAAACTAATACGTGCCATGGCGTCTCTGTATGAAAATAGTGGAGCCTGTGTCCGTGTCAACGATGCGTTGACAACATGGTTCCCTATTAATAAAGGGGTGAAGTAAGGCTGCGTATTATCCCCATGACTGTTCAATCTGTATATTGATCACTGCGTTAGGACATTGAAGAATGAAAATAAAGGTCTGAAACTAAGTACTGTAAACGTACATGATTTGATGTATGCAGATGGTAAATTGGTAATTGCTGAATGTGCGGATGAGTTACAGTATTTAGTGAATAAAGTGTATGAAGGATGCCTGCAGAATGGACTGAGAATGAATGTTAGTAAATCTAAGATACTGGTATTTGAAAAGACTGAAAGTATAACTGCATGTATGATAAAAGTAGAGAACGAATGGCTAGAACAAGTTGAGGAATATTTATATTTGGGGAGTATGTTTGAACGGAATGGAAGACCTGATAAAGATATTGAAAGAAGAGTTATGGCAGGGAATAGAATAAACGGAGCGCTCAGACCAGTAATGTCCGATCCAAGCATCTCAAAGGAAGCCAAAATTGCAGTCAACAGATACTATAATTTTCAGAGCGTTTTCACCAGCTTTTTCAACGGCTTAGAGCGTCACTAAGCGCACTCGGCGTTCATTGTGAATGTAGCCCAGGGAGACCTGGACTCTGGGCATGGTCACTTGGAGAAATTAATGGAACTGCTGATAGATCGGAATGGCGAAGACTTCTTTTGGAGGCCAGGTCATAATGACAGTATGTAAGAGATATAATATGTCATGTTAGTTTCATGCATTAACTATGTACTGTATTTCTTACAGTAAAATGTTGTAGGTATATTAAACTTATTGTGTATATAATAAAACTACAAATAATTTGATAAATATTTAATATTATAAAATTAATTTAATATAGAGTATTTCTTCCTTTTGACGACAATCATAATAATGCCATTTGTTGTGGATCTTGTTCTATCTTAGATGAATATCTGGCTTTACTTTTGACAAAATAAATTCACTCTGTGTTGGTACCAAATATCCATAATGTTGCCATAGTTCTATTGCTTTATTTGCTATTATTTCTTCGGCTTCTTCTGGAATCTGGAATATAGTAAAAAAAATACTCAAATGAGAAAGTATAAGGAACTGGTAGATAAAATAGTTCAAAATGGCTTTAGCACGAATATATATGCTGTAGAGGTGGGGGCGAGAGGCCTGCCCGCAAAATCTTTATATTCCTACTTTAAAGACCCCAGAGGTAAAATAAAAGAACTTTTGGATAGAACTATTGGATTTGGTTGCGCAGGGGTGTGGAGTATCAGTCGGAGATTGGTGGGTGAGTGGTGAGCGTTACTTGAGTCATAAAGGAGCATACATGGACGCAAGCCCATGTGGCTCGCCTGTTCTGGCTGGTACTCTGGTCGCCTGTGCTCGTGGGGCTGGATTTGTGAACCCAGTGAAACCACGATTGCTTTTCTCTTTTGTATCTTATTTATAACTAGCTTTTATGTCCCGCCGTTGGCCAAGAATGTAAATTAGTGAAGGAATAAGCAATCGTTTATATAATATTGTCACGAAAAATATTTGCTAATTCGTAGTATGAAAAGTAGTTTGAAATTTAATTGAGTTTAAGCGATGTAAAATGTTCAAATGATGGCCACAACCCATTTGTTTTTATATATAAGTAGGTACATACAATTTCTGCACGCATGGACTATGGTAAATGGTTTTAAATATGACTGATTATAAAGAGACAACGTTGTAAAGAGTTTGGATTTGGCCACAACCCCTATTTTTATATATTGTCATCGAACGCAAATGTGTTTTAAATATTTAGTAATTTTGGATGATGGGAAATGGCTTAAAAATTAAATAAACAAAAGTACTGAAAAGATTCTAGTGTTGGTCACATCCCATTCGTTTTTATATTTTTCGTCAAGTGTGCATACCTATAGATTATTATATTTTTGCACAATAAAACTGATCTACATTACAGAAGAAGACTTAAATAGTTTTTAATTTGAATATAAACATTGTGAAGAGTCCAGTAATGGCCACAACCCCGATTTTTTATTATATTGTCATCAAAATCAAATATGTAGTTATTGAAAATTTCGATTGAAAAAAAGTATTGAGAAGATTCTAGTGATGGTCACATCCCATTCGTTTTATGTATTTTCGTCAAGTGTGCATGTTGGTTATAATATTTCTATACAATAGACTATAAGACTTAAATTTAACCCAAAAGACTAAATGAAAAAAAAGAATAAGTATAAGACTATAACAAATAGTTTGTAATAAAAACTGACCCAATGGTCTACATAAAAGATGCAATATAAGAATTACACAATAGTAAATGTATTATATAAAAAACTGACCAAATGGTCTTCATAAAAGAAGAAGAAGATGAATTGAAATATAGGAAATATTTTATATAAAATTCACCCAACGTCTACATTAAATAAGAATACGAAGAATTAGACTAAAGGAAATAGTTTGTATAAAAACTAATCAAAAGATCTACAAAAAATAAGAAAAAGAAGAATTAGACTATAGAAAGTAGTTAATATAAAAACTGACCCAAAGGTCTAAATATTAGAAGAATAATTATACGTCAGGAAATAGATTGTATAAAAACTAACGCAAAGGTCAACATAAAAGAAGACGAAGAAGAATTAGACTAAAGGAAAAATTTGCATGAAAACTCTCCCTTGGTCTACATAAAAGAGGAAAATTAGACTATAGGAAGTGAGTTTATACAAAATTCAACAAAGGTCTACATAAATTTAGAAAAAGAAGAAATACGTTAAAAGAAATAGTTGGTATCAAAACTGGCCCAGAGGTCTACATAAAATAAGAAGAAAAAGAATTAGATAATAGGAATACATAAGTTTGTATAAAAACTCACCCAAAGGGCTACATAAAAGAAGAGGAAGAAGATGAATTAGACTATAGGAAATAGTTTGTATAAAAACTCACCCAAGGTCTACATAAATTAAGAAAAAGAAAAATTAGACTATAGGAAATAGTTTATTTATGAACTGTCCCAAATGACTTCACAAAAGAAGAAGAAGAAGAATTAAACTCCAAGAAATAGTTTGTATAAAAAATCACCCAAAGGTCTACTTAAATAAAAGAAGAATTTCACTATAGGAAATAGTTTGTAGATTGAATGACATACCTAAGATAGTTTAATAATTTTCCTATACGAAATTAGTATATTGTTGGTTTTTAAGTAGTATTAGGTATGTAGGTACCTACCTACAATGATGTTCTAAATTAATTCGAATTCGATTTATAACAAATTTTATTTGAATATCAGAATGTGTCCGTTACCATAGTAACCATAGAACATGTAAAAAATATCAAATGGTTTGTATACATTTTTTGAATAATATGTAGGTACCTACATTGGTTTGTTCGATGCCATAAAAATGAAAATTGTCCGAAATATCAAATATTATATAAAAATTATGCAATTTTATTATGCCTATATCTTTACTAATAATTAACAGACTTTTACAATATACGTCTTAAAACTTGCTGTTATGTCATGTGTTTCATTTTATCATTTCATAATTACATTTATTTCAAAGGTTTATTATTTTCAATAACATATTCATTCGGTAGGAAAATGAAATATTGTATGAAAAGATATTAAAATGGCGGCGTTTATGTACAAAACGCTTACTTTAAAAATAAGTTAAACATTATAATTATACAAAATATTCACCATGTTTTTCACTTAAACGCTAAGTTATACTTGAAAATATATTTTCTTCGTGTAAATACGTACTTCTAACTTTTAAACTAACAGATATTTGCGTGCAAAATGTACACTTTTTTGACAGATACGACTTGGAAAATTTTGTATGAAAAAAATAATTATTGAAATATTTTTAAAATTCAGCATTTTTATCGCATTATTTTTAGCGTGACACTGCATCAGGTATACAGGTACACGTTCGCACATAAATTAGATTTTTAGATGCTCTTGGTTTTTCAGAAGGCGTGAGACAAACACACACACACACACACACACACACACATACACACACACACACACAAACACTAACATTTTGATTGCTTTATTACTTTAGATTACTATGAAATGTGTATATTTGTACTCACATCTTGGAGGCATTTAATGATGTGTTCTACGTCCTTACATTTGAGTAAATTTCTTCTCATTGTGGCCAACAGTGTAACAGCTACAAATACTAGAATATTAGATGAACCACCGCACACTTTATCCCATATCCTGCAAAATAATCAAAAATCATATACAGAAAAAGCTTTTTAGCCGTGAGGCACCGGCTTAGAATAGTGCTTCCACTCTCTTCTTCTATTTATTTAAAAATTGTGAAATCATAAATAATGAGGTTCACCACTCATTCTAAATGTTGCCTTTTTAGGTGAGAAGAGACTAATGTATGGGAATACACGCATGTGTCATGCTTCCTTTTATAAGGTAATGCACACCCGCACACCTGTCGCTGTTTATCCCAAATTGTGGGATATGCCGGAGTGGTGCATACGGAAAAGTTCTCATTCCAGTACAGTTTAAAATGAGTGGGTTACATAACCTCTGCTAAATTATATACTATATAAATTATAACAATTTAGTATAGAACTTAGATTAAATTTTTATTTTGGTCTATACAGACAGAAGACAACGCTTTTAACACAGTGGACACACTCCGTTATATAATGTCTTAATAAATGTGGTCACAGGATTCAGCATGAGATACAGTGGAACCTCTCATAACGAGCATAATTTGTTCCAGATAATATAAAATAATTTATCTCCTTAATTTTGTCCTTGTCCTTGAGGATAGTGCAAATCGTTGATGTAGATTGATTGTATGAGCCCGCTAGATCAGCTACGCTTAAACCACCTTATCGCTTTTCAATGATTTTACGTTTCATTTCTACAGTTACTATTATACTCTAATAGCTGTCTTCTTGTGGCTTTTTCTTCGGGTACATTTTTGCAAGGGTTATGAAACTTTACTCAAAAAAAAAATACAAATAATGTCTGAACATAAGTTAAGAAAAATATGTGATCACATGCGACATTAACGGTACGAGTGCTAAACACAGACTGACGTAATGACGCGGAAGTCCCGACTCGCAAGTGCGTCATACGTTATGTGACTTCCCCTTTCTATGTCACTCGTTAAGGGAGCAATTTTTTCACTTTTTTTTTGCTCGTTATACAAATTACTTGTTATGAGAGGTGCTCATTAAGAGAGGTTCCACTGTACTTTATCATTTTACTTATTTTTAATGCTAAGAAAAACAAAATGGCAGTTACGTCGACAATCCAACTACTGCAGATACAGTCAGCGCACTGTCATAAACTAATAAATCCAATCAGTACTATAAATGCTTACATCAAATGAAATTACTAATTTTTCATTATTTACAAATATACATTACAATAACAAAATAAGTAACTATATTTTAAAAAGACTTATTATAACACACTACATACAATTGTCCAGATTTATTATATAAAATTAATTTCCATGTGCCTTTGCGAAATGGCAAATCGAACAACCTGTTTTACGTTTATCGAAGCAACACCAATTCAAATCAAAATGAATTTATCAAAAGAGCATGTCAATCTATCGGGCAATATATGTACTACATTCTGATATATTAACTGCTACAAAAACTCTTTATATATATAGATGCATAGCGGCATGAACTTTTTAATTTTTGTACCTATTTTTTTTTTGTTTTTATTCTTATATCATAGTGCAACATTTAATCCTTCTTCCTTCCTCTTCCCTTTATTTCCCGTCACCGGCAAACATGTAATAATTTTTTTAATAACATTTTAATAATATTTTTATTTATTTTGATTATATTCTTACTTTGAATCATAAATTAGCTATAAACCACTTGTTTTTTGAGTCACTTCGCGACACTACATAGGACAGACCTCACGAAACCTAAATATAAGAATTAACGAACACAGAAGATGCTTAAACAACAATAATTTCCTAGAATTTGCTAACCACATTATACAAACTAATCACTCATTCAATAACCACAAACTAAAACTATTGCACGAAACACAAAATAAAGGATACCGACTTAACAACTACGAAACACTCGAAATACATTAACACATAAATTCCAGCATAAAACTTATAAACAACCATACCTTTCATAACACTTCTCCAATACTTAATATATTCCCCATCAAAAACAAAAACACTACACAATACTCCCCTCCCCCCACTAACCTAACCAACCCTCAACCGCCACCCCCCTCGCTTCACAGACAGATACACACAAATTCAACATGTTAGTCTAGACTTGCCGGTCGATGGAAGGACAGCGCTTCCGAAACATGTGGCGAAGTGACTCAAAAAACAAGTGGTTTATAGCTAATTTATATAAGTGGTTTATAGGCACACTATATACTGTGCTGTATATAGTGTGCCTCTGAGGATGCCAGCTGTGACTGGCGAAAGCACTTAGGCAAATAAAAATACTCATTGTGGAATCTAACTGTGTTTCTATTTATAAGTGTTTTTTTACAATTTATAATTCAAATAATATACTCGAAATAATGCACGCTAATATATACAAATAATAATACACGATGTACACGGTGTTTACGGTATCGACCTTGGCAGCAGAATGCCGTGCAATTCATTCAATATATCGAATGCATCCGACTAACGCATTCGGGAATCTCCGTCGACACGAAGATATATCACAGTTGGAGAATAAGCAGTCAGATAAGAATTCTGTCATGTAATTATGAAGGTAGGTCATAAGTATATATTATTTAGTACTTACTTGACTAATGCAGATTCATCTAAAATACCAGCAAAGCAACTGCTGAACCATTTTTCCAAGGGAAGAACGTCTAATGAATATTTGTCTTGTAAATATCTAAAACCAAAAAACATAGAAACATCGTTAGGTACCTTTAAAGTTACCAAATTTATTTATTTTTTATCACACCATATTTACAATGACTACAACAAGTAGATTACTGCTGCCCAACTAGGAAATCCTGTTCTAGGGCTAGCAGTTTACAATTTTTAGTGACAATATAAACAATTATGAACCAGGTGATAGTTCACGTTCCACATTAAATAGACACACAATCACATTATACTGCACTCACAACCACCACCTCAACATAGGAGGTAGAGCTCACACACACACATACATACACAGATAAACCAGGTCCTAATGTCCGCCATAATACACGTCATCAATGAGATACATATGATTTTAAAAACACAAAACAAAAACTGTGTAAGAATTAGAAGAAAAAAAAAACACAATAGACTTTTTATTACTTAATTTTAAAGTAAATTTTTATTTTAGTGTTAAGTTGTTCATAGTTAAATTGTCTTATATCTATCAAAAGTCCATAGAAATAAGTTATTCAGACACACAGTATTACTTAATGGTGCTACAATCCATATCGAGCCTAGGCCTCCGTCAGTCTTGGCCTCCAACTTCACAATATTACAACTTTAAAACAATATAAAACAAAATAAATATGTTAAAAACTATAAAAACTAAAAATGTTAAAAACTTGTATTGGAAAGAGAAGCATCGTACTACTTACACATTTATACACACCTTTTAAAGATGTTTTAAATTCATTCTGATCTTTTAATTCTCTATAGTCTAAGAAAGAAATTCATTTTTTGATGGCTGTTTTTATTATATATCCTTCCTTATTGAATATAGTTCTGAAAATGGTAAGTCTGACACCTGGGAGAGGTTGCGTTTACCAGTACGAATCCCCTTAAAATTGCAGATTTTAGTATCATTTGTATCTTAGTCCTTTTTGAGCTATTATACCATCCAACTGATTACTATGAAACTTGGTTATTTGTTCAGAGCACACCAAGGAAGATTTTATAGGTATAAACAATATACACATACAAATTAAAGAGGATGCACACTGGTAAATGCAACCACTCCCAGGTGACAGACTTACCTTTTTCATACCTACATTCAATGAGAAAATTTTAAAAAACCAGCCATTAAGAATGATTAATCGAAAACGTTGCTTTCTCTCAGACTACTAATACAAGTGGGCAGGTCATTGTAAAATAATATTCCCCTATATGACAGTAATTTATGTACTACAGTTGTATTTTTCTTTGGTATACTGATATTAAATTTTCTTCCAGTTTTGCAGTTCACTAGAAAAAAATTGTAGTTTGTTTTGTCATATTTTTCTTTCTTGTGTTAAGATAATGAAGAGAAAGAGTCACTAACTTGTACAGATCCTGGTCTTCTTTTTCTAATAAATTTTTGGTAGATTCAATCAGTCTTGGTATGTCTTTAGTAAACTGTTCAACAAAGAGATAAAATCCTTTTGCCAACCAATAGACGTCCACGTCATCGTCGTACATTTGAAGGAGCGTCTCAGATATAGCTACCATACCACTCTCCATCTACAAAATTATAGTCATTTACATCAATCTATACAGGGTTACAGGGTAAGTCGTACTGAATATTAAAGGACGTTATTATTCAGGTCATTTCTAATGGATTTGATGCTAAATGTTATATCCGAAACTTAACCGTTATGGAGATATTGAATTTTAAAATTTAAAAAAAAAAAAATTTCGGCTATTTTATAAATTTTTTTACGGATTAGAGGTCTTAGGGTCCGTTTTTTATGTATCTAGTTAGAGGGCATGTCAATAAATAAAAATGATTAACAAAAACTGAACCTACTACTAACAGCTTAAAAAGACAGCTCGACAACAGTTAGAATTAAAGAATTATCACAAAGTGTTTTTAACTTTGAAGCGCTTTTTTTGAAAAAAAAATATGGAACTTATTCTGCAAATAATTGTAAAAACTTTTACGTCTCTTTAGCTATTCAAAAAGGTATAACACTTGCTATTAAATAGTCAAACCATTGACCAAATAACAGTTAAGGTAGTAGAGGGTACATTTTAGTTTGAGGAAAAAGTAGCTAAAATACGTAAACAAAACAAAAAAAAAAAAGAGCAATATTTTTATAATTCATGTTCGACATGGCCGCCGCTATTTCTTACACAAATTGTCATTCTTTTTCTTAAATTACTATTAAACATGCTCAAAAAGTTTTAAATAAATAAGTGGAAGGTGGACTAATTCCTAGGGGAAAACCATTCTACTCCTCAACCATTATCTTGAACATACAATGTATCCACGGATTCAGCTTCAACTATTATTATTATTGCATATACAATTTCAAATCATGACACTTTAGTTAAGTTAGTTTTTACTGTATGTTGTATTTGCCTAGGGTCTTTTAAAAGATCCACTTAATTTAAATTAAAATGTATTTGGTTGGACAAAAAGTGACTAAGTATTTAAATATTTTTTTACCTGCAGATTAAAATCATAATGCAATTTCCCCGATTCGAGGAGAAACATTGCGAGGAATAGCTGCGGCTTTGGAGTATTAATATCCACAATCCTCATCACCTTCAGGGCATGTAGAAGATCATTGAACTGTGCTTGTCTCTGAAGACTCACAAATGAATGAGAATCTGTGTACACGGGTAAAACTCCTGAAATATTATCAAAATAAATTATAAATTAGTCGGCTTTAATGGCTCATTTGCTTAGATATCTGACGAATGGCCCCAGGTTCGATTCCCGGTGGAGGCGCAGTTTTTTATTTTTAAGTCTAGATCTATGAGACTACAAATCTTAAGTCTCCCGAGTGGCAACTCATTATTAAGGAATGCCTGAAATATTTGACAGTTAAAAGAATACCTATTCATTTAAATGTCAAATATTTCAAAATGACCCCAAGCTCAGGAAACTTAAAATTTGAAATTTTTATTTTCAAATTGGTAAAAAGGCACATCACTTTCATAAAATGGCTTTGAAGAGTTATCAAGTTTTCATAAAAAAATATTTGAATAAAAAATAATTTAACAAACTCATTTTATGAAAATACTGAATATTTTCCACACAAAATTTGAATACTTTATAGATTTGTAAGTGAGGAGTTTAGCGTTGGCCACAACCCACTCGTTTTCTCATAAACCACCTCACTAGGCTGAGCCTGTTCCGAGGGGGCAGAAAATTACTTGCATTATATATCACAGAAAAAAAACATTTTAAATTTGTTACATTTTTTTTCTTAAATATTATACCTATTATAAAATAAAAATCGTCATATTGTAACATTTACTGTAACATTTCACTATCGGTTTCAGAGCTGAGTAATCCCTCATGAGGCTAACTTACCGAAACTAGGCCAATGCAATAAAAAAGAAATAAGGTAGGAAGTTGAAAAAAGGTAATATCAAATTTATGGTGGTTCAGTACTTTGAAATGTGGTGCTGGAGACGTATGCTTCAAATTCTCTGGACAAACATATTCATCCTTATGAAATATCTCTCTATTCCAGAGACTATTTTCCTTGGATGGTGGGAGATTTGATTTTTGAAAAGACCACCGATACAAGCTAAACAAGTACAAGGAACTGTTAGATAAAATAGTTCAAAATGGCTTTAGCACAAATATATATGCTGTAGAGGTGGGGGTAAGAGGTCTGCCCGCAAAATCTTTATATAAAGACAAACTTTATAAAAAGAGTACAATACAATACACATACAAAATCAATAGGGAGACGATTGATAAGAAATCAGACTGTAGAGACTTAGGTATATAACTGGACAGTAAACTTTTATTTGACAAACACATTGACACAATTACACTGAAAGCTTATAAAATGTTGGGATTCCTGATGAGAGTATGCAAACCATTCACACAAGTGAAAACATTTATCTTACTATATAACACAATTGTTAGAAGTCAATTGGAGCATGCATCAGTCATCTGGAATCCACAATATAATATTTATATTAACAATATAGAACGAATTCAACAAATATTTTTGAAACATATGAAGTACAAATTTGGTAATAACTACAAACATGAATTGCAGACTTTACAGACAAGACGAAGGACCTCAGACTTAATGTACCTTTATGACATAAAAAACTTCAATATTGACTGTACAGACCTTCTGAAAATTATTAACTTCAACATACCAAACAGACGAACAAGACACACCTCAACGTTCTTTTTAGGCAAAAAAAAAACACTAATGCCGCTCAGAATTCGCCATTGTACCAATGCCTTACCACATATAATAATTTGGAAAAGATCAGGTCCGTGGACATATTCTGTATGTCCAGGACTCTTTTCAGGAGCCACGTTAGACAGGAATAGTTATTTTTTTTGTTACCAGCAGTGAGTACAATGCAACATGAAATCAAAGGTGGGCTGATTAAGTTACAATTACTTATAATATGTTGCTATTCTTATTTATTATATTTGTTTAAAAAATATTATTGTACATTGCCCATTTTTTTCAAATAAATAAAAAAAATATATCCAATTTAAGGACCTAGGTCTCCCTAGAAGTCTTGTTTTCAATGCCCCCGAGTCAAACCCCAAAACGATTGACAGTTTGACTCAGGCCCAATATCATGGTTTATATTGATATGAAAATTGTGACAAAACTAAGAAAAAATGTGTTTTTACCCACATATCGTGAATGTATACAATGAAAGTTTAAAATATTCAAAGCAATTTGACTGTAAGATTTGTCTGGTGGTGATAAATGTTATTGAATAATCTAGCATGGCACTATGTTCAAGAATATTCCAATATAAAGTTTATATAAAATATACCTACACATGTGTTTGTGACAAGTATTTTCTATGTTTCCTACAATAAAAGCATTGTTTCTCTCTGCATCTTCATTAAAACAATTCGGATTAAAATAAATGAAAATACAATCAAAAGATTGTTGTCTGAGTAAAATTATAAATAAAGTGTAAACGAAAGTAAACAACAAAATACCTAATTGAACTTTCCATAAAAGTGTGCGATATGTGGCGGGAATTGTAAATCGTAATCCAAACTGTTTTAATTTCACTTTGTCCCATGGTTTTTCTTTCAACAATATCTCCAATGATTTCTTCTCTTCCACGCTTCTGCAACCGACCTTTTCATAATACGATGATCTAAAGTTTCTTTCGTCTGTTGTCATTTCACAAATAAACTACTACTTTTATGGCTAGTTTAATTTTTATTATTCACTCTTTGCACAAAACTACACAGCAAAATATTCTATCTGGATCAGCTGTAGCTGTCAATTGTCAAATTTGTCAATGTTGAAGTCATAGATGAATACTTGACAGAACATAAATGTTGGCTTCACAAAAAATAAACCATAAAAAATATTTTTTAAATAATACCATAACCTGCCTTAAAATGAGATATTTTTAACTCAAATAAACCGCCCGATTTTCGAAATCAGCCACAATATAACTTTTGTTGTTTTATATAGTTAAAATGACAGTAATGTTCATAATGACAAATGTAGGCTTTGTCATCAGGCCACGGAAACAATTGATCATATAACTAGTGTATGTGGAATACTTGCAAATAAGGAATACACCAATAGACACGACAACGTGGCAAAACATATCCACCAAGATTTAGCACTAAAATACAAATTAATAGACAGTTCAACTACCAATATAAACCGACCAACGTCCTAGATAACAAAAACGCTAAACTATACTGGAACCGTGACATTGTAACAGACAAAACTATACTAAGTAACAAATCAGACATTACTCTCACCGTTAAGACTACAAAAACCACATACCTAATAGACATATTGGTACCCAACACAGAAAACGTACAGAAGAAACATAACGAAAAGATTCAAACATATATTATCCCTATTGCCGACGAGATCTATGCTTGGCGATAACCCGCATCTTGATGTAACCACCAGCTTCTGCTGAGATATCCCACAGATAATAATAGACACTTCCTTACACCCTGCACAAGTGGCAAGTTTACATATTGCTATAATATGACAATTTTTTCCAACTAACAGAGTTTTTCTAGCCCAGAGAAGCAATATTATCATTATATTGTCAGAATTTTTATGGGAATCACTAATTAAGTATTTATGAATGATAAACGCCTGAAAAAGGCAATAAAGCACATTATAACATAACATCGATTGCGATAAATTTATGTTCGAGTAAATGAAATAATCCATGTTCAATTTGGTTCAACCAAAATGACCGCCAAAGGGTTTGCTCAACGCATAATTTTAAATCGCACACTTTTCTGTCACTACTATTATTAGTATTATTTGATTATGATTGGTGGTTCGGTGTTTGGCGTGTACACTCTGGAACGTCATGTAGTGATCATGAACTAATAAATTTCTCCATCTCTCCCGACACACATGCTATCCCTTTCGCCTTACCTGTTCCCTGTCGATTCCGCACTAGAGGAAGCCGCTGGATGAAATTCAATGCTAACATTGTGCGATTTCTAAACGATTTCAATCATGACTTGTTTAACACATAGGACATGGCAACTAGTCTTACTCAAGGCATCATTGACAGCGCTGAAAGAACGTGGGGAAGAACTGTTCCACTAGCAATAACAAGGAAAAAGCCATGGTAAAAGCTGACAACTTAAACAAATCTGAAATTATCCGCGCTAAAAGATCAACGTATTGGCAACGAATAGTATCCGAAGTATCAACATCAGATCCATGGAGTACCTACAGTAAGTTTCTAAGTAGGTACGTTTCCGCCAATAAAGCAAACGTTTCACCAATATCTTGTATCCGTGACCCAGCTACGGGTGAATTGACAGGTTCTTTTTTCAAGGACAAATTCATTCTTTTAAAAAAAATGATAAACTATAAAAAAATCATATTCAGAGGATGATTGCGTAAAATCTATAAGTGATATCACTTTTGTAAGTATGAGATATCAATAGAAAATTTATCATGGATCATTTTATTCCTAAACACCTTTAATGTATCGTGTACGGTTTTCTTTGAAACTGAAAAAAAACGTGATTCGGGACCTTGGAGGGGGTGCGGGAGACACGCTCGCCCGGCAGGGAGGGGGAGAGTTGAAAATTTTTATCTCCTCTACCTAAAGAACATAATATTCAGATCGAAAACAGAACTCCATATTTTTTTACCAAATGTTGAGCTAAAATGGTTAGCAATAAGTTTAGTCATATTTGACACCTATAAAGAAACGGACTGAAAGGTATTGTGTTAATGTGTTCTGTGTACTGTATACGGAAGGGACTGAGGAATAATACGCTGCCAATATAATAATATTGTATTGTTTGAAATGAAACTCCGATGTATTTGGTACACCGATGATGCACATTGAATGCTCTAAACTATAAATACCGCTCCTGTGTTAGTCATTAGTTTTTTTAATCCACTCGAATAATAATTTGTTGCTAGGCTGGTATTCAATTTCATATATAATATTTACTGTAGTTGGAGTCTACACAATCGATGCAAAATTATTCATAACATTTCCGTGAAAACACAAACGTGCATTTGCTGTGCGAATGAGTTTATAGGTAGATACTTTTTTAAATACGACATCATCCTTTTTCTTCTTTGTCACACGTTCTTTGTCTATTTTTTTTCATGTGTCAAAAGCACCGAAGAATACTTTATAGATATACAGGATGTATCATGAGGAGTGGATCAACCGAAGCATGGAGGTAGAGGACCTCAATACCTATCGATTTAATCCCCATGTATATTCAGCGATATTGGGTGGTTCAAAAGTTATGTACACTTTTGTAAAATTTGAATAAAAATCGGATTTCATACTAAACTACATCACTGTACCTAAACTATTAGGTTTGCGATCATGATTTTTTTTCAGGGAATAGTTCAATAGTGATGCTTATGGAAAATAATACCTTTGTGAGTCAGTACCTAATAACTTTAAAAACAAAAAAACAAATCTTAAAAAATTTTGCAAGCCTCAATTTTCCACTAATTTTTCAAAGGCTCTTGGAACAATAATTTCACATAACTTTTTTTTCACAAATTATCTCAAAAACTACTACCATTCATAGAGAGCCAGCTCTGCAAATTTCATTTGCCTTGTATTAGAGGATCATGTTGAAAAGTTCACTTAAATTGTACGAGTACCAAAAATGGATATTTTTTCCTTACTAGCATCACTATTGAACTATTCTCTGAAAAAAAATCATGATCGCAAACCTAATAGTTTAGGTACAGTGATGTAGTTTAGTATGAAATCCGATTTTTATTCAAATTTTACAAAAGTGTACATAACTTTTGAACCACCCAATATCGCTGAACATCCATGGGGGTTAAATCGATAGGTATTGAGGTCCTCTACCTCCATGCTTCGGTTGATCCACTCCTCATGATACACCCTGTATACTTTCATTTTGTAAACGATATCCTAATTCAACTATCACTCAGCTCATAATATTAAGGGGGGGACTGCTGCCAACGTACCTATTTTTCAATTTGATATACCATTATTATTTCTTATCAAATCGTTTTGAAAAAAAAAACAATTTAGATAGTTTGGGTATTAATAAAGAAAAATATATCTTTACTTTTTGATAATGTTCTGTATAAATTCTTGTAGGAAAATAATGGAATACCCCGATTTTCAACGTTTATCTTATATTTTTAATAAAATATAAGGCGTAGTTCAACATGTTTTTTTTTAAATTAAAAAAGACGAAAATATCTAGAAAAATATGATGTGACGTTGCATTAATGCTTCAGGTTTAGTATATAAACCTATAAGACATTTATTTTCCATTCAGCGTCATTGCGAAATAAAAGTTTTTTTGGTTTATTAACTTAACCTGATGCATTAATGCAACGTTACATCGGATTTTTCCAGATATTTTGATATTATTTAGTTTGTGAAAAAATATAATGCTCTATAGTTTTTTATAAATCTAAGATAAATGTCAAACATCGGGGTGTGCTTATTATTTTCCTACAAGAATATATACAGAACATAATTAAAAAGTTAAGGTATATTTCTCTTTATTAATATCCAAACTAACTAGGTTATTTTTTTCAAAATGATTCGTTTTGTAGTAATGATAGTGAAGCTGGTTGGTAACCAGATGGGTTACCAATCAACAGTAATTAGTAACCAGAGTGGTTACTATTAAATATATGTGGTAACCAGAGGGGTTACCAGTAAAGAGAGTTTACTATATCCCAAGTGGATATGATTTGAAATAAGAACACAAGGACAGTGGTTTAGAGAGAAGAATAAAGAATTGTCAAAAGTAACAATGAGTATATTGATCACAATTAATAGTTTGCTTAAGGGTAAATTTACAATTGATAAAATAACTTACAAAGGAACTTTCTCACGATGAGTAGGTATAACGAGCGAGTTAGCGGGTGTGTTCGAAGTGTCCGAATCTTCGCATGGTGAAGTACCATCGTGCTCGCGGGGTCGAGAGATGACCGGTGGTCGAGAGATGAAGTGTCGGCGAGACGGCGTGGTCGAGAACGGCGGCGTGAAGTGACGAATCGAAGTGACGGAAATACGGAAATGAAGTGACGACGTGTACAGGTGTAGACTCCCTTAAATAGTGCTGCGCTGGGGGTAGCAAGTTCAATGTCCTCGAACTTTCTAGACTTATTTATTTGAAGTGTCATACCCAGTTGAGGAGTATTGTCACTTGTTTGACGTTGCGGGCGATGAACTCGGCCTAGCGATAAACAAATGTACTTGCCGTCGCTAGGCGCGCGCTCGAAAGAAATTTCGAGATGTGGTCTTCCACAATAGTATATCAAATTAAAAAAATAGGTAGCTACGTTGGCAGCAGTCACCCTATAAAATTTAATATTATGTAAACTGAACGTCGGGTGCCGCACGTGTTGAAAGAAAATAAGCACGTGATTATTAGTGAATTGTGTTTTTTCTCTAAAAAAAAAAAACAAACAGAACGATCGTATGTGAAGACTATTCAATAGTTTTTATAGTAGTATATCAATATGAACTGACGACCAGGATATTAAAACTAATCCGCACTAGTGATGGGACAACAAATATAACTGTTTTCCCATCCCTAATGAAGATTTAAGCCTTCCCACTCTTTCTACAATGTCTGTGACCTTCGTCCGGCGTCTTATTTCCTCATTTCTTATTCGTTCTCTCAAGGATACGCCCAACATTTGTCTTTTCAGTTTGTGGAGACTTATGGCAGTAAGTGACATGGTTTCAATGTTTTATGGCAATGGGCAGGTCTGGAGTGGCGCACCCAATACCTACTGAATACCCTCGAGGCTGTCCAAAGGCGTGCTATACGTCTGATTGATGATCCATCACTGACTGATGGATTGCAATCACTAGAACACAGACGCAGAGTCGGTATTTTAAGTTTATTCTATAGATACTACCACGGGAATTGCTCAGAAGAACTTGCATCATTGGTCCCTCCTCCACCCACTCGCAACAGAGTCACTCGCTTTTCTCAATCGCAGCACCCATTGTGGACCTTCAACATATACGAACAACTTGCTTCTCGAACTCCTTTATTAATACAGCAGCCCGACTATGGAACGATCTTCCGAATTCTGTATTTCCACCTTCGTACAACCCGGGTCTTTTTAAAATCCGAATTAATAAACTCTTTTCTAGATTGCAAACTTCTCCCAACGCTACGTATTGCGCTTCTTCGGAAGAGTAAAAGGGACCCAAATCCTAATAGCTGGTGTCCCCTACGTGGACATGTTAAAAAAAATGTAGCAAGACAGAGGGATAATAGATGGACCCCCAGAATTCTGAATTGGAGACCCTGTCATAATATAAGAAGTGTAGGGAGACCACAGAGGAGATGGACTGACGATATTGTCCAACTGGTGGGACAAGGTGGAAGCAGAGTGCCCAGGAAAGAGAGAAATGGAAAACCCAGGAAGATGCCTATATCCTGCAGTGGAGTGAAAGGGGCTAAAAAGAAGAAGAATGAGGATTAGTTTAATTACTCCAGTAGTCAGTTCATATTTACATTTTTTTTATTTCCAAATCAAAACATATGCCCAAAAAACAATATTCATGCAATATACAATACAAATGCTTAATATAATATGCATAAGTCACAGACTAAAGTAGAAATAAGATATGACTTCAGGGGGGCAAGTCTGGTCCGACCGGCGAAATCAAAACCCTAGAGTTTTGAGAAGGGCGCAAGTTCAAAACTCACGATTCAATTATCATATGGAGTTCTATGACATCTAAAGATATTATAGAACTCCATATAATAATTATATCCATGATATGGGTAATCACGAGGGTTTTGATTTCGCCGATTGGACTAGAATTGCCCCCTAGGCCAGGGGATTGGTGCATAAAGTGAGGTGGAACGGGAGTATCCCAAACACATTCAATGTTTATATAAATCGTAGCTGTAAAGTATTTGTTTTTAGAAATTTAAATACCTACCTTCGTTAACAACACATGTTTTTTGATATATAAGTGTTGATAACTGTTTCAATTTAATTCCGACCATATTATTGAAATACGTTATATTCATTACCACCAATGTTTGGTGGCGGTGTGTATTAAGACATTTTGTTTTTGTCATGTCTTATTTATTTATTCATTAAGGAATACAAGTATTACCCATAGATTATTGGTCTATGGTATATGTTAAGTAGGATAGCCTAGTCTTCACACATTATACCCCCATGCTTCACACCATTTTTTAAAACATAACCTATAAAAGTTTGGTAAAAATACCAATTTAGTATTTTTTTTTTTAATTTGAGTTACTTTTTTTAATATATAATGCAACTGGCTCACGCCAGTCGCAATTACAACTACAAACAAACCTAAACAACCTATTTTTACCAAACTTTTGTAGGTTAGGTTTAAAAAAATGGTGTGAAGACTAGGCTATCCTGTTAGGTAGGTAGGTACTATTTTTACTATTGGTATATATTATTTCATATGATAGATAGGCTTTACGCCATTATTTTTTTATTTAATTTATGAAAAAAACGAGGGTGTTGTGGCCAATGCAATACTCCCCACTACAAGTCACTCCACAAAGTAAAGTAAGTATTCAAATTTTGTATGAGAAATTTTCATGAAACTAGTTGGTTAAATCGCTTTTGATTTTAATATTTTATAATGAAAACTTGATAATTGATGTGATGTGTGTTTTTAGCGATTTTAAAATAAATTATAAAATTTTGAGTTTCCTGAGTTTGGGGTCACATGAAATATTTGACAGTTAAAAAATTTGAAGCATTGATCAGATATCCTGCAAAACTTAATGGGGTCTAAGCGAGTATTAGATACCTATACATATTTGCAAAATTTGAAAAGAATCGAATGAATACTTTAGTTTATATACGATAAAGTAGAATAAACACCTTTATTTTCATAGTGATACTATAAAAAATTGTAAATATAATAAATTTAAGACATGATCAAGTATGCAAAATCAAGACCAAGACACGATCGAGTATGCCAGACCATCGATACTCGAATAATAATTTCAGATTATACAGATAGTTGTTATAGACCTACAAAACTTTTATATTCAGAATTTTGAATTTTTGTTTCAGTCAGGTGTTATCAACCTTTTAATTTTTACTTTATTTTTCCATATATCTCACAAACCATATAATCTAGAACCCTGAAAATTGCTATAAATATAGACAGATATAAAATCTCAAATTTGATTTATCAAAAAAGTCCAGAGTTTCTCAAACATTTTTTATGATAAATTTATGTGTTTAACTGCCTATATTACCAAAGTTTTGAAAAATATCGAAAAAAGACGAAAAACACCAACTAGATAATTTAATTTTCTACAAAAAATATTAACATTGTAGTAGTAGGTACATCTCTAACTTTTTAATACTTTTTTATAAAAATTGAATTTAGTGACGTCATCACTTCATACAATTTGTATGGCAGTCGTCTATACACAATATGTAAGAAGACTTAAGAGTTTGATACTTAAATCTCCAAACATACATACATACCATCATGCTGTTTTCATATTCTGGGTAGGAAAAACATACTGACCTCCATACTATCCTATCCTGACATATATACCTACATATGTTATTTTTTTTATTTAGTCTTTATACAATATATACGATTACAAATAGGTACTTGATTACATTTATCAACATATTAATATTTCCTTTCCTAATTTAAGCTAGAAGCTTGTGTTTAGGAAAGCAGCAGCTTTTTGCTTACATTATATGGATACTTCACAAAAAATACATAAAATAAATCTTATAAAATATATAAAACAAATCAATTAACAATTATATATAAAAAAGACACGATTTTAGAACAAAATAAAGAAAAAAAATACAAAATCCAGAAAACACTAACATAAAAATTACAATAGGTAAGTACATTGAAAAATAAAAATGAACCACAAAAACAGCAATTTTATTTAGAACAGTTTTAGACCAGTTGATAAGGGCCTAATAAGTTGAAATGGTAGTCCTGGATTCAGGAAAAAATATATATGTAGACCAAATCATTAATTGAATTAAAATATCTATTATTAAGCAATTTTATAAAATGAACCACAAAAACAGCAGTTATATACAAAAAACAAAATAATATCTTAAAATATGTATTAATTAGTGTTTAAGTGTTAATAGTTTGGTACATATTCTTCAATTATGTATACTATCGCCATCGACAGTAAGTTGGATCTCATGTGTTACATGATCGAATTCCAGACCATGTTGACTGAAAGAGCGTAGCGATGCTTCTAAAAGCTAGTATAAAATAATGAATGAAAAGTGAGGCAAAATGAATCTATGGGCGGCTCTGTCAATAATAATAAGGGGTCATACGACAATAATAATAAGGGGTCATACGACAATAATAATAAGGGGTCATACGACATTTAATAGATTCAGAATATGGTAGTAAAATCTGGCTAATGAATACCTAATGTTACATACATGGTATACCTAGTTCATATAGTTGGTATCTATGTGTGTGTGTGTGTTTTCATAGGTAGGTAGGTACCTACAACATACCTATTTATTTTGCACGCTACTCCAATTTTAAATAAACATCATTCATTTTAACCTAAAATAATCACATGTTATTTAATCTATTACATACAAATTACTAGTGTGTGACAAAACTATATATGCACTCTGCGTAACTATCGAACCTGTCCAGCACACAGTATTAATATATGGTTTTGAAATATAAACTAAAAACTCCCGCACAGGCTTTAAATTATGATTCCCTACTAGCCTTCCTTCAAAAGATGTAACCGTTTTGTGGTTCGGTTGTTGGTCTCATTGGTGGAGTTGTAATAGTTACTATTTGTTTGAAAGGTGCCCCATGTGGATGATGTGATTTTATTGCACGTAAAATAAATAAATAAATAAATAAATAAATAAATAAATAAATAAATAAATAAATAAATAAATAAATAAATAAATAAATAAATAAATAAATAAATAAATAAATAAATAAATAAATAAATAAATAAATAAATAAATAAATAAATAAATAAATAAATAAATAAATAAATAAATAAATAAATAAATAAATAAATAAATAAATAAATAAATAAATAAATAAATAAATAAATAAATAAATAAATAAATAAATAAATAAATAAATAAATTATTTAATTAATTAATTAATTAATAAATATTCAAGGGTAGATGTGTTTACATTGTGGAAATTCATTTTAAAAATTTACTCCACAACTAGTTTCAAGAATCCACCTGAAGAAGAGAACGGTAGTTCTTGAAACTAGTTGTGGAATAAAAATAAATAAGTGGAAATAAACAAAGTTACATTGTTATTTTAATATTTTTAAAATAAATAAAATAAAGTTATTAATAGAGTTCGAAAAGCGATTGAATCGTGTATGTTGAAGGTTTGACATTGAGTAAAACGAGTGACACTATTGTGAATGTGTGCATGGAAGAGGTACCAGGGAAGGGATCTCCCGTGGTAGTATCTATAGAATATACTAAACTTAGAATACTGACCTTTCGTCTGTGTTCTAGTGATTGTAATACATCAGTCAATGATGGATCGTCAATCATACGTACCTATAGCCACGAGGGTATTTAGTAGATATTGAGGCCCGGGACACCACTCCAGAGGTGACTACCACATTCAATAATAATTGGGCGTATTTGTCAGGGTCTAGTGATTACAATCCATCAGTCAATGATGGGTCGTCAATCAGACGTATAGCCACGAGGGTATTTAGTAGATATTGAGGCCCGGGACACCACTCCAGAGGTGACTACCACATTCAATAATAATTGGGCGTATTTGTCAGGGTCTAGTGATTACAATCCATCAGTCAATGATGGGTCGTCAATCAGACGTATAGCCACGAGGGTATTTAGTAGATATTGAGGCCCGGGACACCACTCCAGAGGTGACTACTACATACAATAATAATTGGGCGTATTTGAGTTTTTGAAAAATACCTACTCGCCCACCTCAGGCTTAAGGAGAGTTTCACCTTAAGAGGCTGCCATTGCAAACGCTCCCGCGATGTTTAGGTATAAATCTAGTTCCAAATCTTGCTCAGCGCGGCGCTCGTGTCGGCCGCACAGAGTTGAAAAGTTTCCAGCCCATGCCATCGAGTATTTCAACACGCGACACCAGATAGTGATCAATGCAAGAAATTTTACATTGGTACCTACATTCATACAAACATTTACATTAGGTACTTTTTATGACAATATGCCTAATTCTATTGTGTTATACACTGTCTACCTGTCACTGCATCTTCATCGGTAAATATTTTTACTATGGCATATTAGGTCATGATTTTTGGAGAAGAAATATAAAATATTATTTTTTTATTTATTTAACAAAAACAATACAATGTTCACATATAAATCACAATTTAAAAAGGTATACAATTTTCATCATATAATTCATAATAACCCTCTTTAATTGAGATAAAATCTCGTGTTAAAAGAGGGGAGTATCTATTTAATATTATTACATTTACCAAAACATTGTACATCTACTAAAAAATATGAAGCTACACAAAAAAAGAATGAAATAACAAAAAATAAATAAATAAATCAGTACAATTTTTTAATTTTATTTTTAAATATACTATAATTTTTTTCGAGTCTAAGACTCAAAGGGAGTTCATTAAACCACTTAGTACCTTTATACTTATAGAAATGTTGTGAGGCAGTTGTACGTAAAAGAGGAATGGTAATACATCCTTGTGAATTTATTCTGCTGCTTAAAGAAAATGACAATTGGTTTGAATTTGTAAGAATATCTTTATGAATTTGGAACAATGAGATTTTTTTGTAGATATTTTCAACAGTTGAAACTTTAAATTCTTGAAATAAATTAATTGTTGGATAATCAAATCTCTTTTTTAATATAATTTTAATTTAAAAATTATATTATCTTCGCAAGAAGACAATATAATTTTTTTTCAATAGCATGCAATAAGAACAATTATATTACTCTTCCTATTTTTCCTTTTGGTACACTTGGGTTCTATTTCTCAAACTATAACTTATTCATTTTTTTACCTTTCTTGATATAATATTATTTTTAATAAGAGGAAATATGTTCAAAATAAAGAAAATAGTAAATAATATTTTTTTTTAAATAAACAATATATGAATAAACAAAAATATTTCCTAAATAATACAAGCAAATTAAATCTATTCCTACATCGTGTACTTACAAACACACATACACAAATATAACAGACGATGGAGACTTATTTAATTTTATTTTTGAAGCATTATTTTAACTAGAAATATAATTTTGTATTTTTCATTGATTTCTTATATGCATCAAACTGACAGTTTGAAAATAACAGTCAAAGGAAATGGGTGGATAATACCAAAGTATTCAAATTTTAAAAACAAGAATACATATGAAAACATAATAATAATACAATATCAACATTAGTAATTGGGAAGTACTATTCATTTCATAGAAAATAATAATGGATGTAGAACATAAAACAAATTAGAACAGCATTTATTTTAATTTATCGTGTATGACGCTCGGTTTTCTCTGCCTACCCCATCAACAGGTACATAACATAATGGAATTTATCAATGTTTGCATGTGTGTATGTTTGAGAAATCCTATTGTGGCTATTATTTAAAGTTGAATTTATTGTGTATGGCACTCGGTTTTCTCTGCCTACCCCAATAATAGGTACATAACACTATGAAATGTTTCTATGTATGTATGTGTGTATGTTTGTGAAATCCTATTGTGACTATTATTTAAATTTTAATTTATTGTGTATGGCACTCGGTTTTCTCTGCCTACCCCAATAATAGGTACATAACATGATGGAATATATCTATGTTTATGAAATCCAATTGTGGCTTTTATCTAAATTTGAATTTATCGTGTATGGCGCTCGGTTTTCTCTGCCTATCCCATCAATAGGTACGTAATATTGATGGTATGTATGAACAATATGAAAAAAAATATTGTTTTGTATTTTAGACCTTCCCGCGAATGAAGTTCGTTTTTCGATCATTCCAAACGGTCAAACGTGACAAAAATTGACACAGAGGACACGTCCGTTCAGTTCGGCCGTCAGCCCATAGAACACACTAACTACGTCAGCCGCACAGATAATATAGAAGTAAACTTTCAGTATACTTCAGATGTGTCACTCAATACATAGAAGCTGTAACCGGATAATCCACAAGGTTTCGCACATCTCCGCTATAGGGGCTGTTGGGTCATTTTGATAATACCTACCTACTATTGTGGGTGTAGGTGGTTTTTTTTGTTACATATTTCATTCGATTTCAAACATCAGTGGGAGCAACATCAGTTGCCATTTTTTTTCGCATTGTTACATCAGTAACCATTTATAATTTGTTTAAAAAAGTTCTCATTCATTTTGAACCATATTTGTATCATTAGAAATCTGTGATAGTGAATTTGGGTGTAAGTTCGCAAAAAGAAGCCTATCCTAATTTCTCTTCCAACTCCAATTCCCGAATTCCTTTCTCCAAGGCTTCGGTGGATTGGGATCTGCAAGAAGGGTAAGTGCTACCAAACTGTAGTTCTGATTTGTCCGTAGTGTTGAGTCATTTATTTGCAATACAGTCCACCATTTAACATACATATTTTTGGTCCTTCGAGCCGGATAATTTTGTCGTTTTGTTTTAAATTCATACGGACAGAGCAGAATTGCAGTGGTTTATTTATTGTACATGCACATGGTCACAGATTTCGTCAGATAATTTTGTATTAATATTCTTTGTTGTAATTAATATTTGCCATTAATATTTGCATTGTGTCAAATTTTTGTAACAATAAATTTGCAAAAAGTTGTAGTTTTACTGTGGTAAGATCATTTACACTTCTTGTCTTTGATTGGTCAGCCATCTTAGTCGCCATCTTGTTTTGTCATTTTGTTTACATTTGATTTTTTGACAGTTGTTCGTTTACAGATTGATCTTGACACTTAGCTACAATGTCAGCATTTATCATTTATAAACTCGCAAAGCGACAGTTAGTCGCCTTGCTTAACTTGTCAAAGTGTGCCATAATTGGGTCAGCTAAAGATGTCAAGAGTTTTGAAATAGGATTTAAAGAATTGGAGGAAATTAAAGCCAAATTTGTTCAAGCTCATATTGACATTGAATCTGAATCTAAAGATTTTGATGAGAAAAATCATTATGTGGAATATGATAGTTTCATGTCAATGTACAAGGAAATCAAATATGTATACTATGACATATTTTCTGAAAGTAAAATTGCTAACCAACAGAAAGGAGGTAACAGTTTAAAATTACCAATACTTGAAATACCTAAATTTTCTGGGAAAGCAACAGAGTGGATAAACTTCAATAATCTCTTCAAATCCATGATTGATGAAAACTGTTCACTTGGAAATGTACAGAAGATGCAATATTTAGTGAGTTTATTAGACATTGAACCGTTACGTCTCATCAAGCATTTGCCATTATCTCCGGAAAACTATAGTGTAACGTATCGTATTTTGATAGAAAGATACGAAAACAAACGTCTCATAGCTGACGCACATATTGATCATATATTGAATTTCTCGTTCAATAAAAACAAAGAAAACCTTCGAGCATTTGTTGACATACTTAAAGAGAATACGTTTGGATTGGATTCACTGGGATTTCCTGTAAAAGAATGGTCATTTTTATTATTGAATATTGTACTTAGAAAATTATCAATTGATATTAGAACAAAATTTGAGTTGACCGTTGAACACAACACGGTCCCCACCTTTAACGAATTGCTAAAATTTTTAGAAAATCATTGTGGTATATTGGAGGTTTTACCAACCTCTAACAGTTCATTGACGAAACACAGAAATCAGGCAACCAAAGTATTCGTTACTGGTATATCCTCAGAAGAAAATCATCATTGTATTTGTTGTAGTTCAAAGACTAACCATCCTATCTATCATTGTTCCAAATTTCTGTCATTGGCTCCAAAGGAAAGGTTTGAACTAATCAAACAATACAGATTATGTATCAATTGTCTACAGAGAGGACATAGATTGAATTTATGTAAATCAAAGTCATCTTGCAAGCAGTGCAATGGAAAACACAACAGTTTATTGCATTTTATTCCCAAAATTACTCAACCATCGGATCCGAGCTCACCTGCGACTAATCAACCTGAACCTTTTGTGACTGCCAGTTGCCTTCGACAGAGGGCCAGAATGGTAGAGTTACTGTCAACTGCAACAATCATCGTACAAGGACAGGCAGGTAAAGCACATTGCTTGCGTGCTTTACTAGATACAGCCAGTCAATCAAATTTCATTTCACTTAAAGCTTGTAAATTATTAGGTTTAAATACCTACAGTAAAAATGTTTCCATACAAGGAATTGGAATGTCTAACAACACAATTCATACAGGAGCATCCTTTACATTCTATTCAAAGTTTAATAATAGAATGACATATCAGATAGATGCTTTAGTGTTAGATAAAATTACACATTGTTTACCCAGTTGTGAAGTACAAACATCATTTTTAGAATACCTAAATCACTCTCAATTGGCGGATGAAAAGTTTGGTATCCCAGGAGAAATAGATGTCTTATTGGGAGCCTCATTATTTACCAAATTATTAAGACCTGGACTTGTTGAGGGTCCAACTGATTTGCCAATAGGTATTAACACTGTTTTGGGGATCGTAATTATGGGAAGCATCCCTGTTATACCAAAAAGTGAATCCATAAAATCTAATGATGTAACACTTTGCGTATCATCCTTAGAACATCATCTTCATCAATTCTGGGAAATCGAAGACATACCAAATCAACATTATCAATCGGAAGATGACAAGACATGTGAAGAAGTATTTAAATCACAAACATATTGCAATCCATCGGGACATTTTGTAGTTCCATTACTATTGAAAAATGATTATAATACATTAGGATCTTCAGAACAAAATGCTTTATTGCGTTTTCATCGATTAGAAAGAACTCTCAAATTCAAGCCAGAATTGCAGAGAGATTACATTGCATTCATGAGAGAGTATGAAACTCTTGGTCATATGAGAGAGCTGTCAATGTCAGAACACTCACTCACAAAATATTTGATACCACATCACTGTATTATCAAACCTCTTAGCTCCACTACAAAACTTCGCGTTGTTTTTGATGCCAGTTCACACACAACGTCAAATAAGTCATTGAATGATGTTGTTTTCGTTGGACCAAAACTACAATCGGATATTATTCACTTGATTTGTAGTTTCAGAATGTTCAAAATAGCTTTTACATCTGATATTTGTAAGATGTATAGACAAATCCTAATTCGAGAAGAAGATCGTCCTTACCAAAGGATATTGTGGCGTGAGTCTCCAGACGAACCCCTTAAGCAATACGAATTAAACACTGTTACATATGGTGTTGCTTCTTCACCCTTCTTAGCAATACGGACACTGAACGAGTTAGCGGTCAGAGAAAAACATAATTTTCCAAGAGCGTCAAAAATAATATTGCAAAATGTATATTTAGATGATATTCTGAGTGGTGGGCAAACTGTGGATGATGCATTGTCCATAAGGAACGAACTCATTTCATTACTCAAATTGGGATGTTTTGAAGTGCGTAAATGGGCGAGTAATTCACAAGATTTTCTCAGTGATCTTCCTGAGGATCATCGGGAGGTTCCATTGAGTTTGAATTTGGGTTCTGACGGCGGAATCAAAATTCTTGGGATATATTGGAATCCTAATAGTGATTCATTCACCTACCAAATAACATCACCAGAGATGATTGCCACCAAAAGAAATATTTTATCCTGTGTAGCACGTATATTTGATCCACTAGGGTGGATCTCGCCTGTTATCTTTGTGGCAAAATGTTTACTCCAAGAATTATGGAAGCTTGGATTGGAATGGGATGACCCTACGCCTGATAACATCCAAACCAGGTGGGAAAATCTTATGTCAAATCTTCATAATTTAGCATTTTTAGATATACCTCGTCATCTTGGAAACATACAGAACTGTTATTTGGTTGGATTCTCAGACGCTTCAAATTTAGGTTATGCTGCCGTAGTATATTGTTGTTCAAATATTGATACTTCAAATCCAGAAGTGCGATTATTACTGGCTAAAACTAAAGTCGCACCTCTCAAAACGTTGTCGATACCTCGTCTTGAACTTTGCGCTTCGCACTTGTTATCAAAATTATTGTCATATACATATAATCATTATAAAGATGAAATACCTATTGATAGGACATTCGCATTCACTGATTCATCTATTGTTTTAGCATGGATTAAAACACCATCATACTTGTTAAAAACTTTTGTCGCGAATCGAGTTTCACAAATCAGCGATAAAGTTCCAATTGATAGTTGGTATCATGTGAGATCATCAGATAATCCTGCAGATCTTGGGTCCAGGGGATTGTCACCCACATGCATTGTAGATTCGTTATTATGGTGGAATGGACCATCGTGGCTCTCAACCCCACTTGAGTATTGGCCAATTGCTAGTAACGTCAATATAAGCATGGAAGATCTTCCAGAAAGGAAATCACCAGATATTCCTACTGTTTTAGTCATTCAACAGAATATGGAAGACTTCAATATATTTTATAGATATTCATCGTTTAACAAATTGGTGAATGTTACAGCATGGTGTTGTCGTTTCAGTTGGAATTGTCGATTATCATCTTGCAAGCGAAATGTTAATAAACATTTGAATCTCTGTGAAATTACAGCAGCACGTTCCATATTAATCAAATACATTCAGTCTATTTGTTTTCGTGATGAAATAATTGCATTGAATCGCAGTGATAAATTAAAATCTTCAATACGGAACCTTGCACCGTTTTTGGATGATGTTGGTGTCATACGTGTAGGAGGTCGATTGCGACACTCCAATCTTACGGAAACTGCTAAACACCCAATCTTGTTGCCAAAGAATCATGTATTTACCAATTTGCTGATAGATCATTATCATAAAATATATTTACACATTGGATCTAGAACACTGCAATCAGTACTCAGTCAACAATTTTGGATTGTATCTGCACGTAATACCATTCGAAAGAGATTGCGTAAATGTTTGACTTGCTTTAAAGCAAATCCACGTAAAATTCAACCTTTTATGGGTGATATTCCATCATCTCGATTTCGTGAAGGTCGTGCGTTTTTGAATGTCGGTATTGATTATGGAGGATATTTTCTTAGTAAAGAAAGCCGACGACGTGGTGCGAAGCAGCTGAAAACATATTTATGTTTGTTTGTCTGTTTGTCGACTAAAGCTGTTCACCTTGAATTGGTTTCGGATTTAACAACGGAAGCCTTTCTAGCTGCTTTGGACCGTTTTGTTGCTAGAAGAGGAATTTGTGAAAATTTGTTTAGTGATTGTGGTACTAATTTTATCGGTGCCAATAAACATTTGGATGAACTTTGCAAATATTTACATACCAGAGAGTGCCATGATAATCTCACTCAGTTCATGTCAATTCGTAACATAAATTGGCATTTCAGTCCGCCTTCTGCCCCACATTTCAATGGGTTGATGGAGGCTGGAATAAAATCGGCAAAATCCGTATTAAGAAAGGTTGTTGGAGAGCAAGTTCTCACTTTTGAAGAATTATCAACAGTATTTTGTCGCATCGAAGCAATTTTGAACTCTAGACCTCTCTCGCCTCTTTCTACAGATCCAGCAGAGATTGATGTCTTGACTCCTGGACACTTCTTGATCGGCGCACCTCTTGTTGCAGTACCAGAACTAAATGCCAAGGATGTCCCAATGAATCGTTTATCTCGTGGGCAATTATTGCAACAAATGGCACAACATTTCTGGACCCGATGGAGGCGTGAATATTTACATACATTACAAAATCGAGCAAAGTGGACAGATCAGTCACCCAACTTACAAGTTGGAGATCTAGTACTAATTGATGAAGCAAATACAAGGCCAATGCAGTGGCCAATGGGACGAATTATCAAATGTTTTCCCGGCCCAGACTCGGTGGTGAGGGTGGTGGACGTACAAACGTCCAAAAAGATTGTACGGCGACCAGTCGTCAAACTTTTTAAGCTGCCCAATTAGTAGGCAACGATGACATAGTTAGTAAGTTAGTTGTAATTTGTTAATTATTCATGATAATTTTTGTGTTTAGTTTTACCAACATTTTTTTGTTTATTTTTTTTTTTTTTGTTCTTTTGTGACTTCTGGCCCAGGTTCTGAAATTAATATTTCAGGAGCCGGGGTATGTTGGGTCATTTTGATAATACCTACCTACTATTGTGGGTATAGGTGGTTTTTTTTGTTACATATTTCATTCGATTTCAAACATCAGTGGGAGCAACATCAGTTGCCATTTTTTTTCGCATTGTTACATCAGTAACCATTTATAATTTGTTTAAAAAAGTTCTCATTCATTTTGAACCATATTTGTATCATTAGAAATCTGTGATAGTGAATTTGGGTGTAAGTTCGCAAAAAGAAGCCTATCCTAATTTCTCTTCCAACTCCAATTCCCGAATTCCTTTCTCCAAGGCTTCGGTGGATTGGGATCTGCAAGAAGGGTAAGTGCTACCAAACTGTAGTTCTGATTTGTCCGTAGTGTTGATTCATTTATTTGCAATACAGTCCACCATTTAACATACAGGGGCAATGAATACGCGACCGGTCCACGGCAAATTTAAATTTCCATTTTAAAATGTTTCCAGCTTTGAGGAATGGATTCAAGGATAACTTAAATAAAAAAATACCATTTTTCAATCATTATTTATTAAAAAAAAAACACATATGAAAGATTTTATTTTATTTCACTTCGCCGTATTTCACTTGACAATTTATTCAAAACACAACAAAACTTGTCAGCCATCTTGCGAAGAAAATCGAAAAATACAAAAAGTTGGCAATAGATTAACACCATCACCATCGCATGGCGTGATGGTATGTATGTATATTAACACCGAAAACAACAATAATTTAACAAAATCACACGTGTTATATTTATTATTTGTTTTACTTCAAGATTTTAAAGGATCAAAATGTTTCGCGTCACAACAAACAACAAAACACAACTGAAGTATGCTGAAGGTTTGAAAATTTTACATTGCATTTTCAAAAATACCAACATAAAAATAAAAAAAATAGCGCCACCTTTGGAGATGTGAGCGTAAAGTAAAACCAGTGCTACCAATAGAGTGCCACCGGCGTGGTCAGCCGCTAACTGAATATGGAAATTAAAAACAAAAAAGAGTAATTTTCAATTAATAAATATCATATGAAATTTATTTTTTTTAATTTTTTTTTCAATGATTTATATAGATAAAGGTTTAATTATTATGCAGTTTTTTTTTTATTCAGTTTCAATTCTCAAAATGTGTGTTTTTAGCGCTTTGAAAATCAACTTTTTCTTGCCAAATTATGTTTTTTTGAAATCAAAAAAATCGATATTAATTTTAACTTTTTGAAAAAAGTTACAAACATACTTTTACGATAAATATACGTTAATATTATTTTTGCTAAAAATAAGACTATATATTTCACAGGTTTTTCAAAATGTGTGCGCAAAGATAACACAAATTATTAAAGTTTGAAAATAGGTTTTCGAAAAAAGGTTATATAGCAATTAAAAAGGAAATTTTAAAAAATGTGAAAAACATTTTATCTCGACAAAGAAGTAGTCTTTCGATTGGTATTAAAAAAAAGAATTTTACGATTTTCAATATCCGAGTGTTATGTACCGTAAACTGCGTAAAAATGTGCTTTTTCAAAATTTGCGATGGCAGCTCGTTAACTTCAATGGAGCCCCTGTAGTGTAGTTGATTTGTTATTGTAACTCCAAGCAGGTCGATAGATTTATTATTAGGTTGGGTGCTTCCGTTGAAAAAAACTAGCAAATCGTTTAGGTTCCTCTTCGCAGAAATTAGATAAGCTTGGTGTTTTGAGACGAAAAAAGAGACAAGATTTATTTCACCCCAAGTATTGATAGAGTGGAGGTAGCTATTAATATCTGAGCTTCTGATCCATCAATTGTAAAAAAAAACAAATTATTGCTTTAGAATATTATCGAATTGGTGTTAGGTCTTTGTAGCATAGTGAAATGTGAGGTTTGGAATATTCAAAACTAACTAAAGATTAGTATTAATATTATGCCGATTAACAATCTGCCCAGCGTGTTCACATCTTCCTTAGCTTACATTCTTTACGAAATAAAGTGTACCTAAGTAAATTGTTGTATTTAATTTGTTACAACATAACTGCTACTGTAGGTAATACACTCGTAGGTATATAAGATAAGCCCATCTTACTGAATGTATATGTACCAACTGTATGGATAAACAATTATTATGGGACAAATTATTTAGTACACGATGGCAAACTGTACAAATACAAAACCTACTATATACTTCAATCAAAAGATAAATATTTGTTTCTTTGTTGAGTTCATTGATCTCTTCATAGATTTGTACAAATATTTAAAAGCACACTAAAACGCGAGTGGGTTGTTGCCAACGCTAAAATCTTCACTAACAAGTCACTCAAAGTATTCAAATTTTGTATGGAAAATTTTGTTTCTGTTTGTATTTTATTATGAAAACTTGATATTTCTTCAATGCCATTTAAAGAAAGTGATGTGCCTTTTTACCTATTTGAAAGTAAAATTTTCAAATAATATGTTTCCTGAGCATTTTGAAATATTTCATAGTTAAAAAAATTGAGAAGCACTATTCAGATATCATTCAAAATCTAATGGGGTCTAAATAAGTATTAGGTATACAAATTTGCAGAATTTGTATAGAATCGAATGAGTACTTTAGTCTATAATCGATAAAGTAAAATGAACACTCCGTACATAGCACATAGTACATAGCACACACATATATACATTATGATGAAAATACAATCTCAACATGATGCTAGTAAAATAAATAACTTAAAAATTGCGAAATTGTAACTCCCCACTGTATCCCCTTAGTTAGGGTTAGTGAGGAGTAAAAAATTAATTTGTCAAATAGATCCTGAATATTTCTACTGCATCCTTCCGATCCTTTCTTCTTTGGTGTGATCAGTATTTCTTTTTTCTCTTTCTTGTTTGTATTTTTTATTCTCTCTTTTAAATGTACCTAAATTAACTTGAGTGACTTCACGTTGCTCGGGTTGGTTGGAAAAATTACCATATGGCAACAAACACACCTTTGTGCATTTGATGTAGGTACACGAAGAAAATAAATAAATTAAAATTTTTTTGTCAAACTGTCAGATTTAAAAAAATGAGATTTTGTATTTGTATATATTCATACCAATTTTCAGTGTTCTAGCTTTTATGGTTTATGAGATATATGGAAAAATAAAGTAAAAATTCAAAAGTTGAGAACCCCTGACCGAAACAAAAATTCGAAATTCTTAGTATAAATGTTTTGTAGACCTATAACTATTTAAATATTCTGAAATTTTAGGCTCTGTAAATTGAGCGGATTAAAAGTTAAAAGGGGGGGTGTGGGGACAGACAGACACAGAAACAAATCTACAGTTGGAATATTTGTGGAAATCGCTTGCATTATTTATGTAGATAAGGTACTTGTTATAGGTCTGTAATTACGAAATGAAATAAAAATCACGAAAATCCGATAAGCAATAAAAAAATATACATATTTTAAAAGATGTATATAGCTGCTTTGGATTATTGTCGATCGTCGGCCAAGTATGGTAGGAATACGGAATTCGAGTTTGTCGTACATACATACAAATTTTTAAAACCGATTTGTTTTAATGTTATTCAATTTAGTTGTGCGATAGACGGCCGAGTTAACGGTCATGCGTCCGGTATGTCGCACGGTGTTTGAGTGTAAACAAAGCGAACTTTCTTCAAGAGCTGTCATCGATCGTATACAATGGCAGTAGTGAATAATAATCGTTATAATACTTACATATTACATGTCTATATATATTTGTTTTAGTAAATTCAGTGATTCAACTAGTGAAATTCTATAATAATCACCTCATTCGCATCGATCAACAAATTCTTTGTATAAATCTACTTTTCTGAATTGGTCAGCTGTAAATATAATATATTAAATATATCTGTGATTCAAATATTTTCATTAAAAAAAGATGACTTAATATTCGCTGCAACCCGTGATTTATTCGCGAGAATATTATTTTAAAATTTTCGTAAAATAGATTCCACCTTTAGTAATAGGAAAAGTTTTTAATGATTATTGAATTTATTATCAATAAAAATTCCCTGAAGTAATACTTACGTACAAATCTACATTATTTATACATATATTAATACATTAATATCATGTTATTTTGTGTTTTTATGACATTTTTGTCATAATCTGTTTATCCGTTACTTATTTGCAACTGATAGAATATTCTGTGTAGGATTAAATTTTTATATTTAATTGTTTAAGTACATTTTTTTAATAAGGCAGCCACCAATAGAGGCGGATTTGTAGAGGCATAATATATTAACTGTTGAAAAGAAGAGTAAAAACAGAATTCCATTAGATCTTAGAGAAATAGGGGTTTACATTAAACGATTGCAAAAGGGAAGCATGATATTATGTACAAGCAATTAAAGAATTTCCAATAAATCATTAAATGCGACAGTCACTTTCTATTGGTCGAGTAATACTCAATAATATGACATGTATAAGGAAATAATGCGATATTCTATTTTTAAAATAAAACAGAGTCTTCTCTTGCTCTCTCGTATTCAAAATCTTCTTTCTCCTTTCTCTTCTTCATGACAAATGGGTTTATATCTGTTAATATTATGATCGTTTGTGGCTCTTACGGCCGGGACACCCGAAATCAATGATAAATATAAAACAGTGGAAGCACTATTCAAATGTGGTGCCTCACATTATCCAACATTCTTCATTCCATGACTTTTTTGTTACTGCAATATTTTGTTACCATTTTTGTTAATGTATGATTCTGCCTTTAAGCACATGAGCTTCACAAATTATCTTCTACAAGTAATAGGTACAGAAACTTAGGTATATTATTAATTCTTATTAGGTATTTACTCTTTATTAATATAAAAACCGGGTAATTGAATTAAACATCTCACATAGTTCAGCAATGAAGTTCATTATACATTCTGAATGTAGTACTTTTTAGGTGAGACGAGACTGGTGTGTGGGAATACACACATGTGTCGTGCTTCCTTTTATAAGGCAATGCACACCCGCACATCTGTCTTTGGCTACCACAGATAGTGGGATATGCCGTAATGGTATGAATATATGTATACTCCGATTCCATCATGTCTTAATATAAATTTTGTTATAAAATGTAAAGTCAATATACCTAACACGTACCTATTTTTAGCTTTAAGATTTGCTTTCCGGTTTATTAATTAATATAATTATGACGTTATTATTTATCACAGTTAGATAGACTTGTATACCTACCTACATGAAGATACTGGTTTTGCCATTATGCCTCTAAACCAAACTGAAAAACACTTGAGTTAGGTAATATACACACTATTAACAAGCACAAAGAAATAGCATAAAAACAAGAATGATTGGACAAGGCCGGATTAACATATTATTTTTCTTTTTCTTCTTGTGTTTCTTCTTTTTCACATTGGATTGAAGAACCGTGTCAAAAAGAAGTTCCATCAGGATGACAGCTTACTTTGAGATCATCTTGAAATGAATTGAATAGTTAAAACGACCCTTTACGTGGAGCACAGAGCATTGACACGTTCAGTAAATTACTTAAGAGTATTAGGGGAGGATGGGGGAATTGGAACCATGTAAGGAATAGTTGAAAAAAATATGAGTTTATGTGATAATCATTTTTTTTAACCATTGGTTATTTGTCCGATCAGTCCACTGGTTATTTGTCTTTCAAAAATTGCTAACAAAATATTTAAAAACCAACTCTTAGTCAATGAAAATCACGTTTTAGTAAAAGGTTACCTTCGCTCTCATTACCCAACACATCGGGTAATGAGAGCCAAAAACCCTTCATATGTTTAATGAGAGCCATCACATAATTCTTCTTCTTCTTCTCGTTAGCCTACTCCCGTCCACTCCTGGACGAAGGCCTCCTCCATTTCTCTCCACTTTGCTCTGTCTTGAGCTGCCTGCATCCAGTTTATACCAGCATATCTTACAATGTCGTCTCTCCATCGCAATGGTGGCCTCCCTACGCTCCTGGTTGCTGCTCTTGGTCTCCATGTTATGACTCTTTTTGGCCATCTGTCATCTGAGCTTCTGGCCACGTGACCTGCCCACCGCCATTTTAGAATTGCTATACGTTTGGTGACATCTATAATTCTTGTTTGTTGCCTAATTATTTCATTCCGCACTCTATCTCTCAAGGTTATACCCAACAGGGCTCTTTGAGTAATCCTTATTTTTTCCATGCTTCGTTTGGTCAGTGTCGCAGTCTCTAAGCCATATGTTGCTACTGGTGATATGCACGTTTCGTATACTTTCCGCTTAAGGTTTATGGGTATTTTGCGGTTTTTAAGTATATGACCCATTTTCCCAAAGGCTGCCCAGCTTAGTCCAATTCTTCTTTGGACTTCAGCATTTTGGTTTTCTCTGCCCAATTGTATGGTGTGCCCCAAATATACATAGTGTTTTACATTTTCAATTTGGTTGCCGTCCACCATAATTTGAGAGCCTTCTGTGCCCATCACCTTCGTTTTTGCCAGATTCATACAGAGGCCTACCTTCTTAGATGCTTCATTCATTTCTTGGAGCATTCTAGCCAATTCCTCAGGCTCACTATTCAGGATTATAATATCATCAGCGAAGCGTAAGTGATTTAAGTATTTACCATCGATGTATATTCCCCTTGATTCCCAATCCAAGCTTTTAAATGCATATTCCAGTGCCAGCGTGAACAGCTTTGGAGATATTGAGACATCACATAATACTAAACCAATTAAGCCTACTTTGGTAACACAATAGAAACTAACACAAGTCACAAACATAAAGTGATCAACAAAACATCATAATCAACAAAAATAAAGCAAAATTTTCAGATAATATAGCATATTCCACGCAGTTGCATGGCTGCTTGTTATACCATTAAAAATATAAGACATATCAAGCATATGATTCTCAAGTACCTACATATATGTAGGTATATGATTCACTAGAGAATGGACATTGAGATAAAATTAATATATGGCAAAATAAAGCAAAATTTTCAGATAATATAGCATATTCTACGCAGTTGCATGGCTGCTTGTTATACCATTAAAAATATAAGACATATCAAGCATATGATTCTCAAGTACCTACATATATGTAGGTATATGATTCACTAGAGAATGGACATTGAGATAAAATTAATATATGGCAAAATAAAGCAAAATTTTCAGATAATATAGCATATTCTACGCAGTTGGCTGCTTGTTAAACCATTAAAAATATAAGACATATCAAGCATATGATTCTCAAGTACCTACATATATGTAGGTATATGATTCACTAGAGAATGGACATTGAGATAAAATTAATATATGGGAAAATAAAGCAAAATTTTCAGATAATATAGCATATTCTACGCAGTTGCATGGCTGCTTGTTAAACCATAAAAAAATATAAGACATATCAAGCATATGATTCTCAAGTACCTACATATATGTATATGATTCACTAGAGAATGGACATTGAGATAAAATTAATATATGGCAAAATAAAGTAAAATTAAAACGTTCATAACCCCTGATTGAAACAAAAATTCTGAGTATAAGAGTTTTGTAGACCTGTATCTATCTATATATTCTGAAATTTTGAGCTCTGAATTGATCGGATCAAAAGTTATAAGGGGGAGGGGACACACACAAAACACAAAATGTTCTACTTCAAATTCTGAATTCATCCACACATATAAAACAGTTACGAAGCATCTAAGTTGGTGTTTTTGGCAAGCAAAATGTCCACTACACCATAAAAAATGTTCCTTCATACACGCGTCTTGGCTTAATACTCTCGATTCATTAGAATTAAATTCTCTTAAAGGAATCGACAGTTGGAATATAATATTATGGATTCCAGATGACTGTCGTATGTTGCAATTGACTTCTAACAATTGTGTTATATAATAAGTAAATTGTTTTCACTTGAGTGAATGGTCGCATACTGCTTACTCTAATCTTGATAATAGAAAAGAGTAGAAGCACCATTCTAAGACGGAGCCCCACATCTTAACCTATACAAATATTTAATAGTAAACTAAAAAAAACTCTATTATTTGTCACATCCTTCCATTACTCGTTGCTTTGTCAGGTATTATTATTTTTTTTCTCTTTCATATTTGTATTTTTTTATCTAAGTGACTTCACGTTACTCGGATTGGTTGGAAGAAATTGCCATATGGTACCTAATAAATTCGCCTTTGATGTACACGAAGAAGATAAATAAATGAATAAAACAATGCAAAAGTGTCTAGATAATACCTAAGTTTGATTTAAAAAATATTTATCAATAAAGTTTAATATTAACAAAGTCAATGCCCTCTATACTCGTACTTTAAGATAAAGTGAGGTCAACCAGAAAATAACAATATCACAATATAATTAAATATTCCATAGTGAATGACATTTCATGTTTTTTTCTGATTCTTTATGAAAAGCAACTAAAATATTGTTTTCAGTCACTAGATTTTGCGTTATATATATATTTTTTTATTAGATATACATTATATAAACAGATAAGTAATACAAAAATTAAAATTATTACAGTTTTTTTTTCAAATAAGTACTGTCTCAATAAATTTTAAAAACTTGTGTTTGGGACAGCAGTAAATTACATATATTTTACTTACACATATTATACATATACGTACATACCAAGAATTACTTAATAAATTGTAAATTAAATTTAACTTACAGCTACTACAGATGATTAAAGTTCTTTTTTATTGTTTGTGATATTATAGAGAATTAATTAAAAATTATCTAAAAAGAAAAAAAATAATAATGATATTGAAATAAATTAGGTAAATAAAAATGTATTGTTATTTTAAAAATTTGATTTTCATTTATTTATTTTGGATATCCAACAGTACAGTAGAATATAATGATATTAAAAACAATGAAAAAAACAAGTAAATGTAGACTACGGTACATAATAATAGGACATCATATCAAGTAGTTTTTAAAGTTTTACATACAATTTTTAACAAATGAGAAAAACAAAATTATAGGATCATACCTGAAACATACAAGGAACAGTACAAAGAGGATTATATTCTAGAATCATAACATGGGATTCTAACTTCGAATAAGGTGTTGCAAGCATTATGGTGACACATACATATGTATATACTAGAGAGTGGAATTTTGAGTTATGTTATCAGTGCTAAGTTGGCGCTTTATCGCAATTTTGAACGAGTGTAGAGATTGGGTATGAAAAAAGTCAATGTTATTGAGCAGGTTGTTAAAATTGGAGGTGGCCCGGTTAGTAAAGAAATTTTTCCTAAGATTAGTTTTAAAGTGTGACATATGTAGAAAAAGTAGGTTTTGATCTGACATTGCGGTTTGGAATGTGAAGTAAGATATTTTCTAATAAATTTGGACAATCAATAATGTTTTGAAATAGTTTATACAGAAACAGAGAGTCTGCAGTTATTCGTCTAGATGATAGTGATGGTAAATTAAATTTTGATTCAGCTAAGTACACATTATTTATATGATTATGCGGGCCAATTAATTCCCGACAGCCTGATTTATAGATGAGGTGTTTGAGGAAGCGTTTTTGTACACTATCCAGTCTATTTTATTATTATTATATTGACTTACTTGAGAGAGTCCAAAGACGTTTTACAAAAATTCCCAGGACACTTCGCAACTTAACTTATGAGGAAAGACTTGACTTCTTAAAACTGTCAAAACTAGAAAACCGAAGAGAACGTGGAGATCTTATTGAAACATTCAAAATATTATCAGGCCATTATGACTGTGAAAACATGAAAAATCTCTTTCAATATAGTCATAACACTAATTTGCGTGGCCATAGCTTAAAACTAGTGAAAAGTAGGTTCTCGACAAATCCTCGAAGGCATTTTCTTTCAAATAGAGTTGTGAATACTTGGAATAAACTGCCCCAACATGTTTTGGGTGCTGAAAATGTGAATATTTTCAAGAATAGACTGGACTTTTTTTTGGACAAAGCAAAATAGTTACAACCAAATAAGAAAATTCGACAGTGAATATAGGCACATCAGCCTTGGCTACCTGCCTATAAATAAATAATAAAATAATAATAATAATATTTATGTACTTAAGATACATCGGGTTCCAAATTTGCGATCCGTACTCGAAATGACTTCTTACCATAGATGTATATAGAATTTTGAGGCATTCAATATTTGAAAAAGGTTTACAGTTCCTGGTGATAAAGCCCAACATTTTATTGGCTTTTTTTAGTTTTCTTTTTGAAGTTATAAAATATATATGCCTTCTTAATGCTTGTGCTATAGGCAAACTCAATCAATCGAGGCAGCTAGGGTGGGGTTTGAAATTACTAATCCAGTGCGATACACGCTCTCAAATCGCCTTTTTTATACCAATCGAAAGATATTTATTTCATGATAGAGAACCGATAGCAGGTATGTATATGTACATTTACATAAATACATAATGATGCCATATTATCATGTGATATGATGATTTATTGATAGAGTTTTCTGTACTTTTGATGACACTTTAATAATAATAATTATTAAATATTAAAACAGTGTCCTCGAATGTTCACGGCTATTGTATCAATTTGCAATTTAAACTAAAAAATTAAGAAACACAATGATTCGCTGAAAAACATGTTTTTCTATTTTATTATAATGAGAAATCAGTTCTTTTGTTTATTTACACTTGCCTACCACTTATCTAAGCAGTTGTGTAACTGTAACAAATACATGGTGTCTCAAAAAACAACGTCCAAAAATTTTCCTACATATATTATGTTCATTATAATTTTTTTTTTTATATACATAGGTAAATTTATCCTTTTTGAAGTGTATGGTCGTGAGTCCGAATCCTGGCACGACCGATTTCGTTCACCAAAGCACAAGCATTTATGCTTAGTTTAGGGAATGTATGGAGTGTACATGTCATATTGTTTCTTTTCTGTGAAGTAATGGATACACTCGGAGTAGAATTCGGAGTAGACCATTTAATGTGTCTGTGTGTGTCTCTTATAACTTTTGATTCGATGGATGCACAGAACCTAAAATTTCAGAATATTTAGACAATTTTAGACCTAAAAACTTTTATGCTCTTTTTTTACATTCAGGAGTTCTATATTTAAATTTTTATTTTATATTACCACATATTTCAAAAACAATAAAAGCTAGAACGCTGTTAAATTGTATAAATATAAACAAATGTAATAATATATCAAACTATTTTTTATGAAAAAGTTGTAGGATTTTCATACTTTTTTTATTAAGGAAAATATTTATTTGATGACAAATTCATAAACCATTAAGGGGCCATATACCCCTAAACACCTCAATTTCAAACCAAATCCCTTAAATATGTTAAACAGTGTGTTTCTAGAAATAATAATATAAGTCTTTTCAACATTTCTCTATTGAATGTTCGTCACACAATTTTAAAATTCAGTTTAAATTCCCATAAATAAATTATTAAAAATATCGAATATTTTCATTATTGCATATGCGCAAACATTGGATTTTTTTCCCTGTCGGGAGTCAAAGATATTAAATAGAGTCAAAGATTTCCCGGTTCTCCTACAATAAATATTCCAACTTCGTCTCTATTGAGATAATTAAAAATCTGTTAAAAAATTAAAAATATCCTTTTTTACAGCATTTTTTTTAAATTACTCCATAGCCATGTGTCGTAGAGAATGAAATCTTTTATATGCTTAAAGAGTGCATAAAATCAAAGTGAATGATCGATAAAGTTTTTACATTTCAAGTAAGGTTTGTTCTTAAAATGCAAAAAATCAACAAATTTGGGGTTTCCGATAATTTAAATCACGTATAAACCTTTTTTAACGCACGCCATAGTTACCCTTACTAACGCGTAACTCCATAATGCATTAGGCGGTTTTAATATAGCATGTTTTCAGTCACTAATTTTAGCGTTATATGTCCTCTTAAGTGTCTGTACCTAATTTAAAAACGGTTGGAGTCTCAATTATTTTTTTAACAAATTTATAAAAAATTGACAATGATTTTTTTGTAATAATTTTTGCAATAGAATATATTATTTTTACATTAAACAGTTTGTCAGTGAAAACTTTCTCGTAAAATTTCAAACAATTTTTATTGCAGAATTCACAAATATCTACTTTTACATTTAAGAGTTTGACACTTTATCTTCATATACCTATACCTACATACATATGTACATACCATCAAACTGACCTCAAAAATATCTTAATATTTCAAAAATTTGGATTTAATGGTTTAGTACGTATTATTCAACTGAAAATACTATCGCCACCGACAAATAATGTATGTTTGTAGAAGGCAATTTATGCGGTGAAAGAGTAGATAAATAAATAATTAATACGCATAAAAAATATTCTCTATAACATGTTATGGTGTACCTACCTAATTAAAAATAAAATTGCTGCAAAATCATTTTTTCAATAGAATCATGCTAAATTTTAAAATTGTGTAACGCTTATTCTATAATAAATGTTTAATATTCTTGTATTTTTTTTGGAAACACGCTGTTTAACATTTTTTTAAATGAATATGTCCTTGAAACAATTACATATACATCCTCATACATTCCCTAAACTAAGCATTATTGCTTGTGCTATAGGTGAACGAAATAGGATGTGGCAGGATTCGAACTAGCGACCATTGGATTACTAATCAGTTTGAGAGATTTCTTTTCAAAATTTTATATTTGAGTTATATATTATGGCCTCTTAATCTGATGATGAACTGCCCTATAAGCGCTCTATGTTTTGACGTTGGTTTTTGGGGCACTCTGTACATATTATTTTATTTATACTTCATACACGTATTAAAATATTGTCATATCCTTGTTTATATATCTACACTTCATGACTATCCGTGTTCCCATTGTCTATGGTACACTAAAGAATTAATAATACATTATATCTTTATTGAAAAATTATCTATGCTGTGTTTTTTATTTTGTAGACAGTTTTCTATTTCAGCAAGTTTATCTCTAGTTATTATTTTTCTTCTTCTTTTTTAGTCTGTCTATACTTCAGTATATTTCAGTGAACGAACCAGTTTTTTTCCCCATAATTAGCCCTCTTTGGCTCTTTAAATGCAGTGTCTGTCATTTACGAGTAATATTGTCCATTTACAATTATTTTTGGAGAACCTACCTATATTTAGTGATGAGAAAAAGTTTTGCAATTTTGGTCTTGTGAGACTTGCAAGATCAAGACCAAGACCAAGAGGTGCAACATCAAGAGCAAGAGTCTTGCGGTCTCTCAAAATTTTATAAACTAAATTGACACTACAGTCCTGTGTGGGCCCTGGCCTCCTCCAGAATCCTTCTCCAGCCGTCCCTGTCCTCCACCGCTCTCCTCCAGTTTGCTATTCCGATCGCCCTTATGTCGTCTTCTGTATCCTCCAGCCATCTTAGCTTGGGCCTGCCTCTACTTCTTCTGCCCTCTGGATCCTCTTTTTGGGGATACGATCAACATTCATCCGGCTGACATGTCCCAACCACTGCAGTCTACGTACTTTTTATGACTTGTATAATGTTGGGTTCGTCATATAATATAATGCCTGTAGTTCATGAATATATCGCATCCTCCAAAGTCCATTATCATTTACTGGGCCAAAAATCTTTCTCAGGATTTTCCTTTCAAATATCAAGACGCTGTTTTCGTATCTTTTTTTAAATTATATTAATTTAAAAAGTAAGGAATTAACTACGTACAATCGACATAATGGTATAAATTGGCGTTTTTTGTCATGTTTCAACAAGATACCATACCTACTGTTTTGTTTGCCAGTTTTCTTCATCAGATCTTTCTGGTAATACTAATCGAACTGATAGAACTCTACAAAAAAAATGTTGTGTACCAATATTTAAATAATATTAATATTCTGTTCACATTCATTTTCGTGCACTCTGACGATGATCTTAAACAGATCGATACCGGTCAGTGTCAGTTTTAAATTAAATAGTGAAACTTAAACAAATTAGTCTTTTCTTTATACCTTGTATAATGGAGTTTCACCACGAATTATCCGTCGACAAAATTAGTGTTTTCATTTATACCTATAGTATAATGGAGTTTCACCACGAATTATCCGTCGACAAAATTAGTGTTTTCATTTATACCTATAGTATAATGGAGTTTCACCACGAATTATCCGTCGACAAAATTAGTGTTTTCATTTATACCTAGCATGATGGAGTTTCACCATGAATTATCCGTCGACAAAATTAACAAATATTTCATTATAATTACAGAATTTAAAAATAAAAAAAATGACATGCAAGACCAATAGCACATAATTAAATACAAAACCGAGACTATTCCGGTCTTGGTCTTGAATTTGCTCATCACTATCTTTTTTATCTGTCAATTTACCTTGCGTTTAATGTCGTTAAAAATATTTCGGAAATGGGAATTATGTATTAATATTTGTTTGCTTTTGAAACATCCTAAGGTCGATATTTCAAGTTGAACGTAATCAGTTGGCCTCTAAAGTTAATCTCTTATTACAATTAACACTACTTTGTACATGTTTCCTAGCTATTTTAATCTCATCTGTCTTAAACTTGTTTCTTTGTTACATATACTGATATCACATGTCATACTTTTATTGATGCCTCTGAAACCAAAAGTCTACGTATTTTTCCATTGTTAGGTATAAACGCCAAGTCGCCAAGTTCTCTTTTAGCAGGTATCCTTTTTACTCTCCACTACTATGTATTAGTGAAGAGACATGATTTCACAATTTATAAACATATTTTTTATGTCGCTCCAAGATGGATGAGAACCTCCCAACTACACGAGGATGCACAATCCAAGAAAAATCTCTCTTTCAAAGTGTTTCTATGCGAAGATCCCCTTGCATAAGAACGCCTCCATCAACAGTCTAGCCACACGTGACGAAAACTACTACCATTGGTGCAAAAGACCTAAATCTGTCCTCAAGAGACCACCCCTACCGATTCAAAAACTCCAAAATATACATATAAAAATTTTCACCCCTTCAACCCTCACCTTCTTCATATATGTTACGAGGTGTTCTGCTTTGCATGGAGCAGATATAATCTGTGCAGCTATAATTGAACAGGTTTAAATTTACAAAACAGTGTGTAAATCCCTCACCCTAGAGAATGTGGTGAAATGTGTGACCTAATAAAGCTAGACTAACAACTATACCAGTTCGACCTTTGTTCGAATTGAAAATAGTCAAGGAGTAATAAAGCATTTAATCCCCTATAACCCACACCTCTTCAGTATCTGAACTTCCAAAACATCTAGTAAAGTTAACGTCAGCTGAAGAAGCAAGAGTCGTGGACTCGGTATTCAGATGTTCAGTAATGACCAATGACTTTTATTGAGTCTTCCGACGTATCCATCTTCGCTCTGAGTTCCCATGCAAAGCAATTTTTGGTAGTCTCTGGGAGTCATTTCTCATTGAACAACATCCTGGATGTCACGCATTCATCGTCACAAGCTAGTCAGTTCTGGGTAGTCATTCGTTTTCCAGTTTCTTATTTGCAGAATGAATATATGAGCGCTGATAGAGTTCTTGTACCGTAGCTCGGGCCTTTCTGGTCATCGTCCTTGTGGTGTGGAGAGTGTGAAGCGCTTTACTGGATTGTCGTCGACCAGACATCAAAATAGAGGTTATCAATTCTTCGTGAAAATTTGTCATCATATTATTTGTAAAAAGTCGAAGTTACCGTGTAAAAAAATCACAAGACCATTTTGAAAAGTTGACCAAGTACGGAAAGTATAGATTAATAAAGAATTTGTTGATACCGGCCCTGAAAATGTAAGTTTTATTTTTTTATTTTATTTTATTTATTTATTTTATTGATTTACAGAACCAACAGTTTACAATACATATTTACAGTAGCTATATTATATGAATCAACTTATAAACCTTTTAAAGGTTCTTTTAAATAAATTAATTTAAACTAAGTAATAACTAACAATTGCAAATTTATTTTTATTTCATAGTATATTAAGTTTAATAATGCACCCTGCGCAAGTGGCGAGTTTATTACCGTATGGCAATTTCTTCCAACTAACGAGTGTTTCCAGCCCAGAGAAGCAATATATGCGTGAGAAATAAATTTAAATATATTTGCCCTCCGCTGGGGTCCAAATCCAGGACGCCAGCACAGAAGTCAAACGGATAACGAACTGTGTCACGGCGGTCGGCATATATTCATTTATTTAATTTTTTTTTTTTTAAATATAACAACATCTTATATGATAACAACATAATAATATCTTAGATTTACAAGAAATATGATTAAATATCTCATCAAAAATATTAGAATCTTGCGCTTGATGAGGGAATAACTTTATAATGAAATATAAAGAGAAATTAATCAAAACAATTTAAACATAAACAAGAATATAAAAAAACGAGTGGGTTGTGGCCAACGCTAAAGTCCTCGCTAACAAGTCAATCTACAAAGTAGGTATTCAAATTTTGTTTGGAAAATATTCAGCATTTTCATGATATGAGTTTGTTTAATTATTTTTTATTTAAATATTTTATTATGAAAACTTATTATGATAACTCTTCAATGCCATTTTATGAAAGTGATGTGCCTTTTTACCAATTTGAATATAAAAAAATCAAATTTTAAGTTTCCTGTGCCCCGTTCCACCATCGTACTTTTCAACTTTGCGCTTTGTACTTTGCAATTCGTCGGCTTGTTTTCGTTCCACCATTACATTTTTTCGCAAAGTAAAAGTTGCAATGTGCAAAGCGAAAAGTAGACGCCTATTGCAAAGCAAATAAGCCGTTCCACCATCGCTACTTTTCATAAAAAAACTTTGCAAACCTTGCGAATGAATTGAAAAGAATATTTTGACATTTCAAATTTGCCATTCGTCGAATTGTGAAAGTAGAAGTTGTTTGTTTAGAATTTTTGAGTAAATTTATTATAAAATTTTGCATAAATTATTGTTAGAAAGGGATGAGGAAGACGGGGTTGTAAGAAATTATAGAGAAAGGATAAATTTCGAAAATATTTTACCCACGCAGTTCCTCGAATACTTTCGGCATAAATATCACTCAATGTGAATATGTCTTGATTAAGTACACGATTTATTCTGATTTTTTTAGGTAATTTAAACTATGTTTATGTGATTATTATGTCCGCTTTTTCTAAGTTTATATGATTATTTCACTACTCATTTACACATATTTTAAGGTACAGAACAGCACTAAGAGAAGCAAATGTTTGTCTCCTCAACAGCAAATAATTCAGTGAAGCACCTGTTGTTTCACTGTATTAGTGATAGTGTCACTAATTACTACAAAAATAACTCCTTTCTTTTCATTAATTATCTCCAACACGGCTATTTTTTTCTTAATATTGTCTTCCGGCTCATTTTCTAACAACAACAACAACGAAATCACAGAACAGACAAGAACGAACGGTGTCAAAAATGATCGTGTACGCTACGCGCGAAACACTCAGTACTACTAAGTTATCACTAGGTGTCGCTAGCGTCAATTGAAAAGACTGTAAATGTTTGGCGACGCCGCAAAGTGACCATTTTTTTTTCGTGGAACGCGAACGCTTTGCACTTTGCGAAATTCTCAAATCGCAAAGCGAAAAGTGAAAAGTTGAAAAGTACAATGGTGGAACGGGGCACTGGTCACTTTGAAATATTTGACAGTTAAAAAAATTGGAAGCACAATATCTAATGGGTTTTGTCAAAAATATGTTTACCGTCCTAGTCCAACTGTCGATTCGTTCATTCGAATGAATCGACAGTATTAAGCCAAGACGAGTGTATAAAGGAACATTTTGTATGGTGTAGTGGACTTTTTGCGTGCCTCTATGTTTTTTGCAAAAAATACCAACATAGAGGCTTCGTAGCATATATTATGTTCTATATATATGCATGAATTCAGAATTTGAAGTAGAACATTTTGTGTGTTTTTTGTGTGTCTGTCCCCTCCCCCCTTATAACTTCTGATCCGCTGAATGCATAGAGCCTAAAATTTCAGAAAATCTAGAAATTTATAGACCTATAAAACTTTTATTATTCTCAGAATTTAGCGCATTCCATGCTATGTTAAAATTACCTAACAAAAAAAGTTATGTTAAAATTAACCAAACTATAGTGACTACAAAACAATTCGTTTTGTGCTACTAAATATTTTGTGCGCTTAACCAAACAGTACCTACAGTCATAAATGGATTAACTTTTGTCACTGATAACAAAGGTTTGGCTAAAAACGCAGGTAGCCAGTTCGATGGTCACAATTTTTTTTTCAGTGTGCCAGCTATACAAAGATAAAGCATGTCACACGTGTAGAATGACATGTGTATTTACATAATAATGGAGATAATAATAGTTTCATACACACTTACATTTTATTCGGAACGAAATGCATATTGTACCTGTTCATCATATTAATAAAACAAAGTGTCTGTTGTCTGTCGGTTTGTGCATCTGTGCTAGCCGTACAGTTCGCACACACGTGATCAAACTAACCAAGTAATTAAACCAAAAATTATATTATTGTCACAATATATATTTAATTTACCCAACTGTGTATAGTAAAGATTGTATTTGTTGTGTGGTGGGTGCATGGATGTATGTAGATGGTAATGTATCAATATAATATTGTAAATCTCCAGCCTCTAAATAGGCGTAATCCTAGTTATTAATATCGAGATCGTATAAAATTAATAAATAAATAAAATAAAAAAATTAATAAATACATTTTTGGTCTGCGCACCCACGTGATTTTTCAAAATGTTTGGTAATAACTATGTAGGTAAAACTTCGAGTGATTTTGGTAGGGTAAAATTACCCCGTATTCAGTAACTATTGGAACTAAATTAGGAACGTTCTAAAATTGTAAATTTTAGATTTAAGGTCTTATTTCAGCGTTATAAAATATCAACTTGGACTAAATGGAATAGGAACGAAACTATATTGGCCGAAATGTTCTTAAAAATTTACTTAATTAGACGTATTTTGAATAATTATGAAATTTTCATCATTTTCATAATTATTCAAAATACGTCTAATTCAGTAACTTTTTAAGAACGTTCCGGTCAATATAGTACGTTCCTATTCCATTTAGTCCAAGTTGATATTTTATAACGCTGAAATAAGACCGTAAATCTAAAATCTACAATTTTATTACGATCCTATTTTAGTTACAATAGTAACTGAATACGAGGTATTGTGCACCCATGAGTAGTTTACTAACTTATTTTAACATATAAAAATGAGTAGTTTACTAACTTATCTTAACATATAAAAATGAGTAGTTTACTAACTTATCTTAACATATAAAAATGAGTAGTTTACTAACTTATCTTAACATATAAAAATGAGTAGTTTACTAACTTATCTTAACATATAAAAATGAGTAGTTAACTAACTTATCTTAACATATAAAAATGAGTAGTTTACTAACTTATCTTAACATATAAAAATGAGTAGTTTACTAACTTATCTTAACATATAAAAATGAGTAGTTTACTAACTTATCTTAACATTTAAAATGAGTAGTTTACTAACTTATCTTAACATATAAAAATGAGTAGTTTACTAACTTATCTTAACATATAAAAATGAGTAGTTTACTAACTTATCTTAACATATAAAAAGAGTAGTTTACTAACTTATCTTAACATATAAAAATGAGTAGTTTACTAACTTATCTTAACATATAAAAATGAGTAGTTTACTAACTTATCTTAACATATAAAAATGAGTAGTTTACTAACTTATCTTAACATATAAAAATGAGTAGTTTACTAACTTATCTTAACATATAAAAATGAGTAGTTTACTAACTTATCTTAACATATAAAAATGAGTAGTTTACTAACTTATCTTAACATATAAAAATGAGTAGTTTACTAACTTATCTTAACATATAAAAATGAGTAGTTTACTAACTTATCTTAACGTATAAAAATGAGTAGTTTACTAACTTATCTTAACATATAAAAATCTCGTGTCACAATGTTCGTACACGCTAATCTCCGAAACCGATTAGAATGAAATTTTGTAAACATGTATGGCTGGTTCCAACTTGAAAGATAGCTTTTGGACCCGATAGATGGCGGTGTTATAGAGATCTAAAAAAATTCAACGAATAGGTATTTATAAAAAAAATCATATTTCTCCGAAATTTTATAAGAAAAATTGGTCGTGATCAATTTTTAAGTCGTGTAAGCTATTAATAGATGGCGGTGTAAACAAATATTATAACACCTGTATGTATGTATTACGCATTTAGACAAAATACACACTGAAAAATCGTTACATTTTCAGTGTGAAGTGTTCCACGGATACACATACACACGAGAATATTTATGCGGTCTGTGGTAGGACAACGTCTGGCCGGGCATACTAGTAATATTTATAAATATCAGAAAATGATAATGTCTTCTTGTTTTTCATATTCTCTCGGGTATATCGGCCATGTTATCTATTATAATATTATGTGTATTGGTCACGCAGCATGTGTAATGGGTTTGTTAGCCAAAGATAATATTATTATGTAGGAGCACAAACTAGGGATGTCACCAATGTCATATTTTTGACATTCGCGAATGCGAATATGCGAACGCGAATAATCAGAAAAGGAATAAAAAAACAAATTGTTTGGTTTTAATAATATTTTTATTACGACCAAATTAAATGTATAATTTCAAATTAAGTATATACATGGTAAATCACTTATATAGATACTCAGTTTTTAATTGTGTTTTCAGTCTGGATCTGTGAGACGATTAATATCGTAAGTCTCCAGCATGATGTGGCAACTTGTTCAGATACCCAACCAATTGAGCCACGAAGACCGTCTTTGATTCTGTGTAAATCTAGAAAATAAATATTTTTTTATAAATAATGGCAAATTATAAATTATACAGTAACAGAGATGATACTTGGCCTTTTTAAATTATGTACTTTTTGTAGTCTCAACTGGATTAATCGGGAGATTTTTTTCTAATCTTTGCGTAAAAATCGCATATCTGCATGAAATTAGCATTCGAAAAAAATCGCGTCGTTCGAATTCGAATATTCAAATTAATGCGAATGTGAACATTAGTACCATCCCTAATATATACATACCCATCCATTATATGCACACAAATTGATGACAATCTCTCACTCAATAAATGAATATACATTGACTTAGCTCATTGCCACCAAGAAATAACTACACTGATCCCCAATTTTTATATAAGTATGTATTTTTTTGATATTTCTTTTGACAAGCTTTCATATTAAAAACGAGTGGGTTGTGGCCAACGCTAAACTCCTCACTAACAAGTCATTCTATAAAGTATTCAAATTTTGTATAGAAATTTTTCAGCATTTTCATGAAATGAGTTTGTTAAATTATTTTTTATTTAAATATTTTATTGCGAAAACTTGATGACTCTTCAATGCCATTTTATGAAAGTGATGTGCCTTTTTACGAATTTGAAAATAAAAATTTCAAATTTTAATTTTCCTGAGTTTGGGGTCACTTTGTAATATTTGACAGTTAAAAAAATTGAGAAGCACTATTCATATATCGTTCAAAATCTAATGGGGTCTAATCGAGTATTAGATATACATATTTGCAAAATTTGAATAGAATCGAATGAGTACTTTAGTCTATAATCGATAAAGTAAAATGAACACGCCGTACATAGCACACTGCACATAGCACGCACACACACAGATACATTGTGATGAAACTTTCAGAATACAATCTCAGCATGATACTAGTTGATAATCTGCAAAAAAAATAGCCTTAAAAATTGCGAAATCCTAACTCCCCACTATATCCCCTTGGGTTAGTGAGGAGTAAAAAGACTCCAAAAAATAGGTTGACGTGGTAAAGAATTTTTATAACATTTTTTACTCTTCACTAACCCAAGGGGATATAGTGGGGAGTTATGATTTCGCAATTTTAAGGGTCAACTAGAAAAATGCTGAGATTGTGTTCTGAAAGTTTCATCACAATGTATATGTGTGTGTGTTATGTGCTGTGTGCGGTGTTCTATGTATGGCGTGTTTATTCTACTTTATCGATTATAGACTAAAGTACCCATTCCATTCTTTTCAAATTTTGCAAATATGTATATCTGATACTCGCTCAAACCCCATTAGATTTTGAAGGATATCTGAATAGTGATTCTCAATTTTTTAACTGTCAAATATGTTGGTAAAAAGGCACACCACTTACATAAAATTGAATTAAAAAGGTAAGTAACAAGTTTTCATAATAAAATATTTTACTAAAAAATAATTTAACAAACATTTCATATTTTCCATACAAAATTTTAATACTTTATAGAATGACTTGTTAGTGAGGAGTATAGCGTTGGCCACAACCCACTCGTTTTTTTTTTTTCATAGAATCTCGATAATAGTTTGAGAATGATTGTTTAGAGACATCATGTGGTTTAAAAGAACATAGTCTCATATTAACATTAAGCGCCAGTCTGTGTTGCCATCTGTAAATTGGATGTTTATTATTGTCTAATTATTAGGTAGATATATTTTTGTGTTTATGAATTGTATTGAGCCGGTAAATCAAAATAAGTGCCGGGATTTTTCCATAATAACTTTGTAAGTATTAAGGATTCATTTTACTATTTAAAAAAAAACGAGTGGGTTGTGGCCAACACTATAATCCTCACTACCAAGTATACCTCGCCCAGCGAAAGATTCCGGCTGACATAACCTGTGCATAAACCAATTTTAGTGCAGAAAAATACTCTTAATTTGTATTGACCAATAAAATTAGTTGGCTTTCGTCGTTGTACAGCGAATTACGTGTAACTTTTTCCTTGACCTTTGCATCCATAGATTTTTAACAATGAAACTGTCACCCGCAATCTCTTGATTGTCGACTCCTAACTCTACAACGTATTCAAATATTGTATGGAAAATTTTCAACATTTTTATGAAACGAGTTTTTCCAATATTTTTTTATTTAAATATTTAATTACGAAAACTTGATATTTCTTCAATGCCATTTTATGAGAGTGATGTGCCTTTTTACCAATTTGAAAATACAAAATTCATAGTAAGTATAACTTTGAAATATTTGACAGTTAAAAAAATGAGAAGCACTATTCAGATATCCTTCAAAATCTAATGGGGCCTAAGCGAATATTAGATATATAAATTTGCAAAATTTGAAAATAATCGAATGAGTATTTTTTACTATAAGTATCTATTATATTATTTATTTAAATGGCACTTGTAACCTCAAATGAAGGAACATTGGCCAGAGTCAAGTTTGTTACAAAATCGTGCATTTGTTAATTACAATAAAATAAACAACAAATTATAAAATATGTGGGAAACCAAAAAAAAAATATTAATAATTAATACTGAAATTAAAAATTTAAAAGTTGTGAAAAAAGTTTTGTTTTTAAATGGGAAGTAGAAAATGAAATCACAATTTGACGTTATTCTGTCTGATAAATTTTGTGATAAGTATCTATTTGTGGATAATTTACGTAGTAGAATTCCATTTTAAAATTATATTAAAATTAAAACAATTTGTTTTAAATTCTACGTATATTTGTTATTCGTCGATAGCTATTTCGCCTTGCTAGGGCATCTTCAAGACTATGACGGCGTGGAGTTTCTGTCGGGTTATATAGGTAGAGGGTTGAGCTTACAATTTTTTGATTGGTCAGTATCTACAAACAGAGTATTAAATAATGTCAGTGGGTGGAGACTATGGTTAAACTTAACAATTGACTGACCAATCCCTAAATATGTTTTTGTACAGGTAGTATGTAATAGCTATCGACGAATAACAAATATACGTAGAATTTAAAACAAATTGTTTTAATTTTAATATAATTTTTTACTTTAGTCTATAATCGATAAAGTAAAATGAAAACGCCGTACATAGCACACAGATTTCAGAACACAATCTCAGCATGATACTAGTTGATAATCTGCAATAAAAAAATAGCCTTAAAATTTGAGAAATCATAACTACCCACTATATCACCGTGGGATAGTGAGTAATGTCATTTTTATATCGCCGTTTTATGATTCAGGATCTTTTCAATGGCTACCCCTCAAACAATATTTCGTTGATAGTTCAGTCATTATTTCTATATAGACCAACAGACAGCGACTCTTAAATTTACGTTATAGTACCTATAAAGGCTAATTTTTTTCTGTAAATATTTTCTAAATTTTAATAAAAAAATCTTAAAAAATATTCCACCGTAAAAAAAATAAGAACTGTGAGTAGTGGTGGCTTTCGGAGATAACAGGTCATTCAAAGTGTTAAAAATTGCTATTTTAACACGTCATTCAAAGTATGAAATATTACAGGAAAAAAGCGTGATTTTTTTAAATATTTATTACGGAAGACTATTCGGAATCACGTCTTTCATTTACTAAGAGATGTGACTGGTGTGTGGCGATACACGCACGCGCCGTGTTTCCTTTTATAAGTCTATGTGCATTCACACACCTATCGCTGGTTACCCCCTACTGTGGGACATGTCGTGATGGAATAAATAGACATATTAAGGAGGTCACCGTTATCAAAATTTCTTTTTTTGATATTTTTTCCTAACTAATAGATACTTATTAGTCTGGATTTGTGTGTCGATTAATATCGTAAGTCTCCAGAATGTGGCAACTTGTTATTGGGTGCATGTTAAATTAACACCTGTTAGTTGCACGAGAGGAAACAATAAAATAATATGAGTTTTTATAGACATTTTTTGAAATAAGGCTAAGTTCACACCGATTAGTAATATACCGCACGATTTTCATAGTGAGTAACTAATCGACTATAACCGGATAAGCAGTGGATTTTCATGAGATACCCATTCGATTTGCTAGACAGTCCGGTGAGAATTCGATAAACGTATTTTGGCGTGTACGTTTTTGCTGTAAGAATGACGTGTGCACGGCTCTATAATATACAATGGAAGCGCCACTGTTTATTCGGTAAGATTTATACTGCAAAAAAACGTGTCGTACCTACTATACCGTATTATGAACTCAAGTCTAAATAGTATAGGTTCAGGGTGGCTACTCATTACACGTTATTAATACGTTATTATCTAGCCTTAAGCTTAAAAAAATATAAACCAGTACTCGATTGTAAACCAATCGTAATATTTCTCTACATATAATCAATCGAAAATTTGTTAATATCAACGCTTAGTATGAAATTGTCATTATTTATTTTATAAAATAATGATATTATTCAATTAATTTTACCTCGAAGATTGCTAAATTCTGGAGGTGATCTTAATTTTACTTTTTTCGTTACTTCCACCATCACCCGCTCCGCATATGGGGACTGTCAACGGCCCCTTCGCAGAACGCTAGAATGAACGACAAAAAAAACAATGCATGGCATTAGCAATCTCGGCACCATGGTGCAAAAAGAACAATGAACAAGTGCGAATTGAGATTCACACCTGCGGACTGTCGGTGACTTCAGATCCATATAAATATAGGGCATCAGAGAAGTGACCAAGATCTCTGGAAACAGACAAGTCAGTGAGAATCTTCGGATAATAAAGCACCGTATCTATGGCAAAAACGTTTGAAGGCTTTATAATAATTGTTCTTCGAGATCACTAAGTCCGCATGTCCAATGGGACCTTGAAGAGGCCCACGGACAGCAACGAGGAGCTCAACTTCATTAATGAATTTTACTTTAATTAACTTCATGAGTAGCTCTGTTGTTTGAATATGAATTCTTAGATGAATAATAAGGTACTTACCTATTTTAAGGTTTTCAAGCGGGGCCATTTATAAAAAGAGTGATTGATTGCAGGCACCATCCTCAGTCATGAAGATAAGGACGAGAAAGAGAGAGTACCTGTATATACATACATACATACTAATCAAATATCAATATCTTGATTGAAAATTGATACGTTGTCATGAGTGGTGTTATTACTAACCATAGAATGTTTCGAGTTAATAATGAATGGGAAAGTCTTGAATTGAGAAAAGTTTATGACGACACGGCGAGTCTATTCGATCATGCGCACAACAACAGAACCGAACGTTACTGCTGTAACTATAGGTAATAGATACATCTACATACATATACACAACATTATTAGTATAGCACGCGTCGCGGGTTTAGTCGACACAAAACGTCAAACGCCAGGGAGTGTTTTTCGTTTGTCGCGTTTGGCCGTCCGCCGCTCGATAAAATCGAACTGTTTAAAGTAAAAAAATAATAATAATACGACACAATCGAAGATGAAGACGGTCAGGTGATTGTGAATTAGCAACTGCGGGGCGGAACCCTTAACTCATCCTATCTTGACATCCGGGACGGTTGCTTGCGAACACGGGTACGTACAACACAAACCGAAATTATAATGTTTATTCGATAATTGGCGCTGTTGTTTTTTTTATTATTCTATCGTCTTTGCGGTGTATTTCGCTCGTGAAACTATTGTCATTGGCGACACACGGCCCCCTATGACGTCACTAGGACGTATTTTCTCCGATCGTATCAAAATTTAAACGTTTTTATTGTGTGTTTTTCGCCAATTCCGTTGAAATTTGATGGAATCTTTTACGAAAACAATAATTGTCAAGTAGATACCGACGGAAATCGATTTACGCATTCCGGAAAAGGGGGAGGTGATTATTTTTGTCGTGTTTTTTTTTGTATAATACAGTTTGGATTTTCCCAATATTGACACATGTAAAATGGAAAAATGTATCTTTCGTGTTGCTGCTCCTACACAGATGTCAGTGTTGTATGTCGTTCTTTGACGTCTTAATATGTCTCTGTATTAGTTTATTTCATTTAGACGATATATGTATGTATAGTATATTTTATACGTTTGCCGGTTCGTAGGGCGAACATCCAGACAGTTAAATACATATTTATTTGATTAACGCATTAACAGGTCAAGTACCTATCCTAAGTATGATTGTATACGCGAGTAAATAATATATGTACATGTACAGCAAATGAACAACGTCAAAATAACATCAAATAGATTGTTTACGATCTGCGTGTCAAGTGACTTGCATTATGTCTCTTATTTATAGAACCGTTGGTAGGTAAATAATAAGCCACAGAGAAACGTATCTAAATAGACTATATTCCTTAGATTATATTATATACAGATACCTTGTCAGCGCAATGAAAGTATGACAACTAAAACTAAGAGCAAAGTTCTGAGTTTCACTCGCCCAGTAGCGTCTAGTCCCAGCTCTTCTTTTCTGCATTCTTAGGTTAGGTTTAAGTTTGTTTATAATAATAATAGCGACTCGCGTGAGCGAGTTGCTTTATAAATTGAATTATAAATTATTATAAATTAAATTTACATTTTTTATTTAATTTTTCGCATTTAATATAAAATTTCACAGCTCATTTGATTCCATACTACGAGACCTCTACCAATCACTATCAGAGAGTCAACCGGAAAAACAATGCGGAATGGTAAATGCGGATTGTAGACGCTAGTCACTCGCCCGGCCGTCAGTACAATCATAGAACACATACCTAGTACACATAAAATATCTTTTCTATGCAGTATACGTACATACACCTACCGATCTACCGCCTCACACACACACACGTAAATAAAACTTGTCATACATTTGAATAAGAAATTTGTACTACACGCGGCTTCTGTACCTTATAATAATTCTATGCTATAAGCATTCATTTATTTTTCATGATGTAAAATATCCTTCTTTATCTTGCATTCATTAATATGTTTCTTTGTTTTGCATAATATTGGTAGTTGATATATTCTGTGAATGCCTTGAGGTGGTTTGGACATATTGACAGAATGAAAGATGAACGACTGACCAAAAAAATATACATGGGTGTAAGAGATGAAGTGAATAGCAGGAGCCGCCCCAGAAAGGGATGGCATGATCATGTGAATGATATTTTGAAAGAAGGAAACATAAAAACTTTGAACAATCGACGAGCATGTTTATTGACGATGCATGGATGTAAAGGAAGCCAGAAATGTGTGCAAAAATAGAGAAGTATGGCCCTCGAATCTCTCTGCTTACCACGTAAGGGACATGGCGTGATGGTATGTATGTATGTATATTCTGTGTTATGGATTGGAATGGGTAGTGTTGTACGTTCATCAGATCGTAGTGGATGTCCATGATTAGATGTTCTTATTCTTCTGGTGCCCTGTAAGGAACCCCCGACGATTACTCTGGCGAATCTCTCAATGTCCTGGGGGGGGGGGGGGCGAGTCTGGTGAAACGATGGAAACAAAACCCTAATGATTACCAAAATCGTGGATATAATTATCTTATAGAGTTCTGTAATATCTTAATATGTTATAGAATTCCATAAGATAATTATATCCGTGATATGGGTTATCATGAGGGTTTTGATTCCACCGTTTGACTGCCCGGAATGTCTGCTCCACAGTTATGGAGTCCGTCCATTCCCTAATATTACACAGCCAGTCATCAGCCTTAGTCATCGTGTCATTTATCTGTGGAAAAGAACAAGAAAATATAAGTCAATATATGGATTTGACAGTTGTCACGTGACTGAGTTATCTTGAGTGACTGTCACTTACATACATCGAGTTTATTTTTCTTTTCAATCGCTGAATGACATATTTACTAGGAGGACAGGACATCTGTCTTCTTCCAGTCCCTCGGTGACCTTCTACCTTGATTAGATAAATAATAGGATTTGTTTTTTACGATGCTTTGGCAAATTTGCATTCTCCCTTTCTATATCCCAACTCTTTGACTGTGCCGATTGTTGGAGTCAGCTCTCATCGTCCTTAAATTATAGGTCCTTTTATCCTGTATTATGTCACCTAGGCCTTACTCTGTGTGTAAGTCGAGGAAGGTCCACAGAGATTTATGCTATTTATTTAAGATTTGGTACACAGTAAACATACAATATACATAAACATAATATCAATCACAATAAATCAACCGTGTAGACAATAATCGCACAAGGCATAGCCTGTCTGTGGGTATACCAATTAAAAAATAGTCAAAATTATTTTGTTAATAACATTAGATATTTATAAAAATAAAATAGAGCAAATTGCTGAGGCAAGAAACAAGTACAAGAAAATATAAAGAAAACAACTTAGATATAAAACATACATACACATTTTATATACAAAACATCGATAAGTATATATGAAACAGCAGACATACAGCGGTCCTACCAAATATTATACCCGCAGTCGACAGCAACAATACTTGGCAAGTACAAGGATATTAAGATTGCTTGGTTTACTATGTGATCTGGCGGTATGCACTCAACGTGCCCGTACCATCTCAACTGTCCTTCCCCCATCTTACTATGTATGTATATCAGTAACGCCTAGGATTCCACGAATGCCGGAACTTTTTTTTGGATTAGGAAGAACGTTGTAAAATACTGACAATATAATATTTCTCGCTTTACTAGTCCATACTAGTGTAGCAGCGCCTTGTTGGCTGCAATACGTATGGCCTCAGGATTCTCGAATACTCCCGACAATAGACGAGGATCAACGAACCATAGCCCACCGCCGTTGATACGAGCTGATCGACAAATATTTATTCATGCGTTGATCGTTAAATAGAGTCGCGTTTAATCTTTATCTATTAGTTCCGACCCACGACATCACAAATTAATTTAGTAATTATTTATATTGTAATTTCATTTATCTCTAATAAACCAGTGTTGATCATGTAAGTAGCTCTTTTGATTGATACCCTTCATCACTACAAATTATGTATTGTCAATTTTTTTATTTTTAGTTTAATATCGATATATAATTATTATTATAAACATGTGTTATTACCGTCTTAGTATAGAATAAGTGTCCATTATTTATTTGTTTTAGTTACATAGTTATATTATTTATGTATGTGTGTTTGCCGCAATGAATTATTATGTAAATATTTTGTATGATATTATTTGTTATTTTGTAAAATAATATGTAACTGTTTATTATTATAAGGATTAATTACTCCATAATGTATTATTTTTATATTCCTAATAAAAAGTATCAAATAAATATTTTGTTTAAATATTACTTTCCCAGGAGATGCCCATTAACATTTGCAGAAAATACCTAATAATGTAGACCCGTTAAAGCCGCATGGTACCGGGGGTAAGTAAAGGTATGAGTAGATTTAAAGGTTTTGAAGATACATGCACGTGCAAGTTACAACCGTTTTATATCATGAAATGATAAAAAAAATCCCATAGTATTTTTTTTCTTTTACACCATGGTCACCCTATGAGCTTTGGCACTTTTAAAAAAATCAGACTTTACCAGTCACTCCACTAAGTATTCAAATTTTGTATGGAAAATTTTCAGCAATTTTGTGAAATGAGTTTGTTCAATATTTTTTTATTTAAGGGGGGGACTGCTGCCAACGTACCTATTTTTCAATTTGATGTACCATCATTCTTATCAAATCGTTTTGAAAAAAATAATTTAGATAGTTTGGGTATTCATAAAGAAAAATGTATCTTTACTTTTTGATAATGTTCTGTATAAATTCTTGTAGAAAAGTAATGGCATACCCCGATTTTCAACGTTTATCTTATATTTTTAATAAAATGTAAGGCGTAGTTCAACATATTTTTTTTTTAATTAAAGAAGACAAAAATATCTAGAAAAATACGATGTGACGTTGCATTAATGCTTCAGGTTTAGAAAATAAACCTAAAAAACATTTATTTTCCATTCACCGCCATTGCGAAATATAAGTTTTTTTGGTTTATTAACTTAACCTGATGCATTAAAGCAACGTTACATCGTATTTTCCAGATATTTTGATCTTCTTTAATTTATAAAAAACTAGTGAACCCCCGGCAAACTTCGTATTGCCTGTATAATGAAAAATCGTCCTCCATAACCACCCGTCGCTTCAGACTCTTCAATACCTTCCATCCCTTCAGTGCTTCCCGTCCCTTAAGTACCTCCCGTCCCTTCAGTACCTCCCGTCCCTTCAGTACCTCCCGTCCCTTCAGTACCTCCCGACCCTTCAGTACCTCCCGTCCCTTCAGTTACTCCCGTCCCTTCAGTTACTCCCTTCCCTTCAGTTACTCCCGTCCCTTCAGTTACTCCCGTCCCTTCAGTTACTCCCGTCCCTTCAGTTACTCCCGTCCCTTCAGTTACTCCCGTTGATGCAGGTATAACATTTGGTGGTACCCTGGTGACATCAATTGTCTTCCCTAACAATAGCCCCGAATATAATTTTAAACATTTTTTATTGTTATTAACCTTGGCCTTCGTAAATATTTAAAAATATATTAATTCTGTTGTTGGTTCAGGTATTTTCGGTTTTAACTTTCATAATTTTATTCTTTTAATCTGTACCCAGTTCGAAAACACAATACATCACCATCATATAAAATAACCTTTTTTCAATACCGCGCAAAGACCATTTATTTGGGTTCTGCAATAAAACATGGTCAGCAACTAATTGTCTCAGAGATTTGGATTTTTCCGCACTTAAATATTTCAATGCTTATTATTCAAATATAGATTCAGGCTACCTGAAAAAAAAATCGAACCCTTTTAACCTTCATCGATCGTTATGTAAATCCCCGCCGACGGTGCTTTCAGATGTTTTAAATCCGGTTTCAAATATTCAAAATAAATAGTTTCAGTTTTACATTTCCGTTAATTTTATGTCTCTTTTCTCAATTGTTGCTCTAACGTCGTATTGTCCTCTAGCGAGATACACGGAGGTTGATTTTGCGCAATCCGGGTCTAGCCACCGACGAATTCACTGATGCCGTATTGCTCATAATTCCCGGGGTGGATCTGGTTGCCGAAAGAAACAAACGTGTAAATCGCGAAAGGATATATTCGCGTTAGGCAATTTTACCTTTCAATGAAAATGTTTACAATGTACGCGCCGGACACGTGACTTTTGATAAACGTCATATATCGCGCGTTAGGGGCCTTAATACAGCTCTCGCGAGTATGAGTTTTGATAAATCCGTGTCTGACGCTCGTCATTGTAAATTACTTCAAGACAGTAACGAAAAACACTATTTTTTTCATGTTGGTTGTATCTCACGCGTCACTTCCGATAAATGTCACACATCGCGCAATAGTGCTTTCATACAGCCCTCGCGAGCGTGAGTTTTGACGGAATTGCGCGTGTGATACTTCTCAATACAATTTCACTTCAAAATAAACGGTTTAAACACTGAAAACACTGTCACCGATTGTACCAGCTAAAATGTTACGTGGCCAGGGTTAATTAATTTAATTAGAGTAATTTGTTGTATTTATGTTAGTCTCGATCCCACGCAGAATGCAAAATATGCTATTGTTAATTTTAAAATATTTTTTTTATTGTTAATTTTAGTAAAATATGCAAAAATGATTTGCGTGCAAACATTTTGAATATTTTATACCCCTGTACACCCCCTCTCTTCGAGACAGGGGTACCTTTATTATATAAGGTAGAATCCTACTACCTGGACAGTTAGAAAGAGTTAGTTGTCAGTAAGAGTTAGTTAGTAAAAAGTTAGTCAGTGACCAGTCTAGTTGAAGTCAGTCAGTGGAAAATCAGTGAGTTGAACAGTAACAGTCAATCACTATAGTGAGGCGGTCAGGGCTTACGCCCTGACCGCCGCCTTCAAAGTTTTAAGTGTAAGAACAAAGTTATCTTTAAAAGAACATTAACATTTAAAAAAGGAATCAGTGAGTCGAATCTACGTAATGATCGTTCGGTAGCTTTAGTAAAGTTTAAATTTTTATAATAATAAAAAAAGAGTTCAAGTTAAATAAATAACCAGTCTCGCCTACGGGCCTTGGCAAGACCAAGTTGACTTCGTCGATATCGAAAATTCTATTCACCATTCATCTGACCCAGGAGGCAGTGTGGGAATAAGAAAAGACTAAATATAGTCACCCATCCATCTGACCAAATGGCAGTGTGGGGGCGTATTTAGGGCTTACGAGCCTAATCGACATGGATATTAATTTAATTAAGAATGAATTAGAAATAAATTCAAAAATATATTCAGCGCCGAACGATAACAAGTGGACAACACGCACCGAAGAACACGGAACGAGCCAACGCGATCTTCCAGGAGATTGCGCAGAACGAGCGCCCAGCGTTATCGCGAACCGCGGAACGTTGCGGGCGCCTAGACAATAACAGTCGCACCGCGAACTTAACTTTGACCTCTGCAAACAAGGTACAGTGAATTTTAATTACAAGTGAAAAACAAATAGAACTTCAAGTGAAAACCAACGAACATTTTATTTTTGAAAAAACTATATAATCGTAAGTGTAACCCATGTATGTTCCTTTTGTAGCGTCATGGCCATGTCTACGCCCATTTGTATAATTTATTGTTTTTTTTATGTATTCTGCGATTGGGATCGCATCTGCAAATTTATTGTATTTTGTAGTATGTTTTTTGTATGCCTATTTTATCGCAATTTTAATTTTGTTTCAAAAACTATAATTAAACAGAAACTAGAGAATTAACTTAAAATTTCTTTCATTACTGGAGTGAGCCCTTGTCATTACGATACGGCACGGTGAGAAGGTGGAAGCGTCAGGATCTTGTACTCTTCGCTTGCGAGAGAGTCAAATCTGGAAGGCGACTTCTACCTTGAATTCTCTACCCCCCGGTATCACCGTCCCTTCAGTTACTCCCGTCCCTTCAGTTACTCCCGTCCCTTCAGTTACTCCCGTCCCTTCAGTTACTCCCGTCCCTTCAGTTACTCCCGTCCCTTCAGTTACTCCCGTCCCTTCAGTTACTCCCGTCCCTTCAGTTACTCCCGTCCCTTCAGTTACTCCCGTCCCTTCAGTTACTCCCGTCCCTTCAGTTACTCCCGTCCCTTCAGTTACTCCCGTCCCTTCAGTTACTCCCGTCCCTTCAGTTACTCCCGTCCCTTCAGTTACTCCCGTCCCTACAGTTACTCCCGTCCCTTCAGTTACTCCCGTCCCTTCAGTTACTCCCGTCCCTTCAGTTACTCCCGTCCCTTCAGTTACTCCCGTCCCTTCAGTTACTCCCGTCCCTTCAGTTACTCCCGTCCCTTCAGTTACTCCCGTCCCTTCAGTTACTCCCGTCCCTTCAGTTACTCCCGTCCCTTCAGTTACTCCCGTCCCTTCAGTTACTCCCGTCCCTTCAGTTACTCCCGTCCCTTCAGTTACTCCCGTCCCTTCAGTTACTCCCGTCCCTTCAGTTACTCCCGTCCCTTCAGTTACTCCCGTCCCTTCAGTTACTCCCGTCCCTTCAGTTACTCCCGTCCCTTCAGTTACTCCCGTCCCTTCAGTTACTCCCGTCCCTTCAGTTAATCCCGTCCCTTCAGTTATTCCCGTCCCTTGTGTTACTCCCGTCCCTTCAGTTATTCCCGTCCCTTCTGTTACTCCTGTCCCTTCAGTTACTCCCGTCCCTTCAGTTACTCCCGTCCCTTCAGTTACTCCCGTCCTTTCAGTTACTCCCGTCCCTTCAGTTACTCCCGTCCCTTCAGTTACTCCCGTCCCTTCAGTTACTCCCGTCCCTTCAGTTACTCCCGTCCCTTCAGTTACTCCCGTCCCTTCAGTTACTCCCGTCCCTTCAGTTACTCCCGTCCCTTCAGTTACTCCCGTCCCTTCAGTTACTCCCGTCCCTTCAGTTACTCCCGTCCTTTCAGTTACTCCCGTCCCTTCAGTTACTCCAGTCCCTTCAGTTACTGCCGTCCCGTCAGGCCTGCCGGTACCTCCCTTCCCTTCATTACCTCTCGTCCCTTAAGTAGGTGAAGAAAAAGTTTAATTCCCGACACAATACTGGGAAGACCTACGAAGAGATGAAAGGACAGTTGGACCTTCTTTTTCCAGGATTCTCCAACTTCATAGGTAAAATGAACAAATACACGATAAAGAAAAAGAAGAAGAAGAAAAAAGTTTGAATCCAGAAACCGTTCTGGAAGACCTGTGAAGGGATGGTAGGACAGTTGCATCTTATTCTCCCAGGAAACTCCACCTTCATAGGTGAAATGACCAAATACACGATAAAGAAGAAGAAGAAAAAAAAAGTTTAAATCCAGAAACTGTCCTGGAAGACCTGCGAAGAGATGGAAGGACAGTTGGAGCTTCTTCTCCCAGAGTATAAGGTCATTTTACCTTCATAGGTAAAATGACCTTATACCCGATGAAGAAGAAGAAGAAGAAGAAGAAGAAAAAAATTTTAATCCAGAAACCATCCCGGTCATATGCTCGACAATTCACCAAAGTTTCATTGTAATCGGATGAACGGTTCTCAGGATAGTCCACCTTCATAGGTTAAATGACCTGATACCCGATGAAGAAGAAGAAGAAGAAGAAGAAAATTTTTTAAATCCAGAAATCATCCCGGGCATACGTTCGATAATTCACCAAAGTTTCATTGCAATCGGATGAACGGTTCCCAGGATAGTCCATCTTCATAGGTAAAATGACCTAATACTCGATGAAGAAGAAGAAGAACTAAAAAATTTTTGATCCAGAAACCATCCCTGGTATACTCTCGACAGTTCACCAAAGTTTCATCGCAATCGGATGAGCGGTTTAGGAGCGCATTCAACACATACATAGATACATAGATACATACATAGATACATACAAACATTCAAATTTATAATATAGATATAATGCTCTATACCTAATAGTTTTTTAGAAATTTAAGATAAATGTCAAAAATCAGGGTATGCTTATTATTTTCCTACAAGAATATATACAGAACATAATTAAAAAGTTAAGGTATATTTTTACTTATTAATATCCAAACTAACTAGGTTATTTTTTTTCAAAATGATTCGTTTTGTAGTAATGATGCAAATTCAAATTGAAAAAATAGGTACGTTGGCAGCAGTCCCCCCCTTAAATATTTTATTTATTAATTTGGATTAGTAAACAGTCATGTTAACAATTACAATACACAAACAGTTATGTTAACATTTACAATACACAAACAGTCATGTTAACAATTACAATACACAAACAGTCATGTTAACAATTACAATACACAAACAGTCATGTTAACAATTACAATACACAAACGATTTACAGAAATGAGACCAATCACAAAAAGTACAGAAAAATGACAGTTACAACAAATAGATTTATTATGAAAACTTAATATTTCTTCAATGCCATTTTATGAAAGTAATGTTTTTTACCAATTTGAAAATAATAATTCCAAATTTTAAGTTTCCTGAGCTTGGGGTCACTTTGAAATATATGACAGTTAAAAAAATTGAGAAGTACTATTCAGATATCCTTCAAAATCTAATGGGGTCTATATAAGTGAGTATTAGATATAAAAAATTGCAAAATTTGAAAATTATCGAATGGGTACTTTAGTCTATAATCGATAAAGTAAAATAAACACACACACAGATACATTGTGATGAAACTTTCAGAATACAATCTCAGCATGATACTAGTTGATAATCTGCAATAAAAGAATAGCCTTACAAATTGCGAAATCATAACTCCTCACCACTAAGTATATCCCCTTGGGTTAGTGAGGACTGGAGTAAAAAAATGAAAGAATCAATGAAGTATATTGGTATAAATAAATGTATGCAGTGCGGTATACGCTATGCGATATTAAACATTTATATTGTGTAAGGTTAGTGACACCTCACATAGGTACAGTACCTATATGTACAAAGTGAGGTCGCGACAGTCCAATTGAATTTCCTACGTACCGTACCTAATGCCTCGTTTACATTCGTTAAGTGCTTACTCGAGTTGGTTAGTACAGTAGTGTTAACAGCCCGGACAGTGGTGAGTCAACTCGGCTTGCAAGTTGCCTTACATGTTGAATCAAATAGAATTTATTTCGGAAATTAATACCCAGTCAAAGCAACAGCCATACCTAGTTTGCAACAGTTTAGTGTATAGTCAAGTGGCAGGTAATAAATAAAGTGGCAAGGGGACAGTCATCGCTTACAAATTAGTATTTACATATTTGAGTGTGTATTATTATTATTAAGGTTCACTCGGGTTCTCAATCCCGTACAAAATTAATTCAATTATTGAATTGATTAAATTACATTCAGATACCTACTTTAAATTAAGTGTAGCAGGTTCGTAAAATAATAATGTATAGTGAAATAAAATATTTTACCAGGATTTACCAGTAGTAATGATCTCTTCAGTATTCCAGCAGTACGTAATAATTACACCAAAAAATTGTTTATCACAAGAACTTGCTCCAAATTTAATATACACTATGGAAATATTGACATATTTTTTGAATCTTCAGGGGCATTTAACGATGTAATAAATTTACTTGTAATGTATGTGTGTGTATGCGTTTGTATGTCAATGTCAATATGTAATTATTATGATAAATATTTTATTTTATTTTTTTTTATTTTATTTTATTTTATTTTATTTTATTTTATTTTATTTTATTTTATTTTATTTTATTTTATTTTATTTTATTATATTTTATTTTATTTTATTTTATTTTATTTTATTTTATTTTATTTTATTTTATTTTATTTTATTTTATTTTATTTTATTTTATTTTATTTTATTTTATTTTATTTTATTTTATTTTATTTTATTTTATTTTATTTTATTTTATTTTATTTTGTTTTGTTTGGTTTTGTTTTGTTTTGTTTTGTTTCGTTTCGTTTCGTTTCGTTTCGTTTCGTTTCGTTTCGTTTCGTTTCGTTTCGTTTCGTTTCGTTTCGTTTCGTTTCGTTTCGTTTCGTTTCGTTTCGTTTCGTTTCGTTTCGTTTCGTTTCGTTTCGTTTCGTTTCGTTTCGTTTCGTTTCGTTTCGTTTCGTTTCGTTTCGTTTCGTTTCGTTTCGTTTCGTTTCGTTTCGTTTCGTTTCGTTTCGTTTCGTTTCGTTTCGTTTCGTTTCGTTTCGTTTCGTTTCGTTTCTTTTCGTTTCGTTTCGTTTCGTTTCGTTTCGTTTCTTTTCGTTTCGTTTCGTTTCGTTTCGTTTCGTTTCGTTTTATTTTATTTTATTTAAAGTACACAAACAATGACTAGACAAGTAAAATAGTGATACACAATATAAAAAAATAGTCAATTATTAGTAGTGTAAGAAAAAAAATACATGAATATTAAGTAAGACAAAGGTCGTAGGTGTTATGGCGAAAGCGTGTAGGTGTTATGTGTAGGTGTTATGGCGAAAGCGTGTAGGTGTTATGTGTAGGTGTTATGGCGAAAGCGTGTAGGTGTTATGTGTAGGTGTTATGGCGAAAGCGTGTAGGTGTTATGTGTAGGTGTTATGGCGAAAGCGTGTAGGTGTTATGTGTAGGTGTTATGGCGAAAGCGTGTAGGTGTTATGTGTAGGTGTTATGGCGAAAGCGTGTAGGTGTTATGTGTAGGTGTTATGGCGAAAGCGTGTAGGTGTTATGTGTAGGTGTTATGGCGAAAGCGTGTAGGTGTTATGTGTAGGTGTTATGGCGAAAGCGTGTAGGTGTTATGTGTAGGTGTTATGGCGAAAGCGTGTAGGTGTTATGTGTAGGTGTTATGGCGAAAGCGTGTAGGTGTTATGTGTAGGTGTTATGGCGAAAGCGTGTAGGTGTTATGTGTAGGTGTTATGGCGAAAGCGTGTAGGTGTTATGTGTAGGTGTTATGGCGAAAGCGTGTAGGTGTTATGTGTAGGTGTTATGGCGAAAGCGTGTAGGTGTTATGTGTAGGTGTTATGGCGAAAGCGTGTAGGTGTTATGTGTAGGTGTTATGGCGAAAGCGTGTAGGTGTTATGTGTAGGTGTTATGGCGAAAGCGTGTAGGTGTTATGTGTAGGTGTTATGGCGAAAGCGTGTAGGTGTTATGTGTAGGTGTTATGGCGAAAGCGTGTAGGTGTTATGTGTAGGTGTTATGGCGAAAGCGTGTAGGTGTTATGTGTAGGTGTTATGTGTAGGTGTTATGGCGAAAGCGTGTAGGTGTTATGTGTAGGTGTTATGGCGAAAGCGTGTAGGTGTTATGTGTAGGTGTTATGGCGAAAGCGTGTAGGTGTTATGTGTAGGTGTTATGGCGAAAGCGTGTAGGTGTTATGTGTAGGTGTTATGGCGAAAGCGTGTAGGTGTTATGTGTAGGTGTTATGGCGAAAGCGTTTAGGTGTTATGTGTAGGTGTTATGGCGAAAGCGTGTAGGTGTTATGTGTAGGTGCTATGGCGAAAGCGTGTAGGTGTTATGTGTAGGTGCTATGGCGAAAGCGTGTAGGTGTTATGTGTAGGTGCTATGGCGAAATCTAGTTCTCATCATGGTGACATGTAGTAATATTGTAATATTGTTAATCTTACCTTTTTATCCTCTCCTAGATCCTTTTTATTCAGATACACCATCATTTACGTGTTTTTATTAATTTTATATTATTAGTGTTACATATTCTGGTCCTAATATGTTTAATTGTCTTATTTAATGTATTTTTGTAAATGTGACTGTTTGTAACAATAAATAAATACATTAATTAATTAAATACTATATTTATGTTACAACTTTTCAGATATACAATATTTTATTTTATAATATCTTTTTGTACATAATATGAACAAATATAATGCACAGTGGCGGGCATATTGATATTAGGCAATTTCTTCCAACCAACCAGATTACAAAATATGACAAAATTATATAATATGTACCTACACCAACAAAAGTATGAAAGCGAAAAAAAAAATATTAACCAAGATACTTATATATATTAAAAAAGAAAGAAAAAAACATCATAACAAAAAAAGGATTGGGAAACAACAAGGAGAGGAAATCGGGATCTGGTCTTAAGGGATAAATATTCCTTCTTTAGTTTTTTCTTGAAACCCAGTGATTATAAAATTCACTAAAAATAATAGACATACAAAATAAACAAGAAAGAGGAGAAATGCGTTCAGTTAAATATCCTTCTAGCGCGAGATTCCAGAAATATCGATGCTCGCTGATTGGACGCTAGGAGGAGTATGCATCCATTTGACATGGCGGTCGCTTGGCGCTGTGCCGCAACAGTCTATATATTTATGCAATATATATTGCAATGAATAAAGTGCGAGGGGTGTAACTTGCCGAAAAAATAGAAAGTCATTGTATTTAGTTCAATAAATTAGCAAGGCAGCTTGCAAGCCAAGTTGACTCGCTACTGTCCTAGCTGTTGACCCTATGTCGACGAGGCATAAATTCCCGTCGATGTATCCTCTTTCCATACTTTCCTCCCTGATGTACAATACAAATATACCCATCACTTTCACTCGCTTCTAGCTCGAAAAGGACGCAATGATTCTTTAGTCTAGCGTCGGTCGGTCTAATAAAACTTTATAGATATACATAATACTATGTAGGTATCTTGTCTCCAGATTCATTTTATTGAAATATTTTCTTATTACTTTTTTGTAAGCCTGCGTTTATTAATAGGTACTATTAATCAGCATTTATAAATAATACATCTTCTTGTTCTTTCATTAGGCCCAGGGCCTGTTTTATGCTGCATTTTCAGCCTCCAGTGATGTGAACTGCCAACTATATCGCCATCTTTTTGGTGGGTGTCCTCGTGGTCTAGACCCCTCCGGTACGTTGTCTCGGGCTATCTTTGGGATCATATCGTTCGTTCCAGTACCTTCTTCTTTGGCGCCCCCAAATTATATATACATTCCTTAAATTAAGCATACTTAAATGCTTGTGCTATAGGTGAACGAAATCAGTCGTGGCAGGATTCGAAATCGCGACCACTGAATTACTCACCCAGCGCCCTAACTGCTCTGCAACCACCCATCTAAGTACTTTTACCATAATTATACTATTTAAACTATTTAAAAAAAAATTACTAACGAAAATAATTTCACTACCACTCCTCACTACCCCAAGGGTGAGTGAGGAGTGATAATAGTAAGGATAGTGGGGAGTTATGAATTCGCAATTTTCAGTTATTTTTATACTGCAGATAATCAACAAGTATCATGCTGAGATTATATTCTGAAAGTTTCATCACAATGTATCTGTGTGTGTGTGTAGGTACTGTGTATTATACTTATGTGATGTTTATTTTGCTTTATCGATTATTATAGATTAAAGTACTTATTCGATTATTTTAAAAATTTTCAAATTTGTATATATAATACTCCCTTAGACCCCATCAGATTTTGAAGGATATCTGATCAGTGCTTCTCAACTTTTGTTTCTGTCAAATATTTCAATAACCCCAACCTCAAAACTTAAAATTTGACAATTTTATTTTTAAATTGCTAAAAAGGCACATCACTTTCATAAAATGGCATTGAAGAATTATCAAATTTTCATTATAAAATATTTAAATAAAAAATAATTTAACAAACTCATTTCATGAAAATGCTGAATATTTCCCATACAAAATTTTGATAGTGTGTAGTGCGTAGCTGGGCAATAGCCTTTTTGCTGTCCATTGTTGTTCAAAATTGTATATTTTTTGTTTTTATGTGATGTAAAAATAATGGCAACAATTTTTTTTTTAATAAAAATGAATATGTACTTGTTAAACAAGTACATATACATCTTCCTACGTTCCCTAAAATAAGCAAATAAATGCTTGTGCTATAGGTGAACGAAATCGGTCGAGGCAGGATTCGAACTCGCGACCACTGTTTTACTAGCCCAGCGCGCTAACCGCTCTGCCATCGACCCATCTCAAATAAATGGTATATTTATTTATTTTTATACTTTGTAGAGTGAATTGGTAGTGAGGAATATATCGTTGGCCACAACACATTCGTTTTTTTAAACTTGTTTGAATTATCTCGTCTATTTATGTGATAATATTTTATAAAATATTCTAATTTATAAACACATACAATTTACAAACGTATGTAAATAAGCTTAAAATGAACTAATAATCTGGCGCGATTCAGGGGAGACATGTATGCGGAATCATTGTCACCTCATGTACCTATAAGGATCGTGGCATTCATTGTTAATCAACTAATTTCTCAATAGATGGCGTTAGCAATAAGTTTCGTTTTCAGTTCTATAGATGGAGATGGAGTTCGCATATTATATAGAACTAGTAAAACCCGGCAGACGTTGTCCTGCCTGTTTAATTATTCACCTCCAAATATATAAAAATGGTTTATCATTATGTTTCCTTTTTATTATTCAACATTCATATCTAGATTCGCTAATTATATTTCCGTATTTTTTCCCTTCCATCCCTACAGTGCCATCCGACCCTATTCATTCATTATTTTATAATTTTATTATCAATATTTGGATTGATAAGGGAGGTCAATAAAAAGGAATAATTGGTTAACGTTGCGCAAACGCTCAAAGTGATCAAGTTAAACAGCAATATATGTTCCCGTTTCGTTTCTATTGAGATGTTTAAAATTTGACAAAAATATGTTATAACTTTGTTTACTAAATTTGAAATTAATTAAAAACGTTTACAATATAAATTCTAAAGTCAAAACAATCTATGTGTGAAGTAGTAGGTACACCAAATCTCAGTTTAAACCAGAAATATTAAAAGTTGAATATACATTATTATTTTAAATGTCACAACAAAGGACAAATAATATGCTTTTAATAGTTTCCTACATATTTATTAATAAATAAATTTGGAATGGTAAAATAAAACCAAAGTTTTCAGTTCTACTAATTTAATGACACTGACTAGTTTCGGTCATCCAGTGACCATTTTCAAAGTGTGAAAAAACAAGAGATGGTTGGTGTTTATATAATATCTGGTTAAGGGGTTTGCAACATTTTTTTTTTTTTTTTTTTTTTCTCTTTTTCCGTCAGTTCAATTAGTGTTGCTAGAAAGAACTGACAAAGAAAACTAGCAAACAAAGCGGAGCGTACAAATACAAAAAGAAATTAAATAATTCATATTGCAAAATTATTGAATGCTGCTGGAACATGGCATGATGGTGTCTGTATCTATTATTGAAGTTCTGTGACCAATGGTTGAGAACAGCAATGTAAGGATTAACTGTGTACCTGTAACAAAATATATTGGGGCAGTAAAATTCAAAAGCATTGAGTTGTTTGTTTACATAATATATAATGATAAATGGTTGGAAATACCATTCCTTATTATTGATTACTTGGTATATGAATAATATATTTATAAATATTTATAGCGGTTTAAGTAGAGGTGAAGTAGAGAAATCTGTTTGTAAATTAATAAGTGTCTTGTTCATATTATTTTTTACTCTATTAATTTCTAGTATCTCTAATCTGTCTAATTTTCTCCCTTTATTACATTTATGTAGAATTTGAACATTATTGTCTATTGTAAATTCATGTTGTAGTTCGTTTAAATGGGCAGCAAAATTAGAAGTATCTTGATTTAGTCTTTTACATCTTAAATGTTCAGTTATTCTTTGTTTAAATGTTCTACCAGTTTGACCAATGTATGAACCCGTGCACGTATTGCAATTCAACTCATAGACACCACTATTGTTGACTGGATCTATTTTGTCTTTATTATTTACTAATGCTTTACCTAATGTTTTTGGGTTGTAAAAAGCAATCTTCTTTTTGGCTATTTTCTTAATTATATTACCGGTTTTTATAGATGTTTTGCCAATGTAACTTAGTTTTACCCATTTATCTGAATTTTCTGGTTGATATGTAAGTCCTGGAGCAACCGCAGTTAGGAAGAACTTCTTTTTCTTTTTTCTTATCATGTTATGTACTAGATTATCTTTGTAACCATTGTTTTTTGCTAAGTTTTGTATGATGCTGACTTCATTATTATAATCTGTTTGTGACAATGGAACGTTTAGCAATCTATGAATTAAGGAATGAAATGTTGATAGTTTATGGGAAATGTGGTGTCTCGAATTATTGTGTATTATATTGTCACTAAAGGTTGGTTTTCTGTAGATGTTGAATTTAATGTTTTCTTTTTCAATTTTAAGAGATAGGTCCAGAAAGTTTATACTATCTCCTCCAACTTCCATTGTAAATTGTATTGATTTATTGAGCGAGTTCAAGGAATTCAAAAAAATTTTTAATTGACGGTTTGTTCCAGTCCACAAACATAATATGTCATCAACATATCTATAATAAAACACCAGTTTGTTAAAATTTGATAATTCACTGATTTTACATTCCAAATAATCCATAAAAAAAATCCGCTAATATGGGAGACATAGGGCTACCCATGGCTAACCCATCCGTCTGTAAATAGAATTTGTCATTGAATTTGAAATAGTTTTGACTAATACATATATTGACTAGATCGAAAAATTCATTCAGTAATACCGGATTTAAATTTGTTTTTGATAAATAATCGTTCAAAGCTGGTTTTAATTCATGTATGGGTATACTTGTGAACAGACTCACTACGTCAAAAGAAACAAGAATAGGTACTATTTTTTTTTGGAACTTGAACATTTTTTATTTTTTCGATTAATTCTAATGAGTTTTTAACTGTGTTTTTTGGTTTAAACTTTAACATATTTTGAAAAATAAAATTACAATGTTTGGCTATTTTGAAACATGGAGCTGAATTGTATGACACTACTGGTCTTAATGGAGTATTAGGTTTGTGGACCTTTGGGAGACCGTATAGTCTGGGACATTGCGGGTTCATTAAGGTAAAACGTTTCACATCAAATGGATCATTAAATAATGTTTTAGAATTATTAATAAGTTTTTTTAATTGGGTCGCGTATAAAGTAGTAGGATCTGTAGAAATATTTTGGAAAAAATTGAGGGACAGAAGGTCTTCCATTTTTGAAATATAATTAATTTTATCTAATATAACTGTACTATTTCCTTTATCCGCTTTTGAAATAATTAAGTTGTTATTCTTTATTTTATTCTTCAATGATTTTATTATTTTTGAGTCAGGTGTAGTTGGTTGTTTGGTCTCTACCTTAACACATTCATTGATGATTTTAGCACATATATATTTTGTCGACATATCTGTATTTAAAGCTATGTCTGCATCAATTGAAAGATTCTCAAAATCAGCTTCTACAAGGTTTGTTTGAGGGCTATGTTTTAAACCCTTTTCTAACATTTTAGTTTCATTATTATCAAATTGTACATCCGATTCATTAATGACACGATCATAAAAGGAAATAACATTATTATTAACTTGCTTAATATTTTCTGGTTTATTTGAATTATTTTTAACAGTAGACCATCTACAATTCTTGGTAGAACTCCATTTCAAATAATAAATAAATTTGGAATGGTAAAATAAAACCAAAGTTTTCAGTTCTACTAATTTAATGACACTGACTAGTTTCGGTCATCCAGTGACCATTTTCAAAGTGTGAAAAAACAAGAGATGGTTGGTGTTTATATAATATCTGGTTAAGTCTGTATAATATCTGGTTAGGTCTGGTTTATATAATGTTAGAAAAGGGTTTAAAACATAGCCCTCAAACAAACCTTGTAGAAGCTGATTTTGAGAATCTTTCAATTGATGCAGACATAGCTTTAAATACAGATATGTCGACAAAATATATATGTGCTAAAATCATCAATGAATGTGTTAAGGTAGAGACCAAACAACCAACTACACCTGACTCAAAAATAATAAAATCATTGAAGAATAAAATAAAGAATAACAACTTAATTATTTCAAAAGCGGATAAAGGAAATAGTACAGTTATATTAGATAAAATTAATTATATTTCAAAAATGGAAGACCTTCTGTCCCTCAATTTTTTCCAAAATATTTCTACAGATCCTATTACTTTATACGCGACCCAATTAAAAAAACTTATTAATAATTCTAAAACATTATTTAATGATCCATTTGATGTGAAACGTTTTACCTTAATGAACCCGCAATGTCCCAGACTATACGGTCTCCCAAAGGTCCACAAACCTAATACTCCATTAAGACCAGCAGTGTCATACAATTCAGCTCCATGTTTCAAAATAGCCAAACATTGTAATTTTATTTTTCAAAATATGTTAAAGTTTAAACCAAAAAACACAGTTAAAAACTCATTAGAATTAATCGAAAAAATAAAAAATGTTCAAGTTCCAAAAAATAGTATTCTTGTTTCTTTTGACGTAGTGAGTCTGTTCACAAGTATACCCATACATGAATTAAAACCAGCTTTGAACGATTATTTATCAAAAACAAATTTAAATCCGGTATTACTGAATGAATTTTTCGATCTAGTCAATATATGTATTAGTCAAAACTATTTCAAATTCAATGACAAATTCTATTTACAGACGGATGGGTTAGCCATGGGTAGCCCTATGTCTCCCATATTAGCGGATTTTTTTATGGATTATTTGGAATGTAAAATCAGTGAATTATCAAATTTTAACAAACTGGTGTTTTATTATAGATATGTTGATGACATATTATGTTTGTGGACTGGAACAAACCGTCAATTAAAAATTTTTTTGAATTCCTTGAACTCGCTCAATAAATCAATACAATTTACAATGGAAGTTGGAGGAGATAGTATAAACTTTCTGGACCTATCTCTTAAAATTGAAAAAGAAAACATTAAATTCAACATCTACAGAAAACCAACCTTTAGTGACAATATAATACACAATAATTCGAGACACCACATTTCCCATAAACTATCAACATTTCATTCCTTAATTCATAGATTGCTAAACGTTCCATTGTCACAAACAGATTATAATAATGAAGTCAGCATCATACAAAACTTAGCAAAAAACAATGGTTACAAAGATAATCTAGTACATAACATGATAAGAAAAAAGAAAAAGAAGTTCTTCCTAACTGCGGTTGCTCCAGGACTTACATATCAACCAGAAAATTCAGATAAATGGGTAAAACTAAGTTACATTGGCAAAACATCTATAAAAACCGGTAATATAATTAAGAAAATAGCCAAAAAGAAGATTGCTTTTTACAACCCAAAAACATTAGGTAAAGCATTAGTAAATAATAAAGACAAAATAGATCCAGTCAACAATAGTGGTGTCTATGAGTTGAATTGCAATACGTGCACGGGTTCATACATTGGTCAAACTGGTAGAACATTTAAACAAAGAATAACTGAACATTTAAGATGTAAAAGACTAAATCAAGATACTTCTAATTTTGCTGCCCATTTAAACGAACTACAACATGAATTTACAATAGACAATAATGTTCAAATTCTACATAAATGTAATAAAGGGAGAAAATTAGACAGATTAGAGATACTAGAAATTAATAGAGTAAAAAATAATATGAACAAGACACTTATTAATTTACAAACAGATTTCTCTACTTCACCTCTACTTAAACCGCTATAAATATTTATAAATATATTATTCATATACCAAGTAATCAATAATAAGGAATGGTATTTCCAACCATTTATCATTATATATTATGTAAACAAACAACTCAATGCTTTTGAATTTTACTGCCCCAATATATTTTGTTACAGGTACACAGTTAATCCTTACATTGCTGTTCTCAACCATTGGTCACAGAACTTCAATAATAGATACAGACACCATCATGCCATGTTCCAGCAGCATTCAATAATTTTGCAATATGAATTATTTAATTTCTTTTTGTATTTGTACGCTCCGCTTTGTTTGCTAGTTTTCTTTGTCAGTTCTTTCTAGCAACACTAATTGAACTGACGGAAAAAGAGAAAAAAAAAAAAAAAAAATGTTGTAAACCCCTTAACCAGATATTATATAAACACCAACCATCTCTTGTTTTTTCACACTTTGAAAATGGTCACTGGATGACCGAAACTAGTCAGTGTCATTAAATTAGTAGAACTGAAAACTTTGGTTTTATTTTACCATTCCAAATTTATTTATTATTTGAAATGGAGTTCTACCAAGAATTGTCCGTAGAAAAGTTAAAAAAAGTACATATTTATTATTTATATGTAGTTATTTTGAATAATTCAATAACAATATGGCGGCCAACTGCTAAAGCTAGATTCGCTTAAAAATCATTAGATTTATTTTATGTATATTATTATGAATACCCACCTATTGGCGAAATTTATAATATACTAGCGGACCCGACTGACGTTGTCCTGCCCGAACTATTTGTGAAACATAAAAATATATGTAACATATAAGTGAATCATGAGGATGTTATTCGCTGAACAAACTCACATTTTCTTGTTCGATGAGCCGTTAAACACTTTGAGGTTATATTGATTGTCCTTTCGTATATAATTGCAATGCCGCATAGATGGTCTAGACACGAAAACGAACGAATTGAAATATGAATAATAACTAAACAGTAAACAGAAATTAGCGTTCCATGCACATGTTTATTGTTGAAATATGAATAATAACGAAACAGAGCGAAAAGAACTTTAAATGTCGAAAAATCCAAACTACGACGCAAATGATAGATTTATTAGTGTTGTCAGATGGAATAATACTAAAAATTGCAAATTCTACATTAGCGCCACCTACTGCGATTTATAAAAAAATATTTTTTTTATTTTCCTTTTGTTATACTAATGTTTAAAATTCCATTTTGTAAATCTAAACCATTCAGGGACTCACACAAACACACACAAAAAAAATCATCAAAATTTGTTCAGCCATTTAGGAAGAGTTCAGTGACATACACACGTACAGAAGAATTATATATATAAAGATAAACCATATAGCTAGAGCTCGTCAAGCGAAAGAATGCGGGTGACGTCACCTGTTCACATACTAAAAATAATAAAATACGGAGTCACGAAATTTTTCAAATCATCAGCTTTTATAAAATGATCACATCTCAAGGAAGACGACAGATCGTTAGTGAATTTTATAAAAAAAGGGGGGGGGGGTTAAAAAATTATAAACAAATAGTAAATATCATATAAGTATGTTGTAATATTGTTAACAAAAATTAATGTTTTAGATAAATACTTAAATAAAGTAAAACTGCGAATTAAAGCCAAAAAATTATCCACAGTATGAGCATTTACAAATATGTACCTACCTCTAAACAATATGCATAATTAGGAAAGAGCATAAACTTATAAAAACACTGAATTCAATCTTTCGTCAAACAGAAACTAAGATAAAGATGGAGGAGGAACTGTAGCAAAAGAAAAGAAAAGGAAAGTGACAGGTAGAATGATCAATGGAATAGTTTTTGTTAACTTCTGGAGCCTTTTCGACGTGGAGGGGGGCGGTTTGCACATATACCAACAAGAAAAAGACATAAATTTGAGCTTTGCGCGCCCACGTGGCGAACTCAAGTTGTTTTCCGATAACTAGGTATATGCCAGTCAGATCTGTTAATACTCACACCTCACCCTCTCTCGGAATTTGCTATAAGAAGGCAAAAATATGTCAATGTCACATGTCACCAAATCTTTCATTATACTGTCGACAAATTCGTGGAATAGTTTAAAATTTTCCGATAGTTGGCTGTACTATCTTATATAGAAGAAATTCGTCGATTAACTAGAGTGTTAAATCAATGACATTGTACTGATTCGGAGTAATTAGAATGTAGTGAAAAATGGGATTTTCTCTATAATGTGGCGGACTCATTAATACACGTAGGCAAATTCTAGCAGTCAACCACACTAGTAAATTCATTATAAGCAAGTAATTAAAAAAATAAGAAATCTTAACGACAAAACTAATCATAAGGACCCTTGTATACCCTGGGTATACGGATGTATACAAAAATGAACGCTTAATTACCTTCTAATGTATGAAACACGAAGCAATATTGTATATCACCTAATATTATATGATATTCATACAACATTTTTTTGTGAAGAAAAGGTAAAATTTAGAGGTTTTTTTTTAAATAGCAAAAATAGTAATTAAAATATAATAATATTTTCATATTCTCTTTCGGTTAAAGTAAAAATCTTCTTCATTTGCCTTTTAGTTATAAACTTGCAATAAAAAAATAAAAAAGGGTTTTACTAAAAATAAATTTTACAAGAAAAGTATCAAACAAATTCAAATTTCTAAAAACTATTCTTTATAACAAAGACGTATCTTTTGAGAGTATTATATTAGTACAGCCCACTATAGCCTCTACATTAAATATAATGTCACACTATGGTTTTATGTTATTATACAAAATAAAACAGAAAAATATACAGTGACCTCTCAGTTATTCGAACCCATAAAATTGTAATGGATATAATGAATGGCACCAAGTTATTGTGGAGATTCTCAGTATGATTTTCAAATTTAATCACCTATATTTATTCTGTGAATTTCAGTTGTATATCCACGGAAAAGTGTAAGGTAAAAAAAAACATTTTGATTCATTATTAAAATTGGAGCTTCATGGCGCTGAAACCTTTCTTTCCATACAATATCATGATAGTCTTTCCTCGTGGGCTTTGCTATTTCTTCTTTTATACCTTATCTCGCGAGGACAGCGGTGGTGGAGAACTCTTATGCAAATGCATCCAACATACCTACCCCTAGGAATTTCTTTCTTTACTTAACTTATCGGGCAATTAACATGTACCTACCTAATATTATGTTAAATATTAATTTAACATGCACCCAATAACAAGTTGCCACATTCTGGAGACTTACGATATTAATCGTCTCACAGATCCAGACTGAAAACACAATTAAAAACTGTGTCAACCGCGATCGAAATCGGGACCTTTGGATCAGCAGTCAGATACCTAACCAACTGAGCCACGAAGGCTGACATTTCGACGAAGTCTCCAGACAGCAAAAATGATCATATAAGAAATTATACCTAAATACCAACTTTAGTACAGGGATATTTTTTTTTTTATAACCCATCTAGAGACCTTCTCACGTCGACTCAATAGTAGTCCATTGTGATAATTTGCCTGCAAATCCTTTGTGGATCGGTGTCTCTGATTTGCTTTTGATCAGCAATATGCAAACCTATTTTCTTTACTCTTGTTTGCATTAGTGGGCCACATTCTGTAAGTAGATGCATCGGTGTTTCATGTTCATCCATGCAGAACCTGCATAGGTACATTTCCGATAGATTCATCGTGCATAGATGTTTATTGAGTCTACAGTGACCAGTTAAGATTCTAGTAAGAATCCTAAGATTATTCCTGCTCATTGTTAGGATCCGCTTAGAGTGTGTTGAAGAGAATCCTGAAATGAGTGCTTTTGAATGTCTTTGTCCTGGGGTAGATAACCAGAGTTCAGTGGCATTGTTAAGCATTCTTTGGTAAAGTGTTGATTTAACAATACTATTAGCTAGGAGACAGTGAGGCTCCGGCCCATAGGTAGCTATGTCCGCTCCCCTATTTGCCAGAGCATCAGCCTCCTCGTTACCTTTATAATTGGAGTGTCCAGGTACCCATCTTAATATGATTTTGTTACCATAGTTTACTGATAAAGTCTTCAGCGCTTCAATGCAGTCTAGTACTGTTGATGAAGTTACTGTGTAGGAATCAAGAGCTTTAAGAGCAGCTTGACTATCAGAGTAAATGTATATTCTGTGGTTCTTATAATTCCTTCTTAGGAGTACAGGGATGTATGTAATATGCACTCTGATATTCAGTTGGTAGTTATTGCACGAGGTTAGGCTTAGGCCAGCCACAGTTAGCATATTACATTATTATATCGCTTTGTAGACATCGCTTAAGAAACCATATAAACCTAAACACCACAATTTCATATCAAATTCCTCAAATATGTTAAACAGTGTTTTTCTGGAAAAATTACCATAAGTGTTTTCAACATTTCTTTAGAGAATGTTCGTCACACAATTTTAAAATTCAGTCTTGATTCCCTTGAAAAAAAAATATCCTTTTTACAGCATTTCTTTAAAGTACTCCATAATTATGTGTCGTAGAGAAATAAATCTTTTATGTACTTAAAGAGTGCATAAAATCAAAGTGAATGACAGATAAATTTTATATATTTCAACTAAGGTTTGTTCTTAAAATGCAAAAAATCAACAATTTTTGGGTTTCCGATCATTTAAATCACATATAAACCTTTTTTGATGCACGCGATAGTCACCCTTACTAACACGTAAACTATAAGTTCAAGTTTAAACCCACCTGAAGAAGAGAACGGTAGTTCTTGAAACTAGTTTCGGAATAAAAATAAATGAGTGTAAATAAACAATGTTATATTGTTATTTTAATAATTTATTAAAATGAATTTTCACAATGTAAACCTTAGAATATTTGACTAGATTTAGCGTTATATGTCCTCTTAAATACCTCTGAAGATACAGAAAAAATGACAATATTTCCACTTCTCCTTCTGCCCGTCTTCGTCCAGTAATGGACATAGGCGTCCCCCTGAGACCTCCGCAGCTTGCTCCCTATCTTGGGCAGACCGCATCCATCCGCCTCCAGCCATTCGTCTTATATCATCAGACCACCTTGTTTGAGGCCTTCCAACATTTGTTTTGCCTTTTCTAGGTCGCCATTTCAGCACTTTCTTAGTCCATCTGGAGTCTGTAGTTCGGGCGACATGCCCTGCCCAGCTCCACTTCTGCTTGACAACCTTTTGGACAACGTCGGTTATTTTGGTTTTCTATCTTATCCTCAAGTTAGTTTTTCTATCTCTTTACGAATTACCCAGCATTCCCCTTTCCATGGCTCTTTGTGTTTCCGCTAAATTATGTAGCATTTTGTTTGTCAACACAAGAGTTGCACAGCCATACGACAGTATCGGGAGAACGCAAACGTCAAAGACTTTCTTTTTACGATAATTGGCGTACTTTGGAGACATGAGAATGTAAGAGAATTTACCAAACGCGGACCATGCTAAACCTCTTCTTCTTTCAATTTCTCTGTCTCTTGATTTTCTTAACAGAGTTTCATAGTGTGTCCAAGATAAACATACATAACTATCAACCATTTCCGGTGACCTCTCCATCTACCAAGATGCTCTTCGACGAATCTGCATTAGGCTGGGTCGTACAATTTTTTATTCGAATACACATATGAAAGGGGTCTTAAAAAATGCTTATTTGGATGCCTACTGTTAATCTAAAAAATGGTGAAAAAAATATTCTTCACTAGTTTTGGCCCTCTACCAGAGGTCAAAGTTTTCAAAATGGTCTATTTTTATATTTTTCTACCAAGTTTTATAATATGAAAGAAAATATGGTCGTTGCAATGCGTAGAATGCAGTAGTTATAGTAAATATGTCATTTTAAGTGCATTAGTATGTTGTGTTGTTCTAGTAGGTATGTCACGCGCCAATTGTTGATTTGAAAGTGAGTAATAATGATAGTCAATTTCGGGAGACTTGTCATCGCGCTCTAATATTTAATTTGTACAGATGTACGTAGTTAATAATAAAATTCTCTACCCGCAATAGAACGCTTATTATTTAGATTGAAAAAATCAAGAAATTTCAAACATCCAAAATAATGTGTATTTTCCAAAAACATCCTTCAAGACTCAGCCTCAAGTATCAGTATATAGAGGGCCAAAAGTACTATTGAATCTGAAAATTGATAATACAGTTACAATCTAAAAATATTTATGCGCAACTTTTGAGACCCCTTTCACTAAGATGCGTTAAAAATACCTAAAATTCTCCATGGACGGCCCAGCCTATAAAAATGCATTGCTCATAACTTTAATTTTTAATGCTGTATTCATTTTGAGACCAATTATCCAAGATGCTTTGCATATAGGGTTACCATATCTCAGGATTTGTCCTGAGATTTCAGGATTTTTCGACTTTTCTCAGGATTGCGGCCGAATTTTGCAAATCTCATGATATCTCAGGATTTTCAATAAAACACACCTTACATTTTAAAGATCTCTTTAATTAAAAGTTAAACAAACTAAAAATAATCTTCCTTTGGTAATAATCCAAGTAGGTACCTAGACCTAGTTAATCAGTTTTATCGTACTTAATATCTGAAGATACCTTTTTAAGTAAGGTTTTTTCTTTAATTATTGATTTATAAAAGTATAGTTCGAACTGAAGACACATTTAGTCGGTTTCTTTCTTTCGACCATTGAGCCCCCATGATAGAAAGAATTCTTTCTACGTTTGCATTCTGGGCTGTAATTGCAAATATATATTGACAAATACCTACGCAGTATCTCTGGTAATCGTGAAATATCTATTGTCTTGAAAATGTTTGCCCACAACGCATAAAACCTCAGGACTTTTCCATGGAAATCAGGCCTTTTCTCCGGACTTTGACTTTTTCATCTGGTAACCCTATTTGCATATGATTTTCATCGTATCTTCTAATATTCTTTGCTAAATAATATTTCCAAATGTATATTAAATTCATTTCAAATAATATATTTTATTGTGATAATATATACCACGGAACCCCGTTTTTTTGTATATTTATAGGTAGTTAGGTACATACTTGTGTAGGTAGGTACATTATGGCATAGAGAGGTTCAATATTATAAATATGTCGAAACAGGTTTTGGCAAATACTTGATATAATAATAATTCTGGTACAATCTACCTAATTCCAGATTTATCTAACTCTAGCGATTGTCATGATCTCGTCTGAACAATAGTTTGTTGTAATATTGGCCTTCAATTTTGTTATTTAAACTCATTACTCACTTTTTTATGTGACAAAATTACCTTTACAATAATATTATATTATATAAATTTCGCATCATGCAATTTAGTACATAATAATATACCTAATACGGATACCTATAGTTTACGACAAATAACAATAGAAATCACATGTGTTCTTTGCTTCGTTTTTATATTATGCGCCAACCGCCCCCCCTCGTGACTAAAATTCTTAATATTTTTATATTATGCGCCAACCGCCCCCCCTCGTGACTAAAATTCTTAATATTTTTATATTATGCGCCAACCGCCCCCCCTCGTGACTAAAATTCTTAATATTTTTATATTATGCGCCAACCGCCCCCCCTCGTGACTAAAATTCTTAATATTTTTATATTATACGCCAACCGCCCCCCCTCGCGACTAAAATTCTTAATATTTTTATATTATGCGCCAACCGCCCCCCCTCGTGACTAAAATTCTTAATATTTTTATATTATGCGCCAACCGCCCCCCCTCGTGACTAAAATTCTTAATATTTTTATATTATACGCCAACCGCCCCCCCTCGCGACTAAAATTCTTAATATTTTTATATTATGCGCCAACCGCCCCCCCTCGTGACTAAAATTCTTAATATTTTTATATTATACGCCAACCGCCCCCCCTCGCGACTAAAATTCTTAATATTTTTATATTATGCGCCAACCGCCCCCCCTCGTGACTAAAATTCTTAATATTTTTTATTATGCGCCAACCGCCCCCCCTCGTGACTAAAATTCTTAATATTTTTATATTATGCGCCAACCGCCCCCCCTCGTGACTAAAATTCTTAAAATTTTTATATTATACGCCAACCGCCCCCCCTCGCGACTAAAATTCTTAATATTTTTATATTATGCGCCAACCGCCCCCCCTCGTGACTAAAATTCTTAATATTTTTATATTATACGCCAACCGCCCCCCCTCGCGACTAAAATTCTTAATATTTTTATATTATGCGCCAACCGCCCCCCCTCGTGACTAAAATTCTTAATATTTTTATATTATACGCCAACCGCCCCCCCTCGTGACTAAAATTCTTAATATTTTTATATTATGCGCCAACTGCCCCCCCTCGTGACTAAAATTCTTAATATTTTTATATTATACGCCAACCGCCCCCCCTCGCGACTAAAATTCTTAATATTTTTATATTATGCGCCAACCGCCCCCCCTCGCGACTAAAATTCTTAATATTTTTATATTATGCGCCAACCGCCCCCCCTCGTGACTAAAATTCTTAATATTTTTATATTATACGCCAACCGCCCCCCCTCGCGACTAAAATTCTTAATATTTTTATATTATGCGCCAACCGCCCCCCCTCGTGACTAAAATTCTTAATATTTTTATATTATGCGCCAACCGCCCCCCCTCGCGACTAAAATTCTTAATATTTTTATATTATGCGCCAACCGCCCCCCCTCGTGACTAAAATTCTTAATATTTTTATATTATACGCCAACCGCCCCCCCTCGTGACTAAAATTCTTAATATTTTTATATTATGCGCCAACCGCCCCCCCTCGTGACTAAAATTCTTAATATTTTTATATTATACGCCAACCGCCCCCCCTCGCGACTAAAATTCTTAATATTTTTATATTATGCGCCAACCGCCCCCCCTCGCGACTAAAATTCTTAATATTTTTATATTATGCGCCAACAGCCCCCCCTCGTGACTAAAATTCTTAATATTTTTATATTATACGCCAACCGCCCCCCCTCGCGACTAAAATTCTTAATATTTTTATATTATGCGCCAACCGCCCCCCCTCGTGACTAAAATTCTTAATATTTTTATATTATGCGCCAACCGCCCCCCCTCGTGACTAAATATTTTTTTGATCAAATTTTGACGTCTCAATGCCTAAAGACGAAGTTGGGATATTATAGAAGAACCAGGAACTCAGGCACCTACAGGGCTTACGACCTGTCATCGGTTGAAATTGAGTAAAATGAGTGAATCTATTGTGAATGGGTGTAAGGGATGCAAGTTCTTCTGAGCATCTCCCGCGGTAGTATCTATAGAATATAGTTAGGGCCGGTCTTATAAACATCCGTTAGTTAGATTTCAGACCAAACAAACCGAAATTTGATACAAATGCTCTATATTTCGTCTTATAACAATCCGTTAGTTAAATTTTAGTAACATTTTACCGATAGCCTTTACCGACGCGCGACGGTCGGACCACCGATTAAGCGTTCGTTAACGATAAGTTATTTATTTATTTATTTATTTATTAATTTATTTGGATTAGTAAACAGTCATGTTAACACTTACAATACACAAACGATTTACAGAAATGAGACCAATTACATACCAATCCCAGAAAGTACAGAATAATGACAGTTACAAAAAATTGAATAAAAAAAAAAGCATTTCATATATTGTTATAAGTATAAGAAGGATGTGCATGGTTATAGGATGGGTTGTAAGGAGTGAAGTAAACATATTTATTAATATTTATTCAACTATCGTTGTAGGCGAATGCAACCTTTTATATAGTTCAATTTTGTATCGCAGTTGGCTACTATCAAACATGTCCAGGCCTGCAAAGTTATTGTTGTAACTATTGCAAGCCCGCACAATGAATGCGTTCTGCCCTGTAGTGGTACGCACTCGGTCTGTGTAGAATAGGGTGTTACGTCTGCCACTTCGCATCGGGACATGAAATGGAATTAATTTTAATATGTCGGGTGAGTCAATTATGTAATTTAGAATTTTGTATAATGTCATTTGGTCAGTAACGGTACGTCTAAGTTCCAATGTCTCAATGTTGAAAGCTGTTAAAATATCTGATTTAGATGCAAATCTGTGATATGAACGAAAGTTGAGGTAATTTAAAAATTTATTCTGCACTCTTTCCAATCGGTGTGACTTATTCCATATTTCAGAGGCAAATTCGAGGTGGGGTCTAACATATGTATAGTATAATAAGATTAATGTATTAAGATTGCGAAAAGATTTAGATAGTCTGAGGATGAAACCCAACATGCTAGACGCTTTCGAGATTATATTATCAAAATGTTCATTGTACATTAAGTTATGGAAGGATTGAGTTTTACCACACTTGTTTTTTTTATGTTGCGGTACATTTTTGCATGTACAATAGACGAACATGTATGAGACGATGCATGAATGTTGACGAGGCGATGAATGTGTGCCAGGATAGAAAGATATGGCGTTCGGTTCTCTCTGCCTACCCCGTAAGGGACATGGCGTGATGGTATGTATGTATGTATGTATGTACATTTTTAATATTACGAATATATTGAAATATACTGTATCATATTTTTTGGATTTTTATATTGAATTGCTTTTTTTTCAATTAAAAATGTCGGCGGGTTGTGTTTCACCAAATATTTTATTATTTCAACATGACATTGATGACACTGAATTTCGTTTTATTTTATTTTAATAAGCTTTTTAAACTTTTAATAAAAATAAAATAAAATAAAAAAATATATAAAAGAATGAATGAATAATTAATTGTAACTAGTACCTACATAATATATGCATTAAGTTTTTTAAATTTCATTTTAATACCATAAATTAGGCATAAATGCTTGTGATATAAGTGAACAAAATTAGTTGAGGCGAGATTTGAACCCGCGTCCACTGAATTGCTAATCCAGCGCGCTTGCTAAATAATTAAGGATTATCACCATTTTTGTAATTTTTGATATTGTTTGAAGTAAGCAAAAAAATTAAACACTCTGTTTATATATTGCAATGACAGCACCGCTTTATCCATTACAATCCATTATAGTCCAATACAAATCTATTGAAAATCCATTACAGTCTAATTTGACTGTAACTGTCAAATAAACGGACAGTTAAAATAGTTTTATAATACCGCCGATAGTAATATCTACTTAGGAACATCCATCCATTAGTAAATCGTTAACATACTTACGAATATTTGGTCTTTCATTTAAAAGACCGGCCCTTAGAATACCGACCTTACGTCTGTGGTCTAGTGATTGCAATACATGGGTCGATCTGTGCTGTACGTCAATCAGACGTACAGCACGCCTTTGTACAGCATCGAGGGTATTCAGTAGGTATTGTTACCTAGTCTATGTTTTATGTAAATTGTACATTGATACCTGGTTGGTTGAAAGAAATTGCCTAATGGCAATAAGCCCGCCAGTGTACAACTATATTTGTTTATATTATGTACAAGAAGATGTATAAATAAAAAATAAATACCTAGTCCATGTTTAATGTCAACTGTACTTTGATACCTAGTCCGAGTTTTATGTCAACTGTACTTTGATACCTAGTCCATGTTTTATGACAACTGTACCTTGATAGCTAGTCCATGTTTTATGACAACTGTACCTTGATTCCTAGTCCATGTTTTATGACAACTGTACCTTGATACCTAGTCCAGGTTTAATGTGAAATTATACCTTGATAGCTAGTCCATGTTTTATGACAACTGTACCTTGATTCCTAGTCCATGTTTTATGACAACTGTACCTTGATACCTAGTCCAGGTTTAATGTGAAATTATACCTTGATACCTAGTCCATGTTTTATGACAACTGTACCTTGATAGCTAGTCCATGTTTTATGACAACTGTACCTTGATTTCTAGTCCATGTTTTATGACAACTGTATCTTGATACCTAGTCCAGGTTTAATGTGAAATTATACCTTGATACCTAGCCATGTTTTATGTGAATTTTACCTTGATACTTATTCCATTTGATTAATGATATCTTATGTTGATTGTTCCAGGCTCTTGAAACTATGGAATTATGGACAACGAACAGCCGCACCAGGAGTTGGTGAAGTGTGTTGTAGTGGGGGATACGGCCGTTGGCAAGACCCGCCTGATATGTGCCAGGGCATGCAACAAGCATGTCTCTCTATCGCAGCTGCTCACTACGCATGTACCCACAGTTTGGGCCATCGACCAATACAGGATATACAAAGATGTGAGTACATTACCATGATTCCATTACACCAATGACCAGACAAGTCGCAAAAACCTAATTAAAAAAATTACAATTCGTATCATCCTAATCAGATCATGACAATTAACAACATTCCAATCGGAACATTACAATTCGTAACAGTTTAATCGGGACATTACAATTTGTAACTGTCTAATCGGAACATTACAATCTGTAACAGTCTAATCGGAACATTACAATTCGTAACAGTCTAATCGGAACAATACAATCTGTAACACCTTGAGGTGAGGTTATCACAAAAACGGCGCTATAAAAATCATCCTAATTTATTATTATTTATTTATTGTAGTTTAATCGGAACATTACAATCTGTAACAGTCTAATCGGAACATTACAATTCGTAACAGTAATCGGAATGATCTTCCTTTTTTTGGAAGGAGGAGATGAGGAGGGCCATGGCTGGGGGGGGTATCCCAAAACAAGACAGTTTAGAGGATACCCTCGTGCCATACCTTGGCTTTGCCTTCTTTTGCTTTGCTTACATCCAAGGATAACATAACTGTGTGGGAGTTTTCGTTAAAACCCCTCATCACGATCTCCACAACTCGAAGGAGCTGGTGATCAGTGGCGTGGGCTTAGCGAAAGCCGTGTTGGTGGTCGGGTAAGATCTCATTCTGCTCAACCGCCGGTTTAAGGCGATTTAAGATGATCCGTTCGAGGATTTTCCCAGGGCAGGGAAGAAGGCTGATGGGTCGGTGGTTTTCCGGGTTTTGGATCTTGTGCACTAGGCGCCAAATTGGGTAGATCCGGCCCTGTCGATTATAGACTAAAGTACTCATTCCATTCTTTTTAATTTTGCAAATTTGTATATCTGATACTTAGACATCATTACATTTTGAAAGATATCTGATCAGTACTTCTTAATTTTTTTAACTGTCAAATATACAAAGTGACCCCAAGCTCAGGAATCTTGTAATTTGATATTTTTATTTTCAAATTGGTATAAACTGTATAAAGGCACATCACTTTCATAAAATGGTATTGAAGAATTATCAAGTTTTCTTAATAAAATATTTAAATAAAAAATAAATTAACAATGATTTAAAATTAAATAAAATATAATTTAATATTTCATGAAAATACTGAAAAATTTTCCATACAAAATTTTAATACAGTACTTGTATGTGGAGTGAATTGATAGTGAGGAGTATAGCGTGGGACACAACCCACTCGTTTTTTTTTAATTTGTGCTCTAGATTTGAACTCGCGACTACTGGATTACTAACCCAGCGTTATACATAACTGGTCTGCCACCACCCATCTACAATATTGACAACGAAGACCAATTCATTACATCTTTTTGCCATGTTTCGGCAGACACGAAGATGATTATCATACTGGACCTCCCCGCAGTTGTATGATACATCTTCTTCTCGTCCCATCTGTACAGGTGCTTATTTCACATCTACGACACGGAATCTATTCAGTGTCTTCCATGTGTTGTTGGGTAGATGTTATCCCAGCAGTGTTCTTGTCTTTTCTGGTGGTACTTGTATGGGGGATGTCTTGGTCAGGAAAATTTTTCTTGTGGCATGTGACCAAACAGAGGTTGTCTTGGGTCCGTTTCTTATTTCTTTCTTTCAGAGTCTGCAGCTACCTTTTTTCTGACATTTGCCTGGGACAATACCTGGTATCGGTTATATATCTCACTTAGGTTCTCTGGGAGAATGCTAGCAGCTAGATATTATAAATACGCATTTCAAATATATGCAGGACTTTTTCATCCTGCTTTGTTAAACTCTACGTTTCTGATACATATGAAAGGGATGCTGAGACCCGACCCGGGTTGTAGAGCCACAGACACAAAACGACAGGTCTTATCAGGGTCTTGTAAAGATTGGTACGTACCCCCTTTCTGATCTGATTTATATTTAAACATTGAATGTGTTTTTCAGCTCACTTTTTGTACCAATCCCCTGACCTAAAGTCGTAGCTTTTGACATCTGAAATCCTATTACTCTGTGAGGATGAAATATTTTATTGGGTGGCACTCAATAATATGTAGTTATTGGAAAATTATGCAATATATTTTATTACAAATATATCCTATGGAGAGAATCGAAATATTTTTTTCTCGCTCTGTCATATTAAATACTCTGTCCATACTCTTTTTGTCAATGTCTATTGCAGTTTTTGTAGATATATTATAAATTATAAGTATAAATTGGAAAATAAAAAATACTTGGTATATTTATTCTGTTTAAGTACCTACTTGATTTTGGAACAAATACCAAGTAGGTATTTTTATTTTATACTTTATAATAAATTATATCTACATGAAATGGAGTTCTATCAACAATTATTGTCGATCAAAAAACTTAACTTATTGCTGTTATGGCAATTAATTTACAAACTATATGCGAGTGAATTATCTTAATATATAGATTCCATTTTATGTTAAAAGTATGTAATTCATACCACCATGGCATGACAGGTGCTAATAAAGCATGATGTTTGCAGGTGTTGGAGAGATCCTGGGAGGTGGTTGATGGAGTTAACGTATCATTGAGACTTTGGGACACATTCGGGGACCATGACAAAGATAGAAGATTTGCCTATGGAAGGTAAATATATTTACTTATTGTATTAAATTTGTACTTATAAGTACTTACAGTCCTACATATTATAAATAGGCTATCATCCTATACTCGGAGCAATAACTGATGGTTTTTTTGACATATAATTAGGCGTACTTTAATTAGGCCACAATAATTAACTGCCTATAATTATGGAACTTCATGAAAGATCAAACGTCAACATACATTGTGCCTAGTAGGTATACCTAGTAATTTTAAGATGAATAGGATAATATTCTAGTAATTTCATGATGAATAGGTTAATAATCCCTGTATAGTTTCATGATAAATAAACTAATATCCCAGAAGTTTCACAATTTAAGGAGTAATATACCAAAATTTTCATAATAATTTGGCTAAAAACCAAGAAATTTAATGAAAGTTTGGCTAATATTCTGATAGTTTAATAAATATATGTGCTAATATCCCAGTAGTTTCACAATTTAAGGAGTAATATACGAAAATTTTCAAGATAATTTGGCCAAAAACCAAGTCATTCAACAAAAATTGCCTAATGTTCTGATAGTTTAATAATAAATGGCCTAATATCCCAGTAGTTTCACAATAGTTTGGCTAATAACCTAGTAATTTCAACAAAGATTGGCTAATATTCTGATAGTTTTATAATAAATGAGCTAAAATCCCAGTAGTTTCATGATAGTTTGACTAATAACTTAGTAATATCATCAAAGATTGGCTAATATTCTGAAAGTTTAATACATAATAAATGGGCTTATATCCTGGTAGTTTCATGATAATTTGGCTAGTAACCTAGTAATTTCAACAAAGATTGTCTAATATTCTGATAGTTTAATTACAAATGGGCTAATATCCCAGTAGTTTCATGATTTAAGGAGTAATATACTAGAATTTTCATGATAGTTTGGAATAACCTAGTAATTTCAAGAAGTTTTATAATAAATGGACTAATATCTCAGTGGTTCCATAAGATATAGACTTCTGTAGGTACCTATATCTAATAAGTTTCATGAATGATAGGATGATATCCCTTTTTTTCATTATTTTTATTCTTTTAAGATGTATCCCAGTAGTTTTATGAAATATATGCCAATATCCTAGGTTTAATCCAGGCATCATGTCTGCGAGATATTTCTGTCTTGTATTTTTGAACATGTAATGTCACATTAGTTTGGTGCATTTACATAAAAATATAAATGATTGAAATGGAGAGGTACATTATTTATGTACAGTTGAAGATAAGAATATGGTTTGAATGTAGGTAAGTACATACAATACATTCATACATATATCTATAATATTAAAATAGTTGTGATTATTGACTAGTATGGAGTAAATATATCCAGATTTCTCCCAGTTTAACCAGATTATTGTCGTATGAATACTAATTATTTATATTCATAATAATATGTTTAATTATGTTATTTTCGTAGCTGTTGAAGCTGTTTTACAAAACAATTTTGTTTAAGTATGTGATAATTCTATTGTTTTAAAGATTCAAACATTAAATATTATTTGAATTCTCCATTACATACAACTTGAACATTCTTTTACTTTTAATCATCAAAATAATAATGTCATGTTGGGTGTACACTGTACATGGCATACTTACTCATAGACCAAATTATTTGCTCAATAATTATTGATTTCATAATTATAGAAAATATACAAACTTAGCGCTGATTAGTTTTCCATAGAACATTCAAAGAGGTATACCTACTGATTATGTCATGGAGAGTTTGTTTAGTGTTGGCTATAATTCATATGTTAAAATGAATATTCTCACTATATTGTGGGTACATATTTGTTCAAATCATCCATTGGCTCCCAAACAGGGCGCATGGAGCCGTTACAAATGACAATAAAAAAAACACAAGTAAACAATGGCTAAGAAAGAAAATTGCCAAAGGGTGTCCCAAAATCAACCCTCATTTGTGCAGTAAATTGTTGGCAACCCTGAAAAAAAAACAATTTGACAGTTTGAAGAGTTTAGAGTTAGTAAAAATGATATGTTACACGATACAAAAATTTGTTTTCATTATTGAACAATATTTCAAAAATAATAAAAGTTTGGCGGCCACAGTTCGAAAGTTTCTTTTGTGAGTATATGCTGTACAGAGCTTATTGGAATTTGTATTTCTTGTCCATGACACCGAATGGACGTTCCAGGATATTCACCAACACTCACGCACTGCTTCGATATTCACATTTGAACGGCTTGTTTTTGGACAACCAGTGTGTTTAACGTCACCAAGTGATCCTGCAGTGTTCCTGAATTTTTCAATTAATTTCTCCTCGTTGACAAAATAAAAAACCTGTAGTGTAGTGTTTTACGGCTATCCACTCGTCTACGAATGATCCTAGAAATTAAAACACTATTCCAACCATATTTTGTATGGATATTTCCAATTGCAACCGCCAAACTATTATTATTTTTGAGATATTGTTCAATAACAAAAATACGATGATGTATCGTGAAACACTCCGTTTTTACTAACCCTTAACTTTAAGCTGTCAAATTGTTTTTTTTTTCAGGGTTGCCAACAGTTTACTGCACAAATAGCGACACCTCTGTAATCATCATCATCATCTTCATAACCTCTACAACTCTGGGTGGGCCTTGGCTGAATTCAGGAATCTCCTCCATTCCCGTCTATCTGTTGCCATTGTTCTACAGTCTCTCATATTTGCTGACACTGTCCATCCATCGACTCCTTTGTCTTCCTGTTGTCTCCTTCAACTTGTGGCACAGATCTATCTTGATGGAACTGATCATATCAGGCTGTCCATAAAACTCATATAACTTTATAATGGTCCGTGCTAATTGAAATCTCTTTCATTTAGCATTTTGTTAGTTGTGCAAAATGATTAATAGACAAGATAATTCTTTGTCTTTCTCTGAAAGGTAACGCAACAGAAAGACAGAAGCTTCTGTAAAGTTGTATCATAATATATGTTTGTTGTTTTTCCAGATCTGATGTGGTGTTGCTGTGTTTCTCCATTACGAATCCCGTGTCGTTGCGCAACTGCGGTGCCATGTGGTTCCCAGAGATAAGGAGGTTCTGTCCGCACACTCCCGTCCTTCTGGTCGGATGCAAGAACGACCTCAGGTACATGTACAGGGATGAGGCCTACCTCTCTTACTTCAGGGACAGGAGTCCCTTTGTCAGGTCTGACATATATGTATTCTGTATATGTCTTGTCTTTTCTTACCTTAACTTGCCTTGCTATCTTCTCTGCTTCTTTTGTCGGTGTTTAATGTAAACATTCAAGAGCTGTGTCAGAGAAAGAGCTCCCTGGGAGGCATCTCACACTCAGGTGTTATCTGAATCACAGAGTAAGACAGAGTCTGATGTACATAGACAGTTGACTATGACCGTTGCTTTGATGTGAGTGACCCTATAATATGCTGTAGTTGTCCGCATCATTTAACGGCACTATAAAAACCAGAGGGGCAAGTCTGGTTCGACCGGCGAAATCAAAACCCTAGTGATTACCCATATCATGGATATAATTATCGTATGAAGTTCTATGACATCTAAAGATATTGTAGAACTCCATATAATAATTATATCCATGATATGGGTAATCTCTAGGGTTTTGATTTCGCCGATTGAACCAGACTTGCCCCCCTGGTGTGTGGAGATACATGTATGTGAGGTGCTTCCTTTTATAAGGTAACGCAAATCCATACACCTGTCATTGGTTACCCCACATTGTGCGATATGCTATCATGGTATGTATAATATGTATGTTTGTATAAATAATGATTTATTTAGAGCCGTTTAATAACATGAGATAATTTGAAGAGTGCTCTTGCTAAATTGCTGGCTCTACAAAAGACAGATATTTTCTGAGGGTAATTTACTCCGAGTTCTATTAAATTTTGTTTATATTTAGTCTTCATACTTTTTCCAGGAATTTAAATGATAAAAATAATATACATTACATTTGTACTTGAATTTGACATCTTTAAAATTTCCTTCCTAATTGACAACCTTAGATAATCAGATAAATAATAGATGGGTCGATGGCAGAGTGGTTAGTAATCCAGTGGTCGCGAGTTCGACTTCTGCCTCGACTGATTTCGTTCACCTATAGCACAAGCATGTATGTTTGTGCTATAGGTGATCGAAATATGTACTTCTTTAACAAGGACATATTCATTTAAAAAAAATCTATATTTTAATACATGAATCGAAAACTTCCGACTCAAATTTAAGATGGACAGAACAAATCTGGTATAGTTAAGGTTCACATGGAGAAGATGTGCAGAAAGCTAAACTTTGTACATAATATGTGTAACAAATACATTAACTTGAATAAAAAAAATGACATCCAACCACAGATAGTTTACCTTCATAAATTGCCAATGTAAAACACGCAATGTCAAATGTAGTTGTTTTATATAGGCTTCTTCTTCTTCTTCTTATGTTAGGCCTAAGGGCCTGTTATTATGTTATAGGAGCTTACTATGATGAATACTTTGGTAGTGTGAGTGGTCCTATTAAGTGGAATACTTTGCCTCCGAATATCCGCAGTGCTTGGTTTGATAGAACAACAACACAAGACTAAACTATCAGCGTCCATGGAATGATCTGGAATTGTTAAACTCTAATAAAATAAGTAATTATTACAATGTCTGGTAAATTGCTATTGTTTAGTTTGGTCAATACTTTAACACGGTGTTGTATGTTTGTTACAGAGCTACCCGCAAGAGTGACCTCGTGATGCCTGACCAAGGTCGGGCCCTAGCGCATGAGTTTGGTATTTACTACTATGAGACGTCCGTATTCACATACTACGGTGTCAACGAGGTATTTGAGAATGCCATCAGAGCTGCACTCATGGCGAGAAGACAGCAGAGGTTTTGGATGACCAACTTGAAGAGGGTGCAAAGACCACTTGTACAGGTATTTATATATTACATACCATCACTCCATGTCCCTTATAGGGTTGACAGAACCGATCGCCATTTTTCTATCTTGACACACTTTTTTTTTAAATGAATATGTCCTTGTTAAACAAGTACATATACAACTTCCTACGTAACCTAAAATAAGCATAAATGCTTGTGCTATAGGTGAACGAAATCGGTCGAGGCGGGATTTGAACTCGCAACCACTGGATTACTAACCCAATGCGCTAACCGCTCTGCCATCGACCCATCTCTTTCATCGTCTCAAACATGTTCGTCTGTTGTTTACACTTCTTTCATTTCCTTCTTTCAGAATATCGTTCACATGGTCGTGCCATCCTTTTTTTGGGTGCCCCCGATCTCTTATTCTGTTCCTGTCAGCTTTGTATATTTTCTTCGTCAGACGTTTCTTATTTATTCTCCCCAAACCAAATCAAACCATCTCAATGTGTTAACTTTCATTCTACTAATGACATCTTTCTTCATCTTACATTCTTTTCCTTATGTCTTCATTTCTTACCCTGTCATCATCATCATCATTGGCACTACAGTCCACTACGGACCCTGGCCTCCTCCAGAAATTGTCTCCATCCCTCCCTATTGACCGCCAGTCTTCTCCAATTTAAATCGTCCTATTACAAATTGTTCCTAGTGACCTCATTTCAACTGCATTTATTCTGATTTTGTGCTACTTCTGCCATGTCCAGGTTTTACTTGCATACGTCAAGGATGATGCTACAAATTTATATTTTATTACTATTATACATATTGTTTTCAGACAGGCAGCTAAACTGATATATCGAAATAAAAAAATTTCACAATCACATCCGATATGATATTTTAAGTTTGCAAAAAACGTATTTGTAGGAAGATTTAAATTTTTTGATTTGTGTTTTTGATTGATCGATCCAAAAGGAACCTGAATATGTAAAAAAACTCAAAATCGTAAAAATGTGGCTTACGGTAGTTTACGTAGGAGGTATCGATATAATGATATATAAAAAATGATATTGTTAATTTTTATTAATAAATAAATATGATATTAATGTCCGATACAAGAATCTTGAATAAGGAGCCAATATTGCCATTCATAATGAAATTGTAGCGCCTGCTCCGACGTATGATAGTGAAACCTGGATGTGATGTAAAATGTATGAAAGTAGAATAAATGAGATCATCAAAAGAGTATTTAATATGACAATGAATGATAGAATAAAAAAACATGGACAAAAGGAGAGAGAGAATGCAAAATATTGAAGGATATTATTAGCAAAAAAATAATGAATGCCCTGCGGCAGTTTGAGTATACAGCGACACCTCTATCTATTGTTCCCCGAATAATTGTTTTCCTGCATGTGTCATTTTTTCTGCTGGTCTGAATTAATTTCATACAAAAATAGACCGCATTGATTACTATGTTCATTATTTTCCCGCATTAATTGTATAAATTACTTAGCAAATTTCAAAAACATTGAAGAGCAAAAGAGAACAGCGTGTGCTAAATGATAGTTGTCTTTTGACATTCAAATATAGCAGTGTGCGCATGCGCTTGCCTTTTTAATACCTAGTTTTTAAGCCATAAAAATGAACCGTCCAGTGAAATGCATATTGTTCAAGAAATATTGGAAATTGTTGAGGAAGAAGTGAGGCTATGCATTTAAAAATCTCAGCATTCATGTTGAATTCGATTTTCACAGAAAAAAATGAAGTTCGTAATGCCAAGTTTGATTTTTTTCTATACTTTTTGCAATCCCGCATCAACAATAAATGTTTAACTAAAAAATATACATGGATGTATGGGATAGTGTAAATTACAGGGTTGGTATTAGAATGTGATGGTATGATTATGTGAATGATATTTTTAAAATACAAAATAGCTTGAACAATGGACGAGCGTGTATGAGAGAATGAGGTTAGTTCTCTCTGCCGACCCCATAAAGAACATGGTATGATGGTATGAATATAATATTATAAATATAGAGCATATTTCGGTAATAATATATTTAGGTTTAATTGAGTAGATACATTTCAAACTCCAATATGTCCATGATAAGTGAAATTGAGATAATGAAGAATTTTATTTTTCGCTATATGTGTATCATATTATCTTAGACTTAAAGTTTATATAACATTATCTAGTTGGTTGATATATGTAGTAACATAAAATCATAACGAATTATATATAAAATCTGTTAAAATCATCAAAAACAGTTTGGACTTACTGGGATTTGAACTACATCACTGGACATACGCGAATTTGAATTTTTTTTTTCGAAAATTTGAATTTTGCTTTATCAGGTTCAACATTTTCAACACTTTTATCCATTTTCACAGTTTAAAACTTTTTTTTTTTCAAAATAAAGTCAGGACATTGCCGCACAGACTATGACGAAAAAAAAAACAATTAAATTTAAAGATATAACTTTGTATTAACCACGTTTTTTGGTTGAAACGATGCGACCGGTTTCGGAACTAACCGTTCCCTCATCAGGCTAACTTTCAACTGAAACAGAATGTGACGACGTGCTTACAAGAAATCTATGGGGGCGGAGGTAGAGGTAGGGTGGGGGTACTTAGGGTTGGGTCTTGTGCAGGGTGGGTCCGATTGGCTGAAGGATTAGAAGTAAAAGGAAACATATTTAATAATGGACTGAAAGATAAATTTAACTGATTGTTTATTATGTTCTGTTTTGAATTAATACACTTTTTAATTTCTAGCGACTCTAAATTATCAAGACGGAGACCTCCTTTGTTGACGTGTAAAATTTTTGTTCCCGATTGCATATTAAATTGATGATCATTAAGTACTAAGTGTTCTGCGAATTCTGAAAAATTATCATTGTTTATACATCTAATATGTTCTTTTACTCTAGTCTCAAATTTCCGTCCTGTTTTTCCTATGTAGACTGCAGAGCAGTCTCCACATGTCATTTGGTATACGCCGGAGTTTTCCATTTTATTATCTTTATCTTTGGAATTCATTAAACTTTTTCCAATATTATTGTCAGTGTAAAATGCCGGTCTTATGTCTTTTGGTAAGAAATTTGAGACTAATTGGGATAAATTATTAACAAACAATATGCGTCTCCATCTATATTCATATTTTTTGATATTTGTATTATAACTATGTAGGTATCTATTGACGTTAATATTTTTTATTTTTTTATTTAAAATAGAGTCTATCAATTTACTGTTATAACCATTATTGTATGCAATCTGTTTTATTGTATTTAGTTCTTTATTAAAATTATTTGATGATAGTGGTATATTTAGCATCGTTTCAACCAAAAAACGTGGTTAATACAAAGTTATATCTTTAAATTTAATTTGTTAAATATGAACCACAAAGCTAACATTCAAACATTTGAAAAAAAAAACAATGGCCGTCATAGTGAGAAATCCTTAAAGCTGATTGGCTGGTTTGGACTTATGGGTGTTTGATATGAAATTATAGATGGACATATTAGCTTTTGATTTGAATCTAGGTTTTATAACATTTTTTTCATAATAAAAACGTGGAAATACATGAGATTGATATAAATTGAATGAGAATAAAAATACTTCCCTACATGTCTACATATTTAGGTAATATTTTGCATTATGTGGACATATTGGAGTTTGATATGTATCTACTCAATTTATCTTTATTTGTGTTTGAATTTACATAATATTTAATTCTTCTATTATCATAATAATATGTTTGTTTCATTTCTTGTATTGTTTGTGACCAGATAAAGTTTAATGTTTACATTCCAGGCACCATTTAAACCACCGAAACCTCTACCTCCAGAAGTTGTGATTGTACCAAGTACTTACACAGAAGATATGACCAATCTTTATGCCAATCAGGTAATTACTATTTACATATTATACCTACTCTTGTTATTGTACAACTTACTGTTGATTTGCTCAAGATTATTTATATTATGTTGAGAATTTTAGTAGACAAAAATACATAATGTATTTTAAAACAACATGTTTTTGTTATTAAGCATGTTGCAGACCAAAAGCTAAGCTACATTAGTTTAGCTTAGCTCGCATAGCTGAGGACGGTTTTCATACAAGTGTGCAGACTGCAAACTATGTGAGCTAATATGAAAAGTGACCTCAGCTATGTGCAAACTATGTGAGCTAGTATAAAAAGTGACCTCAGCTTTGCGAGATAAGCTAAACTAGCTTAGCTTGCATAGCTGAAGACGTTTTTCATACAAGTGTGCAGACTGCAAACTATGTGAGCTAGTATGAAAAGTGACCTCAGCTATGCGAGCTAAGCTAAACTAACTTCTGCAACCCGCTTGAATGTAATATTATCTTATTGTCAATTTTTAACATCTCAATAGAGACAAAGTTGGAATATTATAGGACAACCAGGAACTTAAGGTACCTAGAGGGCTAACAAACTGTCATCGGCTGGTTTACGTGATCACTTTATACGCTTGCACAATGTTCACTTATTATGCCTTCTTATTGAATTCCTTCATGTATATGGACTGTTGCTTTCATTGTTTGTTGTAAAAAAAAAACAGCTTATTTTAAAACAATCAGTTTCTCATTATTATAATATACTTATAGAACTTTCAAAAATTTCATTTATTTTTTTCACACCTTTATCACAAAGACTATTATAAAGATTACTGCTGCCCAACTAGGTAACCCTGTTCTAGGGCTAGTAGTTTACAATTTTACCAAGCCAAATATTTGACATTTTGGTTTTACATAGTTATGTATTTTGTCTTTTCCAAAAAATATTAGTGCAGACACCAGACATCACAACACAACAAATTACCTACAATATTACATTTTAAACACAAAAGTATAAACCGATAAGGGAACTTAATAAGAAGGCACAATTGGTGAAAGTTGAGCAAGCTTATAAAGTGATCACGAAATATTGACTGTCCAGACCTTGTTTCATAATATATAAATTTGCATGTACCGACTCGACGTACGAGACACACGTCACTCTTCCATAATTATTGCTATAGAACTAACTCATCTCTAAACTCACCAATTAACAGAATCCTCACCACTTACATGCTTATTGTGGGCAGCAGTAATCTTTATAATAGTCTTTGTGATAAAGGTGTGAAAAAAATAAATGCAATTTTTGAAAGTTCTGTAAGTATATTATAATAATGAGAAACTGATAATTAGAAAATAAGCTGTTTTTTTTTTACAATAAACAATGAAAGCAACAGTCCATATACATGAAGGAACTCAATAAGAAGGCATAATAAGTGAACGTGTAAACAGATTGCACACTTAATTACCTTCTAAATGTATGAAACACAAAAAATATTGTATATCACCTAATACATATGTGATATACAACATTTTTTCGTGAAGGAAAGATAAAATTTAGAGTTTTTTTTAAAATAGCAAGAATACTAATTAAAAATTTATAATAATAAAAAACTCAGCCGGTAGATTTTTATAAAAAAATGGTTTTACTAAAACAAATTTTACACGAAAAGTATTAAACAAATTCAAATTTCAAAAAACTCATGCAATAGAATAAAAATGTACAAACAAACTGTTCCTTATTACAAAGACGTATCTTTTGAGGGTATTATACTGGGAAAATTATTTTCAAAATATACTATATAGCCTACTATAGCCTCTTAATATGAATAATTTAATGTATACTAGTTGTTGCCAATCCAAAGAGGATTGTTAATGTTATATTTCATTTGTTTTGTAGATGTACACAGACATGGTGTTGGTGTGTAGTGGTATTGCCTTCCCATGCCATAGATTCATGGTAGCTTCGGGATGTATGGGACTTTACCGTCTTCTTACAATGGAGACATGTTGTCAGCAGACCAGTGACATGGGAGCCAGGAGTAGTAGTGAATCTAGTATGGTGAGTCATAATAATATGATATTTAATATAATTTGTTTAATTTCAAAGATTAATGCAGACCATATTTCATATTAAATGTATTCCACATAATATCTCCTTTTGTGTTGGAAAGATTGCATAGTTGACCATCTAACGAATTTAGTTCTGCGGAGTTGCTAACATTATAAATATTTCACTTCTCTGTAAATAGACAGACTTTGTTTATTGTTTTTAGGGTATCTATATAAATAACTTTAATTAATCTTAATTTGTGACGAATACTATAGGGTTAATTCAAAATCGAAATTCGTCACCCAGTTGTTAGCCCTAGAACAGGGTTTCCTAGTTGGGCAGCAGTAGATTACTTGTATGTGTCGTTGTAAAATATCATCATCATCGTTGGCCCTATACAGTCCGTTGTGGGTCTTGGCCTCCTTCAGAATCCGTCGCCATTCCTCCCTCCACTCTGAGGCTCTCTTCCTGTTGGTAAGACCCAGCGCTCGTATATCAGCCTCCACATCGTCCAGCCATCTCACTTTTGGTCTGCCTCTGCCTCTTCTTCCATCTGGTGTGGTGTTTAAAACCATGTTTGGAGTACGATTATCACTCATCCTGCAGTCTACTTGTATGTGTCATTGTAGAATATGGTGGTAATAAAATCTAAAAATCTATTAAACTTACCGTGATCTATATGTTGTCACATTTGGCAAAGTTTAGGTTCTTCCATCTGACTGCACTAAGAAATCTCAACAATGCCAAGATAAAAGAGGAATTCTGGTAAGGATATTATTAGGCAATTAGAATTGAAGAAATAAATCGCAGAACAAAATTACCAATATGATGGACCGTATTGCTAGACTGAAATAGCTATGTGCTGGTCATGTATCAAGACTGGAAACAGAGAGATAGACACCCATAGTCAGACAGGAGCAGTGGGACGTCTTTAGAAAAGATGGTTAGATGACCTCATCCTACATCCAGTAGTGGAGGGAAGATAAGAAAATGGAAGTTACTAGATGAGGCCTTCATTCAGTAGTGGAGGGAAGATAAGAAAGTGGAAGTTACTAGACGAGGCCTACATTCAGTAGTGGAGGGAAGATAAGAAAGTGGAAGTTACAAGATGAGGCCTACATTCAGTAGTGGAGGGAAGATAAGAAAGTGGAAGTTACTAGATGAGGCCTACATTCAGTAGTGGAGGGAAGATAAGAAAGTGGAAGTTACAAGACGAGGCCTACATTCAGTAGTGGAGGGAAGATAAGAAAGTGGAAGTTACTAGATGAGGCCTACATTCAGTAGTGGAGGGAAGATAAGAAAGTGGAAGTTACTAGACGAGGCCTACATTCAGTAGTGGAGGGAAGATAAGAAAGTGGAAGTTACAAGATGAGGCCTACATTCAGTAGTGGAGGGAAGATAAGAAAGTGGAAGTTACTAGACGAGGCCTACATTCAGTAGTGGAGGGAAGATAAGAAAGTGGAAGTTACAAGACGAGGCCTACATTCAGTAGTGGAGGGAAGATAAGAAAGTGGAAGTTACTAGATGAGGCCTACATTCAGTAGTGGAGGGAAGATAAGAAAGTGGAAGTTACTAGACGAGGCCTACATTCAGTAGTGGAGGGAAGATAAGAAAGTGGAAGTTACTAGATGAGGCCTACATTCAGTAGTGGAGGGAAGATAAGAAAGTGGAAGTTACTAGACGAGGCCTACATTCAGTAGTGGAGGGAAGATAAGAAAGTGGAAGTTACTAGATGAGGCCTACATTCAGTAGTGGAGGGAAGATAAGAAAGTGGAAGTTACTAGACGAGGCCTACATTCAGTAGTGGAGGGAAGATAAGAAAGTGGAAGTTACTAGACGAGGCCTACATTCAGTAGTGGAGGGAAGATAAGAAAGTGGAAGTTACTAGATGAGGCCTACATTCAGTAGTGGAGGGAAGATAAGAAAGTGGAAGTTACTAGACGAGGCCTACATTCAGTAGTGGAGGGAAGATAAGAAAGTGGAAGTTACTAGATGAGGCCTACATTCAGTAGTGGAGGGAAGATAAGAAAGAAGGAATAGGTATGTTTGTTGGTGTTTAAGGCTCTGAACTTGGCTCCACACTACATTCAAGAACTGTGTCAAAAGAATGATCCATAGGAAGACAGCTTACATTGAGATCATCTGGATCACAGAGTACCAATTCTTTAAAATAATTGGATATAGTCAATGAAGCTGCTTACTACTAAGATCGCAGTTTTAAAGTGGAATAAATTGCACCTTGATATAAGTGGAGCTCAGAGCATTGTCAACAACTTCGGAAGACTACTAGAGATTGCCTTGTTCCGTAAAGCTAACAAATAAGCTATAGCGCCCGTTTAGTGATTTTTTATCACTAAACGGCACATAATAAATTCTTATTTTTAAAAACAATATAAAAGATATCATCTGAAGAATGTGTTTGGTTGTTTTTAGGTGAGTTCTCTCGGTGAAGCTACAGCGGGAGAGTTCAATGAAGATACTGAATATCTCATCAGACAGGATCAAAGCAAATCAAACAAGTTAGTACATACTTTACACTTTTAATACTTTTGTTACTAATTTTAATTAAATGAAGTTTGTTTCTCTCTAATGTAAGATAATGAAATGTGGATTGAAAGTATGAAATGTGTAATCAAACCAAAACATGCAATAGGTATTCCTGTAAATATAAAATGAATATAAGTGACTCTAGGAACAGATTGTAAATAATAGAACAAAGTACTTATGTACATACATTCATTTATTGATACAATTTTAAAACTTTTCTTTTAAATAAAATATTTTTAACAATTATTAAATCAATATAGTTTTTTGGCACCAAGACTTTATAATACTAGTTGCACGTAACACATGAGATCCAACTGTTGATAGTGATAGTATGTAAAGTTGAAGAATAAGAATCAAACTATAAATCCATATTATTGAAAATTTCAACACATGTTGGTATGTATGTCAAGATAGGACAGTATGGAGGTCAGTCCTTTGATCCTACCCAGAATATGAAAACAGCATGATGGTATGTATGTATGTTTGGAGATTAGTATCAAACTATTAAGTCTTCTTAGATATTGTGTGTAGGCTACTGCCATACAAATTGTATGAAGCAATGTCGTCACTACATTCAATTTTTATAAAAATTGTTAAAAAATTTGAGATGTGCTAATACAATTTTAATATTTTTTATAGAAAATTAAATTTTTCAAGTTAGGGTGTTTCGGCTTTTTTCGATATTTTAAAAAAAATTGGAAATATGGGCAGTTAAACTCACAAATTTATCATAAAAAAAATATTTTTCTTAATAAAAAATGTTTGAGAAACCCTGGAATTTAAAAAAAAACTAATTTGAGATTTTGTATTTGTCTATGTTTATACCAATTTTCAGCGTTCTAGCTTTTATGGTTTCTGAGATACATGGAAAAATAAACCAAAAATTCAAAAGTTGATAACCCCTGACTGAAACAAAAATTCACCATTCTGAGTAAAAAAGTTTTGTAGGCCTATAACTTTTTATATATTTTGAAATTTTGGGATCTGTAAATTGAGCGGATCAAAAGTTATAAGGGGGGGACAGACAGACACACAAAACTCACATAAAATGTTCTACTCCGAATTCTGAGTAAATCCATGTATAGGAACATATATGCTGCGAGGCCTCTAGTTGGTGTTATTAGCATGCAAAAAGTCCACTACGCCATACAAAATGTTCCTTCGTACACGCATCTTGGCTTAATAATGTTGATTCAATCAGAGAATTGAATTCTCATGAACGAATCGACAGTTGGATAATGTCAATTCATTCAGAGAATTGAATTCTCTTGAACGAATCGACAGTTGGATAACATTCTCAGTACTGACGTCAATGTTAATGTATAAGAATTTGTCTATCTAATCATTGAGCAAATTAAAGTTTAAGTAAAAATTGACAAAAATTAACCCAAAATGCAGTGTTGAACAGAAACAATTCTGTTGAAGCACTAAAGTTTTTGTTAGTTGGCAACACTGGGTGTGTGTGAGTTTTTCTTCGTGTGTAAGTGTCTTATGTAAAATGTATGTTTAGCGGTTATTATAATAAACTTTCTTTTGAACAATCTTCAGTGTTTTATTAAATTCATCTCACAATGTGGGATGTGCTTTACCTAATAAAGGAAGCACGACACATATGTGTATACCCACACATCAGTCTCGTACACTGAAAAAGGCACTACGTTCAGAATATGTGATGGTGAATTTCATTGCTGAACTATGTAAGATGTTATTGTTGCCTGTTGTATTTTCTATTACCCGCCTCTTAAGTGACACCCAAAAACGATGACAATAGAAATGAGTGGAAGCACTATTCTAAACCGGTGCTTCACAGCAGAAACATGGTTAATATAGGCATATCGTGGGGCACAATTACTTTGCATGACTGTACTTCAATAAATTTTTGATTATAGAGTTTGGGACCAGATGAAGAGACGTTCCTGTCAGATTCTACCTTCCACAGACACGTCTTGCAAGAAGAACACAGACTACTATAAAGATCTCAACCATCCGGCGTTTCTTTCCATCAAAGTTGTAAGGGTGAGTTATTGACAATTCTATTTTTTTCCACTAAACATTCATTAAATATTTTTTCAAGGGAAACATTTAAAAATATAATTATTTATACTTTTAATTTTATATGTTATTATATACTCTACTTTTTATCATGGTCACTACACTATTGAGAAATTGTCAAAAATTCAAAGGAGCATTATTATTGGATGGAATGTTTTTTAATAATGAATACCTTGCTCTCGAAATAACAATCCAAATCCAGTTTACGCTTAGAACCTACTTACCTACCACATTATTCTCCATACATTCGATAATATAAATAATAAACAAAAAACCATCTGACTACCCAACTTTGCAACTATTTCATGAATTTCAAGTGCCGTCTTTTATAAATATTTATAAATATAATTGTATTTGCATTTTCTATGGAAAATTGTCAATAAATCGGAATGAAAGTAATGTCAGCAATCCAATTGGTGCGCCTCTGTGGACACACTGCCATAAAAAATCTGTCTGATGTGCTCCTGTATGAATGGTAGCCTTTATTCTCCATTACAGGAAAGGGTGCAGAGAAGGTTTACCAAACTGAGAAATGGCTTCAGATGCTTATCATATTTGAAGTCTGAAGTCTTTATTGAAAAACATAGTAACGTTTATGTATATGTAATAATAATGATTTTCATGTCCATGTTTGTAACTGGCAGTCTAATCCCTCCCAGCGTAGAACGCGGTATCTGGACACAATAAAAATTGAAGCGCGCGAGTGGGCTCGCGCGCAAAACGCCTTATCTGGACATGCTCTAAGGGTTTTTCATTATTAGATCAAAAAAGCAATGCACTGGAGTCAGTGTAATTTATTTATTTATTTATTTTTTATTTATTTTATTTATGATCATATAAACATATACATTATTTTAATATAATATAGCCGCCTCACTAGAATAAATCTGTTCTGAAGCAGCCACCTGTACATTTGTGAAATTATTACATTACATTAAAAAACAAAAGAATAAGAAAGCTATAAAAATAAACATTAGGAATACTTACATAATTTTAAATTAAAAAATACAGTTTTAAAAGTGAAATAAATAAAAATAAACACAATATAAACAGACAACAAAAAATAATTAGTTAAGAAATTATTGTTGCAACGTTACTTTCATTTTGGGTTCTACCCACATCGAGTAGCCACTTGGTACCACGGGCTTTGAATTGAGTTAACCCTTTAAGGTCCGATGGCAATTTATTATAAATTCGAGGTGCAGTAAATACAAAAAATCTTTGCCCAAATTTAGTATTCATTTTTGGCACCAAGTAGTTACCCGATATTTTACCTCTTGTGTTATTCAAGATGGAGTATTTTTGAGGAGGTTTGTTTTTTAGAAATAGAATTAATATTGATCTGGTATAAAGCTGCCTCACATCCAATACTTTGAATTGCTTAAAAAGTTCTTCAGAACAATACCTAAAAGGCTTTTTGTTGATAACTCTTACCACAAATTTTTGTGATTTAATTAGTGGATCCAGTAATGTACGCGCAGCACCACCCCAGGCACTAATTGCATAACTGATAATACTCTGGCACAGAGCGTAGTACACCATTTTTAATAGTGAAATGTTCATAAAGCTACGTAGAATTTTGAATATATATATTAATCTTCGCACCTTGGCGCTAACATATTCAATGTGTGGGACCCATCTCAGACCGTCATCCAATATTATACCGAGATACTTGATTTCAGTTGCCCTTTCAATAGTCTCGCAGTTACACTGTAGGGCTGCATTTGTAGAGCAAGTGTGTACTTTAATGAAATTTGGGATGGTGGGGTTCTCTTGTTTGTTGATTGAAAATGCTAAGAATTTAGTTTTTGTGGAGTTAAGAGTTAGTAGATGGTCATCAAGTAGACTCTTGATAGCTGAAATACATTTTTCTGCCCTTTTAAATGTTTCCGTCCATGTAACACCATTAATAATAATGGCTGTATCATCTGCGTAGCTAATTGTGATTTCGCTATCTATAGTAGTTTTTAAAATGTTATTTATATATATCAAGAACAATATTGGTCCAAGTGTGCTTCCTTGAGGTACGCCATATTTTATGTACATAGGGTTGCTGCGAGTGCCGTTTATTTCTACAGATTGCTTTCTGAGTTCTAGATAGTTCTTGAACCAATCTAGTCGAGTACCAGTGATACCTATCGAATGCAGCATGTTTAAAAGCATGGAATGTGATATGGTATCAAACGCCTTAGACAAGTCTATGAAAATGCCCAGAACCTTCTGTCTTTTGTCCATATTTGTGGCAATATTTTCCACCACCTCTGCAATGGCATCTTCGGTTCCCATATTTGACCTAAACCCGTATTGATTTTCAGAAAGAATTTTATTATTTTCAAGGTAAACCATGAGTCTCTTTTTCACTGCCTTTTCCAGTATCTTAGCAAAGCAGCTCAGCAGCGAGATCGGTCTGTAGTTAGTAATCTTCGTTTTATCATCATTTTTGTAGATGGGCTTAATGATTGCCTCTTTTAAGTGATCCGGTACTATACCAGTTTTCAGGCTGAGGTTAAATATGTGCAGAAGTGGTTTCAGAATAAAGTCCTTAATTTCCATCACAGTTGAGCTTGATATCATATCATGACCATTTGCACAGTTTTTACGAAGTGATGAGATATGTTTTGATAGTTCACTTGTAGTTAATCTATAGAAGTTAAAACTGTGTTGTGTATGGGGATACATAGCAGTTACTTTTGCATGCTGCCTGTTCTGTTTTTTATATTTGATTATATTTTCTGCTAATCTGGGGCCAACATTGGTATAGTGGTCGATAAAATTATCGGCAACTGATTTAGGATTTATTTTAGCTGACAAGGTGATGTCATTTATCTTAATATCATCTATTGTCTGATATTTAGGGCTGCTGTGGTAAGTTGCATCTTTGATAACTTTCCAAATTTTTTTGGGGTCTGTTTTCGCTTCTTTTATTTTATTTTCGTAGAAGATTCTTTTTGTATTTTTTATTAAAAGAATTATATGAAGAAGGTCTGAATGTACTATTCTTGAGGAATGGAGAAAGAGAGGGGATCACATAGAAACCGTCAAAATATTAAACAAACACTATGTCTGCCCTGAATTGAAGCTGATGTTCTACCACAACCAAAATAATAATTTAAGAGGTCATAGTTTGAAGCTAGACAAACACAGTTTCAGGCAGAATCCCTGGAAGCATTTCTTGTCCAATAGAGTTGTGGTTGCGTGGAACGGTTTTCCACCGGAACTTGTTGTTGCACAAAGTGTTAATGTGTTTAAAAATAGACTTGACAGACTGAACAAATGAATACTGTTGTGAGATCAGCATAGCTGCCTGTCTGATAACATTTAATAATAATAATAATAATAATATAGTAGGTATAGGTAGGTTTTTAGTGAAATACAAATTTGGGATTGTCTTTAAAATTCAAGAGTAAGACTGCTTAATTCAAAAGTTGTTTGTTAAATAAAAATATTATGGTTTGGTAAAAAAGTATGGAGTAAGACCTTTGATGTATATTGTGTCCCAATCTAAACATGTCAATGAACCATATTGATGGTATATATTATTATTTTTAAAGGTGTTATCAGACACTAAGTATAGTATGGTGATATGTCTATACTGTCTCACAACATTATTCACATACTGTGCAGTCTGTCAAGTTTATTTTTAAACAAATCAACACTTTGTACAGCAACAAGTTCCAGTGGCAGACCATTCCACGAATCCACAACTCTGTTGGTCGAGAAATGCCTCTACGGATTCCTGTGTTTGTTTGTTTGTTTGTTAAGGTTGTATATATATATATATATTTACAGAATGAGAATCCTACAAGTGGACAGATAACATCCCACACCATCATCACACTTAGTAAAATAGTTACACCAAATGCTCTGCAGCAGTGTCTCAGGTTTATATACACGGGACATCTCGATGAGGAATTTAATGAGATGCAGGTAAATAATACAATGTTATTGTTCAATATAAATAAACCTGTACAATTAATTAAGAAGTAAGATTATAATATTAACACGCCACTACACGCAGGGTTGGAGAATCTCCGTTACGATTGTTTGTTTTTACACCCTTTTTTCTAACTTCTCTTGTCTGTCTGCCTGTACTGGAATTTTGCAATTGATTTTTAACTACCTTCCCAACCATTTAGAATTCTCAGAATTCGTGTATTCCCGATGACAATTCATGTTAAAACTGTTTCCATGTTGAATCATTTGATGTGATGATGAAATTGAACAATTTTATATTTACTTAATTTACTTGATTTGTAGAATCCCCTCCAAAACTCGAGTGTAAAACTCTTATTGGGGGGTAATGTTAATAAATATTGTAACTGTATTGTACCTATTGCATTATGTATCATCTTTTTTCTTTATCAAATAAATAAATAAATATAGAGTTACCATAGCTATGTGTTTCCGGCTGTTGCATCTAAACAAATAAAATTTGAATTTGAACCCGTACAAAGTAAATACAGCAGCCCGACTGTAGAACGATCTTCCCAATTCTGTGTTTCCATCTTCTTACAACCCGGGTCTTTTTAAGATCCAATTTAATATTTTCCTGAGCAGATTGTAAACCCTCCCAACCCGAATTCAAATAAATAATATATGTTAAAAAAATATATATGTTCGGTTAGATGCAACAATAATATTTTAACGTTTTTATTATAAAAGCAGTAAATGCTATAAAATAATATACATTTCTAAACAAGATCCAACTGTCAAGTAAATAAAAATTAAGGAAAATGTATTAAAGCCCTTATATACCCTGGGTAAACAGATTGCACACTTAATTACCTTCTAAATGTATGAAACACAAAAAATATTGTATATCACCTAATATGTGATATACAACATTTTTTCGTGAAGGAAAGATAAAATTTAGAGTTTTTTTTTTAAATAGCAAGAATACTAATTAAAAATTTATAATAATAAAAAACTCAGCCGGTAAATTTTTATATTCTCTTTCGATTGAAGTAAAAATCTACTTCATAGGTCTTGCAGTTTTTTAGTTACTTACAATAAAAAAAGGGTTTTACTAAAACAAATTTTACACGAAAAGTATTAAACAAATTCAAATTTCAAAAAACTCATGCAACAGAATAAAGATGTACAAACAAACTGTTCCTTATTACAAAGACGTATCTTTTGAGGGTATTATACTGGGAAAATTATTTTCAAAACATACTATATAGCCTACTATAGCCTCTTAATATGAGTAATTTAATGTATACTAGTTGTTGCCAATTCATTCAGCTGCGTCAGCAGCTGCTGCAGCAAGGAATGACAACATGGATCTTGAAGGGTGGACTGTATATTTTTTTGGATAGTAATATTATTTGGAATAATACGAGATGGTGGGTAGCGAATCAAACTTTAAATCGACTCACTGTTACAAGGCCGCCTTCTCCACGTTGGTTGGTGATTCATATGATGCAGTCACAATTTATTGAAAGATAGGTCACACATATAACACAATTACTGATTGAAATCGAACCCTTTTTGTTACACGCCGCACCGTATCAAAATGTCAAAAATCACTATTGACAGTTTGTCTGGTACTTGAGCAATGACCTTGGGCGGTCAGCTGATTCACATCATGAACCAAGGAGGGAGGGGGAGAGACGCAGATTCGGGCGTCAACACTAATGAAAAATCGATTGCAAATTTAAAATGTGAAGAAAAATTTAAAAAGGGTGTCTTCAATTTCTTTTTGATTTACTTGTTTTAAATATATTTTATCTATACTGTAATGTGTTCTTCTAGGACATTATATTATTAATTTTTTTTTTTTTCACACTATACTATACAACGACACAAATAAGTAGATTACTTATGCCCAACTAGGATACCCTGTTCTAGGGCTAGTAGTAACTTTACAGTGACAATCGTGATTGGGTAATTGTAAGGGTGATGATAGTTTCCGCTTCACATACATTAGGTACATAGACACACAATCAAGATATGCAAATATTCTTCAAATTTTTTTATTTAGGTATTGTGTTTTTTATTTTTTTTTGATAATTATAATATTTATATCAAACATAAATATTTTAGACTACAAGGTGTATTAAAAGTAAATTAGTTACTCTCCTGCCGTGCGTGTAATGGTGTAACATTTTGAGTGCGTGTAATGACGTGTTAAAAAAAAATAATTCTTTATCTATTAAATATTTTATAGTAATTCTTGAATATTTTGATTTATCAACATTTTAATGTTTGAAATGATTTATTAATTTAATATATTTTCCATTTTGTGTTGCTTTGTATCTATGGACTTCCTGTTACAATAATAAAGTATTACTTAAATAATAAAGTATTATTTTAATATATATATATATATAATATTATGTATATTTTGTATCATTTTGAATTGGTCCTTGTTGTTTTTATACAGACGGCTCCCATTGGACTATTTCTGGTAATTTATATACTTTATGGTTTTAGACCCATTTTATTTTGCTCTCATAAATATTATATTTATATATTTAAATATTATTTATAAGTACTTATTATAAATGAACATATGATATTTTACATTTTAGTTTCTCTGTACATAAAATAAATATATACTTACCTACTAAAATATATTACAGTAAAATCTTGATATTTCAAATGTCTGTCTGTTCTTTCTTCTGTGGTCTCAATCGTGGGGATTGGTTGGCATCAACAAATGACACTACTTCCGCCATTCCGGTCTATCCCGCACCACCCTCTTCAGCTCCTAATATGTTGTGGAGTCCATATCGTCATACAAATAGCAATGATATTCACGGCCCGAGCGTCCCCTGGCATTAGTCCCCTCTACCATTCCCTTTATCATCATGTGTAGGAAACCCTCCTGCCTCAGCACGTGACCAATCCATCTGGCGCGTCTCTCTGAGAGAGGTGCGAGTACGTGTCCTCCAAATGCATACGGTTTAGCAACGCAAACTGTTCCTGCTGATACGTGTTCAATTCAAGGCAATTAATTATTGAATATGGAACATATATAGCCATGAAGTTGGCGCACTATTTCATTTCACATTTGTTTGTATTTTGTTCACAGATAATATCATTATATGGAGGGTAGTAATCAGTCATTTTGTTTTTTAGTAATATGGAACTTGAAATTGTTATTTTGGACACTTTTAAAATTTTAAAATACGAAGGAGACAAGGATAATTACTAGTGATGTTCCGACTAGTCGGCGAATAGTCGCTAAAGCCGACTATCCGGCCACTTTCGTAGTCGGCGACTAGTCGGCACTATTCGGCAAAGAGCGCCGACTATCCGGCATATAATGTATATAGGAAGAATTACATTTTATATAAATCTTGATTTTACATTTTTATTTTAGAATAAGTCTTACACATTTTGAAATGTAAAGTAACATTTACTTTGGTAATCAAATAATAAAACAGTATATTAATATCTTCTTATTATTAAAATTTTTAGTATGTCAAAAAGAATGCCACCTGTTGATTTTTTTTTGACCAATTGGACAATGATTCCCGTAAAGTCAAATGTAAACAGTGCCAAATGATAATTTTCCAATACGCTCGCAGGCGGCGATAACAATTTGTGCTTGAGTCAGATTGATGTTAACGAAGCGTCACTTAAATTTATTTATTTATTTATTCATTCATTAGAAAACCAGCAGTTTTTTTTAAATTGCCAAATACCCCCAAAACTACGATCGGCTTGGCCGAATAGTCGGCCGACTAGTCGGCCTCTTTACAGCCAACTAATCGGCTAGTCGGCTAGTCGGCCAAAGTTATAGTCGGCACATCTCTAATAATTACCAATGTAAAATTCGATTTTCAATATCTTGTGAAGGTAATTACGACGCAAAGTGTGATTATTTCATTGAAAATATCATGAGTACAAATCTCATACAAAAAAAATTGTCTAACGATATAATGTAGATTTGTGTAGATTTAGGTAATCTATGAAAACAAAAACAATCATACACAAAAAATGCCTCTAACACAGACTTGTAACGCTCAATCAATACGCATGGTAAAATTTATAAACCTGTGTACGATTGAAAAACGCGTGCCTTGAATTTAACACGTATTAACAGGAAAAGTTTGCGTTTTTAAACCGTGTGCATTTGGAGGACATGTGGCTTGAATTCAACACGAATTTTTAAGTGCATTAGCGCAACAAACTAGTGCCTAATTCGAGGCAGTACTTGCCTCCTAATCAATACGGAAAGGTAAATACGCCTCCAGGATATCCCCAGCATTCTTCTATAGGTCCACATCTCGAACGCACTCAGCCTTTCCTTATCTCTCTCAGATAAAAGAAATTTCTCTGTCTGTTAGGAGAAAGAAATTTCTATTCATTCGTATCGTCACAGCGTATCTCACAATGTGGGATAACAAGCGACAGGTGACCTTATAACTATTGTAGCTCCTCCATATTCCAACCCGCCAAAGTATAACATTCCTATGTAAGGTGTCCAACACACAACACTTTTGCACAACTCACCAATCAATACAATTCATTGGTTGGTTCAATGATAATGGTTATCTGACTGATGTTTTATATAAAGACAATTTATCAAAACATTTACAAAAAACTACCTTTAAATTAAATGTGTAATTGGTTTGCATATTCTATATGTACCTATACAATTTAAAGGGAAGGAAAGAAGATTATAATTCAATTATGTTTTATTTATTTTATTTTTATTTTATATTGCTTCTCATCAACTAACAGGTACTAGGTATGTCAAATAATAATTATTCAACATGCATCCAATAACAAGTTACCACATTTTGGAGATTTACGATATTAATTTTCTCATAGATCCAAACTAAAAACACTATCAAAAACTGTGTCTCAACCGGGGAATCGAACCCGAGACTTCTAGATCAGCAGTCAGATACCTAACCTAACTTTTACTGACTTTATTTTTTGTTTTATGGAGGTATATACATAGTTTTATTGCTTTTTTGCCAAGTTTATATAATTTTGTTTTTAATATGTATGTTTGTAAAGGGCAATATATGCCATAAATGAAATAAATAAAAGAAAGCACGGCACATGCTGTGTGTATCCCAACACACCAGTCTCGTCTCACCTAAAAGGCCCTACATTCAGAATGTGTGGTGAACCTCATTACTGAACTATGTGAGATGTTATTGTTGCCTGTTGTATTTTCGATTGCCCGGCTCTCACGGGACACCCGAAAACGATGATTATAGAAAAGAGTGGAAGCACTATTCTAATCTGGTGCCTCACAGCATGTATAAGAGAGATAAGTCTAATATATAAAATACGAGACAAACATTTGAAGGAAATTATCGATATTTTACTGTATTTATTTTGTTCGACAACAAATATTATTATTTTTTCGAAATTTCATTGCAATTTTGGTTTTGTAATTGAGTTTGTTTGCATTTAGTTTTTTTTTTGTACCATGAATAATATTATAGTGATCATTGCTTGAAAAAGAATATAAAAATAAATTTACTTACATATTTATATGTATAAATTGACAGCACGTGGAGTTGCTATTAGTGAGAATGTTTTAATTTCATAATTTAAGAACTTGCACGGTTATTCATAACATATTATTACGGCTCAGTATTTCAGTCAGTCTACATATATACATAATGTTACTTTAGCAGAATCTGAGAGATCCAATCTTCTCTTTTATCTTGGATCTTGCTGCTTAAATAAATGAGGCTTGATTGTAATACAGAGCCTGTGTTAAATATGCATTTTTAGATGCAACACCATCACAACCATAATCGGTTATTGTTTTTCACCAAATTGTTGAGTATTTAATGTTATCCTAAGACATAGTTAAATTATGAAATTTGAGGGCATAAAACACAACGACTGCTGTTGAAGAAATAATATTTGTATTTTATATGATGTTTTAGATTTGTTATCTGGTGTTTTAAATATGTTATTTGATTCTTAAAATATGTTATCTGGTGTTTTAAATATATTATTTGATTCTTAAAATATGTTATCTGGTGTTTTAAATATATTATCTGATTCTTTAAAAACGTTATCTGATTCTTTAAATATGTTATCTGATTCTTTAAATATGTTATCTGATTCTTTAAATACGTTATCTGATTCTTAAAATATGTTATCTGACTCTTTAAATACATTATCTGATTCTTTAAATATGTTATCTGATTCTAATACGTTATCTGATTCTTTAAATACGATATCTGAATCTTTAAATATGTTATCTGATTCTTTAAATACGTTATCTGATTCTTCAAATATGTTATCTGGTGTTTTAAATATGTTATCTGATTCTTCAAATACATTATCTGATTCTTTAAATATGTTATGCATGACGTTTTAAATATGTCATCCGATGTTTGAAACATGTAAGCTGAACACCATGGCTGTTTGGCTTGTGTGCGAGTGTCATGGGTTCGAAACCCAGCGGAGGAGTAATTTAAATTCATTTATTATGCAAATATTGTTTCTCTGGGCAGCCGGAAATACTGGTTAGTTGGAAGAAATTGCCATATGGCAGTAAAATCACCACTTGGGCAGGGTGCAAGGCAGTGTTTATATTATCATTATATTTTAAATATTTGAATCCAGGAAATACGTCAGGCAGCGGACATCTTGGAATTAAGTCATCTCAGTAAACTATTGACGGCTATTCAGAACAATCAGAAGATTTTGATTGAGGAAATCACGCAGCAGTTTGCCACTGTGAGTCAACATCAATTTCTTTTTTCGTTGGAAGGATGAATGAGGCGAATGAAAATTACTATAAAATTTTGGGTCTTCTGTGTAACTTAAACATCTTCATATTGGTAATATCATAAATATATGTTATGTAAAGTATATAAACTTAGAGCTGATAATTTTTCATAGACAAAGCTTCATCTTTTTCCTATTAATATACTTAATGTGACTAATTTGATGCCAAATTTTCCTTTCTTTGTGAATATTTTGTGATAAATTGATTTTCTTCAATTTATTTTATTGAGTGTATACCTACAATAGAAATTAGTGTCATACCTTCATGATAGAAATGGTCTCAAAAAAGGGGGATTTAGGTATCAATACAATGTTTTGTCTTAAACGCAGTGGAAGTTCATAATAATAATAATAAGTATATTAAATTTAGTTTTAATTGTTTATTTATTTATCACATTTTATAATGTATAAATTATATAACATAGGGCCGGTATTACAGTCTCAGTTTAAGAGCTTAAGTCAAGTTTTACAAAAATAAAGCGTATTACAGTGTCCGTTTAGGCCTAATCTTCCCTCAAATAAGTACGTCACTAAAACAACAAATATTTAACTCAACGTTTCTGGCGGATTAAGTACTTAACGGTGAATCAACTGTCATTTTTCGACTCGTTGCTAGGCAACGCGTGTAGTTTCAGTGTTCTATCACTAGAGACGTTAGTTGTATCAACGGTGGCGCCACACAACAAAACAAACTGACAGCCATATTGAAACGAACATGGGCATTTCAAAGTATTATTTTGGGGAAAAAAAATTAAATTAGTTGGATAGTAAAACAATAATATTTCAAGTCATAGTGTCCCGTTTTGTAGTTGGTATTATTTGAGGTTATTTAAAATTTGACAGATAATAACCACAGAAAAAGTAAAATATGTCTATAATTGAAAATTTAGTAACTGACATATCATATTGCACTGTAATACGGAAATGGATTCAATCTCCCCTTAACATTAATCTTGAGTTTAACAAACTCAATGAGTTGAGGGCCGAATGTAATACCGGACCATAATGTATTCAACCTCACTAGGACAAATCTGTATCGAGGCTTTAATAATGTCACATTTAAGTGAAAGATATAAATGAAAAATAAACAAAAAATAATTAGTTGCAAGAGTTGTCATGATAAATATTTGAAAAAATTTAAAATAAAGGTTAAGGATGTAAAAATATATTTGCAATCCTCTGTTAATACAAACATATTGACAATTTTTTTTAAGTTTTAGTAAATTAAAAACATTAATTTCAGATAAACACCAAAAATTTGAAAAAAGGCAACTGTTTAGTATTGAATCATCAAATAATGGTAAAATTAAAATACTTACTTTTAATTCTACGCTAAAATCCTTTCACAACTGCATCAAATCTCCTGGCCTAAAGTAATAGTTTATGTCAGTTTTGTATATTCTCTACTCTGTGGTTGCAGCAGATTTGACTATAATTGACTTGATTTTCTCGATTAAAATTATTTTGTTGATATAGAGCATGCGGAGTCGTCTCCAGGAAGTCTGTGTGGAACGAGGTCTTTTCTCTGACGTTGTATTTGAGCTGGAGGATGGAAGACAGGCCGTACATAAAGCTCTTCTGGCTGCTCGATGTGAACCAATGGCAGCCATGTTCCGGGGACACTTTCTGGAATCAACAGCCAGAGCTGTTACCTTGCCCGGTGTCAGGAGATATACATTCCACAAGGTAAGTAAAGGAACAATGTCGACCACCGTGGCACAGATGGCAAACCATTTTGGTTTCTTTACAGACATCCTCGTTCTGATTCCCATCTCTTAGGCACGACTTGACAATATACTCTCTATCGTTGAAAAGAGTTATTTATGTGCAGCTGACTGTTCCATGGGACACAGATATTACAAAAGGCCACCAATACAAGCCAAACAAATACATGGAACTAGTAGATAATAGAGTTCAAAATGACTTTAGCACAAATATATATGCTGTAGAGGTGGGGGCGAGAGGCCTTCCCGCAGTCTTTATATTCCTACTTTAAGGATCTAAGTCTCCCTAGGGGTAAAATAAAATAAATTCTGGATAGGGTGTCAAAAGCAGCATTGTCCGCGTCTTATTGGATTTAGTTACGCAGGGGTGTAGAGTGTCAGTCGGAGATTGGTGGGTGAGTGGTGAGCATGACTCGAGTCATAAAGGGGCTACTTAAGCCCGCATACATGGTCGCAAGCCCATGTGTCAGTGGACAAATTTATTAAAATTAATTTCTCACGCAAATATTGCTTCTCTGGTCTGAAAATGCAGGTTAGGTTAGTTGGAAGAAATTGTCAAATAAATTCTCAACTTGCGCAGGGCTCAAGGAAGTGTTTATTATTATTGTTAAATCATTTCTTCTGTCTGATGTATTTTTGATTACCCGACTTTTATGGGACACCTGAAAATGATGATAATAGAAAAGTAGAACCACTATTTTAAGATCATATAGTTCAGTTATGGTTCATGGTTCACCCCCAATTTTGAATGTAGTTTTGATGTGACGAGGCTGATGTGTGAGAATAAACGCATAAATAAATCTTCATTCGTTTTCTTAACTAATCTAGATTTACTAGTCAATGCTTGTACAAAATAAAATGAATATATTGTTTGTTCAGTTGGCATGTTATCTGTACTGTGACGCTGTACCCGGTGTCAGCGCCGCTCGATGTCCAGGTGTATTGGAGTTGGGCAACAGACTGTGTCTCGCCAGACTTGTTACCTTAGTGGAGGCTCGGGCCATACAGGACCTCACTAGGGGGGCCCAACAGGAACCAGCGCAGACAATACATCTGTGTATCAGACTCTTGGAACCTGTCAAGGTATAGTATTATGAAATGAAATTAATTTATAATTTATTTATAAAAGTAAAGTCTCCGTAAATATACAGAGTAGCGAAATATTTAAAATGCTAGCAACTCCATAGAACTAAATTGGCCAGATTGTAAATTGAAAGTAGTTATTACAGTGAATGCACTTTAGACCTGATTGTCTCATTTATGGTGCGGTCCCTGAGGGTTCTTCCTGCAATGGAGAACCCTCAGGATCTTTATGTACCTAATGTTGGAGTCGGCTCTTACTTCTAACCCACATGTCATGATGGGGCGGACACACGTAGATTGTGACTTTGCTGGTGGTAAGCATGTGTTTATTTCTCCACCATCAATAGTGGACTTATTTAATGAATAAATGTTTGTTTGTTATTTCAGTTACACAACGCCCATTACTTGGCCGAGTGGTGCATGAACCATCTCTGTGTAAACTACAACAAGCTGTGTCGGATGTCACCGCGCTCTGTCAGATTACTTCATCCAGATAATCAGGAATATCTCAGTGAGAACAGATGGCCTCCTGTTTGGTATGCTATTTACATTTTCATTCATCTTTACTGTCAGCTTTCATGGCTCAATTAGTTACATATCAGACTGCTGAACTATAGGTCCAGGGTACGATTCCCCGTTTCCAGGGTACGATTCCACAATTCTTAATTGACGTGATGACAGTATGGAAAAATCATTGAAATTATGACAAACAACTTGCAACCTGTCCAATCATGTATTAACAAAGCATTGTCGCATCTACATTCTTTCATGTAGAAGAGGCATGTCAGTTACAAGGCATGCCGAATTACTGAGTGTCTTCTAATAAAGGCTATTTTTTTATTTGTAAAAAGAATAACAAGGATTGAATTGGAATTATAATAAGTTTTGTTTTGATTAGAGGGTTTTGATTTCGCCGGTTGGACCAGACTTTCCCCCCTGGTGTGATATCCTTTTACAGTAAAAAAACTCAGCCTTTATATAAGAATACAAATTGTATTCATTCATATAACTACACGGTAACGTTTAATTTTAAATAATTTAGGATTCTCAATATTTTCAACTTGTTTTTATAACATTTTTTATTTTTATTGAAAAACTTTTTAACAATAGAAATATCATTTGACTCCCGACCGGGAAAAAAATCCAATGCTTGCGTATATGCAATTAAAAAATCTAATGCTTGCGTATATGCAATTAAAAAAATATTCGATCGTTTTTATAACCTTTGAGAACTCTTCATCAGGTTAACTATTAAAATTATAAATTTGTCTACCAAAAAGTATAGACTGTTGATTTACCCACATGTATTAGAGAAACGAAAGATCATAATAAATTTAAAATAGCTTTAAAAGGTCACATTTTTGGTTAAACATAATCTTATAAGTTGATTTTTTCTTGTGTGTGTGTGTGTATTTGTCTTAATTTTAGTATACGATGCTCCTTTCTCAAACACGAGTAATCAACTCTAACTAGAGAGTATCAAACTAGTTATTTTGTTTTAAAAAAATTGTTTTTGTGATATCTATGTATATTGAAAAAAACAGAAACACTTTATGATTGGAAGAAATGGTCTTGTAATCAACTAAATGATAAAAATAGGTTAAGTTAGTGCTTTTTCACATGATCCGGTTGCCGGGTAGCCGGCGCCGAGTAACCAGCAGCGAAGTGTATGGGCATGCATGCCGGTGCGTGTGAAAGCTACCATGCGTGCTCATACACTTTGCTGCCAGTTACCCGGCGCCGGCAATCCGGCAAACCGGATTGTGTGAAAAGGCACTTAATCATGCAATATAATATATTGTTTACAGGTACTTGAAGGATTATGATTATTATCAAAAGTGCTGTACGGAGAGAAGCCGCCAAGCAGAACCAACATTGAAGAGGCGTCAACAGTCATCTTCGACATGCGGTTATCTTTGTTTTGCCACGTGGTGCTGTAAGTATACTATACGTCCAGAAATATTATTCAATCTCAAATTATCAACCCCCACACTTTCTTATCTAATGTCTGCTTTCCAGTTAAATTAGTTTTTTGGCCGAAAATAGATTAATAAAATAGTGAAAATGAGAAATATGATGGAATGAAAAAATTAATCTGTTTTTACTCTCCACACTATGGAATAGTGGAGAGTCATGATTTCACAATTTTTAAGCATATTTTTTTTTACATCAATTTCTCAATGGGTATCATGTATAGAGTGTGCACTGTGAGTTTCGTCATGATGCGTTTGTATGTATGGCGTACGGATTATCCTTTTTGTGTCCTCTCTACAGCCCAAACTATAAGTCCGATCGACTTCATACTAACATCATATGTGTAAAGTTTCAAGAAGAAAAAATTGAACGCTTACTATGGTGTAGAGAGTTTAGTGTTGGCCACAACCCACTCGTTTTTTAAAGAATGAATATGTCCTTGAAACAAGTAGGTACTTATACATCCTCATACATTCCCTAAACTAAGCCTAAATGCTTGGAGAATTACAAACTATATATTACAGACCAGCCTATTAATACACAACATTGATGTTGGGCTCGCACAAAATAAATGTATCTACAAATAGAGCAAATAATTTTCCTGAAAAGATTGCAAACTGTCCAAACACACACACAAATTTTGACCGTGTGAGGCTTTGGGATGTGTCAATACATCGTGAGACACTCGGTCAAATAACCTAACCTAACCAGTCATCCTTCTCAATGCTGAGGGTCGTGGCCATCATGTACCTTGCTGCGGACCATTGCTCTCCAGGTCATCCTGTCATAGCAGAAATATTTTGCTTTATTTGGTCGGACCTACGCATCAGTGATCTGCCCCTCGGTCTTGTACCAGGCGCTTTTCCGACCATGATCAGCTTACCATGGCTGTCTTCCCTTCTACGAGCTATGTGTTCAAAAATCTTGAGTGTCCATTCAAGACAGAGAGACTTGAAGAATAGAGATGTTTTGTTCTTCTCATGGTCTAGGGAATTTTCAGCTTCTCCTCCTGCACCACATTTGGAACGGGTCTATTCTGTCTTTAACTCTAGCCCGTAGAGTCCACGATTCCACTCCATAGAAGTAAATGGAGAACACAATTGTCCGCACAATTTTCACCTCCAGGTTTCTGGATATCTCTCCGATCTTTCCAAATTTAATTTACTCTCTATTTCTCCTAAGAATGACCAGGCATTTGTGCATGTCTCCGCCCATAAGGCGTCTTGTCCCCGCTTTACAATAATTTCTATTCAACCTTCAAGCAACAACATTAACAAATGGGGTAAAAAATATCCAAGTCAATTTTGTCAAGTGTTTTTATTTTTAAATACATAATAAAGACAATAACTTGATTTCATTCTAATTGATACAAAATATTAGGTATATAAAAACAAATAATGACATAAATAAGGAAAATAATTGAATTTATTTTGAATTTCTTAAAATAAGACTATTTTTAATGTTATAAAAATATTATCTGAAAGCAAAAAATTACAAAAATAAATATAAAAAGTTGAAAATTTTACCTGTCCATTTTTATTTCTCTAACTGGCGAAAGTGACGAACTTGGGGTAATATTGTCCATGTTGCTATTAAACTGACTATCAACTGACTTAAAAAATACCTGGGATTAGTCGACTGTTTATTGTGGCGGGCGGTACCTGCGCAAGTGGGGTCTGAACACGGTTCTTAGTTGGTCATTCATAGCAGGAATTCAGAATAGACTGGTCATAGCACTTTTGCCATTCCTATTCCTCTCCTGATTTCGGTCTCACACTCTTCTTTAAATGGGTCGAATAAGTCAAGTGGTTGATGAGGAAATGAGTTGGTATGTGATGGTGGGTGTTGTGTTTTGTGCATATAATATAAAATGTGTAATATTAGGTAAGTCTGAAGGTTCTGATGCAACAGAATCAACACGGGAGGTGTCCACTTCGCTGTTTCCTACCGGTCCACCAGCTGCCACCGCAACTGCACTCAGAGATCAAGATACCACTCCCTGACATCACCTGTCTTGGAGGTAATTATCAAAATACGACTGTACGTAATTCATTACATTTTTAAGTTTGAAAAGTTATTGTCTCTTATCTATGATAAAAACCATCATGTATTTATCAAGGGGGTACAAAGATTTATTTTGAAATATTGCAAAGTATAATTGTTTAAGGGGGGGACTGCTGCCAACGTACCTATTTTTCAATTTGATATACTTACCATCATTATTTCTTATCAAATTGTTTTGAAAAAATAATTTAGATAGTTTGGATATTAATAAAGAAACATATACCTTAACTTTTTAATTATGTTCTGTATATATTCTCGTAGGAAAATAATAAGCATACCCCGATTTTTGTATGTGTCACCATAATGGTTGCAACACCTTTTTCGTTAATCCTTAAGTGCGTTAGAATCCCATATTATACATACATACATACATACCATCACGCCATGTCCCTTGTGGGGTAGGCAGAGAGAACCAAACGCCACATTTTTCTATCCTGGCACGCATTTCTCGCCTCGTCCACATTCATGCATCGTCTCATACATGTTCGTCTGTTGCTCACACTTCTAACATTTCCGTCTTTCAGAATATCGTTCACATGGTCGTTCCATGGTCTTTCTTGGGCGTCCCCGACCTCTCATTCCATTCCTTTCCGCTCTGTATATTTTCTTCGTCAGGCGCTCCTCATTCATTCTCCCCATGTGACCAAACCATCTCAATGTGTTCACCTTCATTCTAGTAATGACATCTTTCTTCAACTTACATTCTTTCCTTATGTCCTCATTTCTTACCCTGTCATACATCGTTCTATTGCAAATTCTTCTTAACGATCTCATTTCAACTGCATTTATTCTGCTTTCATGCGTCTTCTGCCATGTCCAGGTTTCACTTGCATACGTCAAGGTTGGCACTAACTTTGGCATCCTTTGATATGTTGCGGTCATTCATAGTGCTCCATTCACTCTGTTTCCTGCCATAACTCTTCTTTCGATCTTTTTATCAAGCCGTCCATTCCGTTGAAATATGCTTCCCAAGTATACATATTTGTCGACTTGCTCGAGCCATTCGTTCTCTACCCTTGTTTTGCACGCTGTTCTGCTTTCACTCTTATCAAAGACCATTGTCTTTGATTTGCTGGCATTCATTCTAAGTCCGTTCTCTATACATCCTTCATATACCATACTCCCATGTTATGATTCTAGAAAATAATCTTCTTTGTACTGTTTCTTGTATATGTATTTCAGGTATGATCCTATAATTTTGTTTTTCTCATTTGTTAAAAATTGTATGTAAAACTTTAAAAATCACTTAATATGATTTCCTGTTATTATGTACCGTAGTCTATCTCATTTACTGTTTTTTCCATTATTCTTAATATCACATGTTATTATATTCTACTGTACTGTTGGATATCCAAAATAAAATAAAATATTGGTAAAATGGAATATTAAAAGTAGGTAATAAAAAAAAATATCCATGCAGAAAAAAATAAAAAATAAAAACAAAAAACACATTGTAACATTTTTCGCATGTAATATTAATTTACATTTTCATTATGGAAATCATAAGTGAAAATATTTTCATACAAATTTGGTATTAATTCAAATCCATTATTTATTTACTAGCTAATTGTATTTCTATGTACTAATTTATTATTGTGTATATATTTTCAGACCTCTGGGGTTAATAGTTATCCTGCCCATTTTGCTGTGCTTCATCTGTACAATATTTGCCATACTTATTGTATTCCAAAACACCACATGAAGCTACAAAATCCTCTACATGTTGGTACCATTGTCTACTATCTTCAACATGCTTTAAATAATAATATCAACTGTCAAAATTCAACTATTAAGGTACATTTCACTTGAAAGTGCACTCCGTGGTAATATTGTTATGACCGGCAGTCAGTCAAATATACTGAATAATATTGCCACATCGCCAAATTATGTTCCTCTAATATCATATTTAAAACTATTTAATAAGAAATTGTAAAAGAAAATAATCTGAAATTTATAGGATTGAATGAAACATGTCTTCCTGTGCAGATTTATCAGAAATAACTATTACAAAAATTACTAAAGAAGGAAAAAAAATCCCTAATTGTAGGGAATATCCTGTTTTTAATGCATCACAACACCAAATGCAATGATACCAACATTACGACGAAGTGCACTTTAAAATGAAACATACTCTATGCAAAATTTCACATTTAAATGCTTATGATCACAACTGCGAATCTGCAAAAATGTAATCGTTTTAATTTTCGTAATTCTAATTCTGCGAAGTGTTGGTATTCCTTACGAGTTAACTAGGCTTTGTCATTATTCAATTGTAAAACAACACTTCTCAAGACAATATTGTAATCCTATGCCACCATTTTCTTGGTGTTAATTTTTTATATATTATAAATTTCATAATTCTCAGTTATACAATCATAATGTTCTTTTAATATATTATTTAATTTTATTTCTATTTGAAGATCTTTTGGGATTGACGCTCATTAATCTATATTTTGTTTAATTAAATAATGATTATTTTAATGTATTTTATATAAACAATTTTGGTACTCAAGTCTGTATTATAATTAATAACATCTTGGTATTGTTAAGTTGCTACATGTTTTTATATTAACCTATTTTTGATAAGATTGTATCACTTGTAAGGCCCCACGTTAGTAAGGGAAGGGCCCATGATGCAATGAGTTATAGTTTGTCTTTCTAATTTGTTTTATTAAAAGCCTAACGATGAATAAAATAATATACTATTATATATTATGTATATTATATGCATCAATTTAGTTTCTGTATAAATAAATTTATATATATATCGATTCACAATACCCCCTATTCAATAACTATTGTAACTAAAATAGGAACGTACTAAAATTGTACATTTTAGATTTACGGTCATATTTCAGCGTTATAAAATATCAACTTGGACTAAATGGAATAGAAACATACCTATATTAGCCGGAACGTTCTTAAAAATTTACTGAATAAGACGTATTTTGAATAATTATGAA